>CM046298.1:163808-763808 GCA_025267735.1 Mactra quadrangularis
GACATGGTCGATATTTTTTCTAACTTGTTCCCACAACTTAGGAGAGTAGGTAAATGTTTTTCTAACTTGTTCCCTCAACTTAGGAGAGTTGGTAATTTTTTTCTAACTCGTTCCCACAACTTAGAAAAGTAGGTATATTTTTTTCTAACTCGTTCCCACAACTTAGGAAAGTGTGTAATTTTTTTTCTAACTTGTTCCCACAACTTAGAAGAGTAGGTATATTTTTTTCTAACTAGTTCCCACAACTTAGGAAAGTGGGTAAATTTTTTTCTAACTTGTTCCCACAACTTAGAAGAGTAGGTAAATGTTTTTCTAACTTGTTCCCACAACTTACGAGAGGTGATACATTTTTCCATCAACTCCACATAATAATAGAAATTCGGACAACTCTGACATGTTCAAGTCGAATGGACTCTTCGGATGGCGACTGGATGTAACTTGGCGCGATTTTGAAGACGCCCTCTGATTGGTCAATTTATCTTGAGGGAACAACTTAGTAAGTTGTGGGAACAAGTTAGAAAAAAAATATACCTACTATTTGAAGTTGAGGGAACAAGTTAGAAAAAAAATACCTACTTTCCTAAGTTGTGGGAACGAGTTAGAAAAACATTTACCACCTCTCGTAAGTTGTGGGAACAAGTTAGAAAATAATATACCTACTCTTCTAAGTTGAGGGAACAAGTTAGAAAAAAATATACCTACTCTCCTAAGTTGTGGGAACAAGTTAGAAAAAATATCGACCATGTCACCTCCATGCTTCCGTAGTTTTCACGTTTAGACGACGATTTAATTGAAGAAAATGGTAAAAATTCGTAAACATACAGCATTTGTTGAAAACTTTTACAGGGCGAAATCGAAAGTAACATTTTTCGTCTGCACTTTGTTTACTGTCAAAAGCTATCTATTTGGAATGTAATATGCTCATCGCTGAATTATTTAGTCACTAAGATTTATGAGAACAGAAACATCAACTTTGTTTGTAAATTTATGTCGTGAATAGAACAACAATCGTGTTTTATTCATGGTTTCTATGCCGATGTGAAATGCTGCTGGACATTGATCACGTCTGTCAGTTGGGGACTGTCATTTTTAAGGTCGATCAAGAGGCAATCTTATTTCAATAAAAATTCGGATTATACGAATGTATAAGAATCCAAATCTTCAAGAATTAATGAGTTTGCTATGATATATCATTAAATTCAATGACATAATCGTATTTCCTTTTTAAGCTCCGCCCACATCGCTCCTCCCACCACACTCCGCCCACCACACTCCCCCCAACTTTATTTTTCCATATGGATTTTAAACTTAAATTTTCTGAATGGGTGTTATTTTTTCTAAAGACAATATTAATGCATTTTGACTTTTCTTTTTTCTTTTGCTCAGGAGAAGCACAAGAACTTGATACTTTATAAAGACGTTATACAACTAACGGGACTGACTTCAGCAGTGTTTTGACCATAAGGTACCAGTCATGATTCAGTAGTAATCTAGGGTAGGTATAAATTTCATGTATTTTTCTGGCAAATGAGAACAGGTTTATTATTAAATATAATTTACTGATTGTTTTACAAAGGTATCTTAATTTGACAGATCTATTTGTAGTTTAATAAGTCATAATCAGTGCTTAAATGTTTTCTCTTCACTAAGGAAAGTAGGAAGACAATGAATATAGTGCTGTTATTATAAAAAAAATATACTTTGATTATGAGGGTACTCAGTACATGTTATGGCTTATGATTTTTGTTTCTAATTAGTTCTGTTGGTATGCTTAATGTCTTTCAAAACTTCCTGTTGAAATAAAGAAAAATGATTGTTGTTTAGGACATGGTAAGTAATTCATATTTTACATAGGCCTTTTATATATTTTGGTTCTTCTCTAACCATTCATGTGTATACAACTGTGTAATATCATTCACTGGTCATTAAAAGTTATCAAAACTTGGCATATTTGTATGACCACTCATATTCATAAGTTCTACATTACACAAACAGAAGAGCCAATACATTGATTCACTTGTATTTCTTATGATTGATTTAGTGACTGGTGTGCTTTATCCTTTTTGCGTCAAACTATTGAGTATTATTTTATTTTTTTACAGATAGAGGTGATATACCTAGTTGAGTACAGCCTTAAACCATGCTATGATGTGAACACAAGCACCAGAATAGCTAACTTCAGCATGTCTTAAATGAAGAAGAAATTTACTCAATGTCACATTCACCACCATGAGAGATGATACAAAAATCATTTACAAAACTGTATTGCAATGCATAATATTTGACTTTCATGAAAATGAGATAATATTAAAATATCTAAATGAATGGAATATGAAACAAACAACATAATAAATATCAAAAATATACATTTTGTTCTAATTATTCTATGTTCAGGCAATGTGTAAAAACATAATTTTATGCTCAGTCAACAATCAAACGTGTAGACATAAGTAGTACATTGATATTTGATATAGCATGCGCACACCCAGTAACATTTTATATTTACACACCTACGTGTAGTAATGGAAAAACAACATTTCAAATTATCATATGAATTATCCTAGTTGCAATGCTTTCTCAAGAAATGTACATGTATTGCTACAGCTGCACTAATTTTGACTGCAAAAATTATTCACCATTCTGTTGATTCCAAACTTCCAAAGCTTGAAACTTGACCACTTGAAGCATGTTAAAATGACCATGTGCATTCTAAATGCTTTTAAGTTGATACATTTCAAATTTTAACTTGATTTAAGTTTATTTGTTGTAATTTATTGTTTAAAAAATCACAAAAGTTCACATTTCTTGATGAAAAAAATATTTTGGCCTAGCTAAATATGTCTGGTATGGTTGCTATGGTAACGTTTTTGTTCTGAAAAATAATGATGGGTAGATATGTGAACATGTTTAATTTGATAATTGAATAAATTTATATAGCAGTTATTTGAAGCGTTCTAAGGTTTACTAAAACTATGAGCATGACAAAAAACAGCAACAACCTGTCCTCTCTATTCTGACTTGTTTTCCATATACACATAGTGGTTTCTTTACAACACTAACAATTTATGTCCTTTCATTATCATTCTGATAAAATGATTGTGTGCAATTGTACTTAATTCTTTCCAATACACTCTATCCTGTTATATGCAGTAGTGACATCGAATTTCACAACAAATAATTCAAATTTCACATAAATAGTGCTATAAACCACTAATAAATGGTTGCCATGGAAACATTGTGAACTTAGTGTAGTTGAATAATATACTTTTTTTGTTATTATGTCTTAAGATATTATGTAAATATGATTAAAAGGGAATTCACATCTAAGATGTCTTGATTTTGGTGGTGGAATATATCTGTAGTATACATAAAAACTGATGAAATTTCGTCCCGGTTGCCCTAAAATATTTTCGTGCATCATACTTTCTTAAGGACCCTGTAACTTTTTAACCACTGGTCAAAATCATCTGAAATTTTCACAACTTATGTTTGAAAATATATAGTTTCAGAAAATGTTAAAATCTAAATTTGTGATTTTTTCGCCATTGGCCTGGTTTTTCCGTGGGGCGTCACAAATACTCTTTGCAAAAAATCGGTCAAATACTCTTTGCAAAAATCATTGAAAAACTCTTTGAAAAATCGGTCAAAAACTCTTTGCAAAAAATCTTTAAAAAACGTACGTACACCGATACACAATGACAAATAACAATTTTGTGTATTAATTTCTACATTGTCATAAGCAACTGAGCTGTACGCTCGTTGTAGAAGCACTGTTTCTTAAAAACAATATTTAAGAATTTGAGTAAGGAGTTCTAATAGATAAGTTACGACATTTGCTTTACACGATTCATTGCAGTGTTAATTAATGGTTTAACAAATAAGAAACATCAGCTTTTGGTAAGAAATTTAACCATTTGAAAATTGTTCCTGGATTGCTTTGGAGACAACTATAAAAATTTCTTTTCCGTATATTAAGATCATTTCAGCCACCAGACCAGCTCAGTTGGTTGCACGCAAATCAACTGATCGAGGGGTCTTTGGTTCGATTCCCTGATCATGGTCATGAAATAATTTCTACGGCCTTCCTCCCTCCTACAAATGGTTTTATATAATGCTGATTTAATGTATGTTTCTGATATATATACCTTATAAACCTAAAAACGGTAAGTTTTCAAGTAAATTTCAGAACAAACATTGCAGAAATTACTTAAATATCACTGGAAATTAAAATAGCATTACATGTACCCATAAGACACACTAAGAAAATGAATAAATAATGAAACATGTTTGTAAACAAAGTAAATAAGACAAATGTCAAAATGCCAAAATAAGTATTTCACTCCTGACGTCACTTATTATCATGTGTAATGAACACATGATACATGAGATGGAGATTCCTCTATTTTATTATCACTATTGGACATGCTCTACTGAAAAATAAAACAAAAGGTTGTAATATATGTATATTTATATAAAGACTGTTCCTTAAATGTAGATTGTTTCACTCCTGACATTTTTGGGTCATTGCAAAGAAAACTTTGTCAGGTCCACAACATTAGCATATGTAATCAGGAACTTCTTGTATTTTCTCTAGATAAATATTTCTTACAAGCAGCATTCCAACAATTGTGTTAGGAACACAGATGTTAGCTAAATAGAAGGAGTTATTACAAGACATGCATTTTAGTGACTATTTTAATCCAAGCACTTCCATCAAAAGCATACTTCTATGAAGACTTCAGACACATCAAAACATGACAAAATATAGAAATTTCAAGACCTTAGACATTTAATTGATCAAACTGATCTTAATACATGTGATAACTAAGCAAATGTGTCTTTAATCCATTTTTTAAGATAACTAAATTTTTAAATGTCACGGTTTTTGTTTTTCACTCCTGACAATTTTGGGGCGTTTTTCGGAAGTAAAAAAAATATTTCTGGTTAAAATTCCATGAAACTTGGCAGTTATTTTGGGAAAAGTAAATTACATGTTATTGGTCTATCAGAATCCTTGTAATTGAAAAACTGTGGCTTGTTTACCTCATTAAATCAAAGAAATTAAAATAAAAAAATCGGTCAAAAAATCTTTGCAAAAAAGGTCTAAAAATCTTTGCAAACAAAAACGGTCAAAAACTGATTGCAAAAAATCGGCAAAAACTCTTTGCAAAAAATCGTTAAAAAATCAGTAAAAACCTCTTTGCAAAAAATCGGTCAAAACTGCAAAAAATCATTAAAAACCTCTTTGAAAAAAATCGGTCAAAAAATCTTTGCAAAAACAAGGTCAAAAACTCATTTTAAAAAATAGGCAAAAGACTGCGAAAAATCGACAAAAAACACTTTGCAAAAAAACGGTCAAAAAAGTTTTTGCAAAAAAACGGTCAAAAACACATTGCAAAAAATCAAAAAATCGTCAAAAATGAATAAAAAACCCTTTGCAAAAAAATCGGTCAAAAACTCATTGCAGCAAATCGGTCAAAAAACACTTTGCAAAAAATGGGTAAAAAAACCCTTTGGAAAAAAACGGTCAAAACCTCTTTGAAAAAATCGGTCAAAAAATCTTTGCAAAAAATCGTTCAAAAACTCTTAGCAAAAAAATCGGTGAAAAACTCTTTGAAAATATTTGTCAAAATATTTTTGAAAAAAAAATTGATCAAAAACTATTTGAAAAAAATCGGTCAAAAACGCTTTACAAAATCAGACAAAAACTCTTTTAAAAGATTGGTCAAAAACTCTTTTAAAAAATCGGTCAAAAACTCTTTGAAAATATTTGTCAAAAACTCTTAAAAAAAAATCGGTAAAAAACTCTTCGAAAAAAATCGATCAAAACTATTTTTAAAAAATCGGTCGAAAACCGTTTAAAAGATTAAGTCAAAAACTCTTTACAAAATCGGTCAAAAACTGTTTAAAAAATTGTTAAAAACTTAAAAACTCGGTCAAAAACTCTTATAAAAAATCGGTCAAAACTGTTTAAAAAATGGTAAAAAACTCTTCGAAAAAAATCGGTCAAAAACTATTTTTTAAAAATCGGTCTAGAACTTTTTAAAAAATCGGTCAAAAACTCTTTAAAAAATAGGTCAAAAATTCTTTTAAAAAAATCTGTCAAACTCTTCGAAAAAAAATCGGTCAAAAACTATTTTTTAAAAATCGGTCTAGAACTTTTTAAAAAATCGGTCAACAACTCTTTAAAAAATAGGTCAAAAACTCTTTTAAAAAAATCAGTCATAAACTCTTTGAAAAAAAATCGGTGAAAAACTCTTTGAAATTATTTGTCAAAATCTCTTTGAAAAAAAAATCAGTCAAAAACTTTTTAATTTTTTTTCCCAAAAACTCTTATAAAAATCGGTAAAAAACTGCAAAAAATTGGTAAAAAACTAAAAAAAAAATCGTAAAAAAAAATTTAAGAAAAAATCTTCAAAATTCTTTAAATAAAAATGGTCAAAAGCTCTTATAAAAATTCTTTTCCAAAAACTCTTTGAAAAAATCGTTTAAAAACTTGAAAAAAAATCAGTCAAAAAACTTTTTAAAAATTCTTTTCCAAAAACATTTTGAAAAAATCGGTAAAACTCTGCAAAAAATTGGTAAAAACTAAAAAAAAAATCGGTTCAAAAATTGTAATAAAATTGTAATAAAAAATCTTCAAAAATTCTTTGAAAAAAATTGGTCAAGAGCTCTTTTAAAAAATCGTTTAAAAACTTAAAAAAAATCGGTTAAAAAAATCGTTAAAAAAAATCGAAAATAAACTTAAAAAAATGGTAAAATTACTCTTTAAAAAATGGTAAAAAACTTCTTTAAAAAAATCTTCAAAAATTATTAGAAAAAATCGGTTAGAAACTTTTTTAAAAATAAATCGGTCAAAAGCTCTTTAAAAAATCGGTCAAAAACTTTAAAAAATCGGTAAAAAATTGGTAAAAACGGTAAAAAACTTTTTGAAAAAATTCTTCAAAAATTCTTTGAAAAAAATCGGTTAGAAACTCTTTTAAAAAAATCGTCCAAATTTTTTTTAAAAGATCGGTAGAAAAATCTGTTAAAAAATCAGTCAAAAACTCTTAAAAAAAAATCTTTGAAAAAAATCGGTCAAAATCTCCTTGCAAAAAATTGGTAAAAAACTGCAAAAAAAATTGGTAAAAAAAATCTCTGAAAAAAATGGGTCTTAAACTCCATGCTTTGTAGAGAATTGAATTCTCTCTTTAATTATGCCTCTTTAACAAATTGTAATAAAATGGTGTATAAGATAATTAAGGTAATTATGTACAGAAAGCAAGTACAAAAGGCACAACTTTGACGGTACATTCCATACAATGAGAGTTCTGTAGTCTATGTTTTAAGTAACTTAATCTTATTCTACATACTTTAATTCCATTTTTAGAGTCCAAGTGACAAAAGCAATACATTCATGTACATCTTTTCCATGTCAAACAACTCCAGTGCTTTAAGCGCTTTGATTATTCATATTTTTTCATGAATGAAATCAATGAATAATGTGGTATTCAGTCATGTAATTTTTTCTCTGCCATTGGTCGTACCGTATGCTGGAATGTGTTGTATATATTTTGTGAATTAGTCAGCACCCATTAATCTGTGGTTTTCTGTGATTGTGTTTTTTTTGCCTTTAATATACACTGAACAAAAGTTCTAACCGATTACTTTTCAAATTCTGATTATTTTATAACGGGCCGATGAATCCTTGTTAAATTTTGCAGAGGTGATTTTTGTGTCATTTTCTACCGATTTATGGGGAAAAAATAATTTGATACGGTCCAATGCACTCGATGGGCATACAGGGTGGGGTTTACACATTTTGATTAGAAATTTTCGTGCAGACTGGTAAGTATTAGGCATTTATGACCTACGCCGATGTCTATGTGGATGTCGGATGCCTACAAAATGTGAGGGATTTTCTCAAACATATTAAGAAGTTAAAATTTGAGGGTCATTCAAGAAATTACATGTATCAATCATAATCTTTTTACGTGAAAAGTGTGTGATGTAACTTAACGCAGAAGGGATTTTTGCATCGAAGGGCTGATAAAACAATAACATCTCATTCATCCATTGATAGATTGATACACGTACTATTCTCGTACACACTCTTCGTTGCGAAGCTCTCTTTAAACTGATCTTTTTTCACATATGCCGTCTTTATCTTGATTGTGTATTCACATTAATAATTTTCTCTAAACCTTCTTGTACATAATTATGTTTGCTTAATTCCTTTTGTTTTGATGTACATGTATAATCTCACTTACAGTGGAGGCTGAATAAATTATATTGCCGCAACAAAAACAAAGCATCACGCTTAGTTGCACAAAGGGTAAATATGTGTATTCGGCAGAGAAATTCAGTTCTGAGACAATGCCATTTTTTGCATACCTACTAACGACACACAACTCCGGTTTTGTATTTACTTTTCCATACGCACAGCGACTGTTTAGGCAACCAATTTATTTAGAAATTGTTTATACCAGCTCTCTTTTGCTTTCCACAAAAAGCTCCCTAACTACGGGTACGTTGAATTTATTTCCGTTATACTTGGATGCGTTAACATAACGAACTTATGTAATTCGTGAATGTAAAAAAAAACTGTTCTGTTTTCAAAGATCATGGAGTAATGTTGCTGTAATACATGTATTTTATAACATGATGGATATTCTAGATAATCGAGATCATCTATCAGTTATTAAGGACATGAACAGGGTATATAGTCTTATGATCAACAAGAACAACTGATTGAGAAAATAAAAACTTAGTTTTTCGCAGAATTATCTCATATTTAAATGACTCATAACGCATATACTAACAACTACCTTCCTTTTACTGAAAAAAATGCAAATTAAACCTTAACAAATGGGTATTTTTTGACAAAAGTTATAACTATTCATGCGTGCACTATTTTAAAATTCCTATAGTTAGGTTATTGCAAGATTTGTACGTAATCATGATGTCTTGTTGAGTTTAAAGTAAGAACTTATTGAACACTCCTTGTTTATATCATATCCGTCTAGCGTGACATTCAGCTATAAGTTCACGTGAAATTCGTGGTTCTCATGGGACACTTACATTGTATATACATGTATAACCCATGTACATTTTTTCTGTAAACTCGTTTGAGAAAACACCCAACAAATGATCACCATTCGACATCCACATAGGCATCGGCATAAGTCAGTTCATCCCTATTTCAAGTTGCACCACACTTTAATCGGGTCTTTTCGACGATCGCGACTTTGGACGATGTAGCAAGGGACCGGAATCGTTTCTAAATGACGCCGAAGACCAAGAACAAAGGTAACAATTCGCCGACAGAATCGACATTCGTGCAATAATTTGTTTTTTTCATTTATAGATGTAACAAAGATTCATGCTGAGTGTAATTTATTTTCTCATCATTCTATACACGAACAGTTCGCGTTAAAATGTGTATACCACACCATGTGTGCCGATCAAGTGCATCGGACCGTATCAAATTATTTTTCCCCACAAATCGGTAGAAAATGACTAAAAAATTATCTCAGTAAAATTTAAAAGGGATCCATTGGCCAGTTATGACTTAGTCCAAATTTGAAAAGTAATGGATTATCACTTTAGTTCAGTGTATATGATGTCTTGCTTTTAGTATACTTATGTCTATGCTTAGGTTTTTCTTATTTTCCATAATATGCTTTTTATTTTGTTATGTGTTGATATTTTTTACATGTATTTCATTTTGCTATGAATATTTTGTTCTTTTTATTTTTTCCTGTGTTTTATAATTGTTCTACAAATGCTACCCGAGTTCCTAAACTTACTACTAGTCAATAACACTGCCTATGCATTTGCTTTACCTCTTTTTTTATTGCTATGCTTTGTTTTTTATTTGTTGTCAATGATGTTCTCTGCATGTGTTTTTCTCTTGCATGTCTTTCCATTTTCAATTTTATTTCAAACCAGTGTTTTTATATGTACCATGATTACAATAATTTATTAATTTACATATTCATGTACTCATGTATGTATTTCTGGACACCCTGGTTAGTTTATGAGGTTACTGCTGATTAGTTTTTTTCCAAATCGAATTTGGAAAATTCTTTGCTATTTAATCCATTCTTATTTGGCACACTTTCGTGTAAATTTTGTTAGGATTTTATATGTTTGTTTTTTTCTTATGGCAGTTTTTAGACTTGGGTCAATGATCAGCATTTTCCATCATAACTTTCATTTGATTATTTATTTATCTTGAAATTACTCACATACTACAGTATTTTATTGTGCAATTTGTACTTCCTTTTATTCATTCTAATTTTGCTTTGCTTGTGCTATTACCTGTTTGTATTTACTGCTTGTCATGTATGTCTAATAATACGTTGTATTCTTTGTTTGTTTGTTTTCTTTTAAACCAAACTAACTTAATTTTGTAGGTATAAGTATCTATCAAATAATCAAGTCTTGAAATAAGCATTTCTTCTTTCTTAAATGTGTGATTTCTATGTAAACTTAAAATGTATATCTGAATCTATAATTTTATGTTACGATATAGGTAAACATGTGCCTTATGGACAGTGGTTATAAGCGTTTACGCGTAAACCTGGATGTTTTTGTGTTTTAAAATTTCATATCCTTAATAATCATGCAAATTACTACATATCTTTTCGGCTGCTTTTTTCCAGTACTTTACTAGTTTTTATTTCAGAAATTCAGACCTCATGTTATTTTGTTATTTTCAGTTATTTTTTTTTAAATTTCAATGTTAGATGATTCTGTTAATTGCCAAAAATAGCTTATAAAGCTAATGTTTACAATGTTGTATGTAACCGACCTTAGATAAATCTTCTTGTATCTTGACAATAAACGCAGTTAGTCTTAACGTGGCAAATCAACAATGGTTTCTGTATCTGTAATTCTTTGGTGAGTGGTTTATTTTCTTTGTCAGTATGTATTTATGTATGTACGCGTTATAATGAGTTTTAATTAATTTTCGCACGAAATTAACGACATAAAACTTGTATGATTTAGGCTAAATCGTTTTATCGTGAGTTGTACATTACTTTATAGCCGTTATTGTGTAAACATGTGATAAGATAAGTAAACAGAAGGCATAATTATTAATTAACAAATAGTTTTATTAAATACACCCGTTGTCAAAATCGGATAGAATAAATCGAGCGGATAAAGACATACAAATGTAAAAGAAGTATTTTTGTGGCATCCGTGTGGCATACGATCTGTGTGGTATTTGTGTTGTAATAGTATGCAGACGGAAGGATATAGGACTTTATAATAGGTAGTATTTCAAAAGAGGTAAATAGAATAGTTTAACCCATTACATGTCATTTTTATATTTTTCTATAGAGATGGTAGTATGTCTACTGATATTTTTACATGTTGTTATAACTTTTTTATGTTTTAAACGATCGCCTGGCAAAATTAAAAACCTTAAATCTCTATAATTTTCCAGCAAATTGTGATTGCCCATTCAGATTGTTTGGTTGTTCATTCAAGAACTTAGTTCATAAATTTAAAATACCAGTAAATTATTATCATTGTGTTTGTATTTAAGCTTCAGCGATAATTTTTATTTGAGAAATTGCATCCATGTTGTCAACACAAGAAAGCTTCTCACTGGGACTTGAACCCAGACTACATTTTTATAAAAATGTGTGCTAGCATTACACTATGAGAAGGGATATACTGAAGTGTTAACATGGAAGTAGGCCTAATGAATAGAAACTGATTGTGTTTAGTTATAAGCATGTTAAGGAGTCAAAACTTAAAACTTTAAGTCAGGGAGATCAAGTTTGTACATTTTAGGAATTATCTGGCATTATAAAAATTATTGAATACTCTCATATCACTACAGATACAATATACAAATCTAGTCAGATTCAAGTAATTTCTTGTTAATAATGGTGCCTTTCAAAAGCTATTGAATTGTTTTACAGTGAAAACACAATTGTCATTACTTGAATTTCGTTTTATTAAGGTATAAAATGGTTTGTGGTCTTATATTTTATCATTTTAAGATAGATAATTTTTGACAGAAATGACAACGCAAATCTTGGCCTGTAGTTCTGCCTTTTTTCAGCCAGGACTTTCCTGTTGGTGGAGGCATTTTACAGCAGGATGGGGCCAGACCAAATACCGCCAATGTTACCCGTAACTTCCTGCAGCAACATCACGTACCAGTGCTTGACTGGCTTGATGTTTGGGATATGCTCAAACATCGTGTTTATGCTCGTGAAAATCCCCCAGAAAACATTGCTCAACTGCGTCAGGCTTTGCTAGAGGAATGGGACAATATTCCACAGAGGCATATTGAGGCATTAGTCCTGTCTATGCGTCGGAGATGTCAGGCTTTATTAACAGCAAGGGGTGGTTACACTCGGTATTAACCACGTGAAAATGATTTTTGACCCTATGTGAATAAGACATCGATTTTAATTGAAACATTGTTTTGAAATCAATAATTTTCTATACATTTTATCATCAAATTATCTGAGAGTGAGTGTTAAACTCTTGACTGACATTGGTCAATTTTTTACGTTGCTTACATGTATATAGTTTTATGAGATTTTTACTGCCTTTTATAAAACCATTAATGTTGAATTATTTCGAATTAAGACGTTTTTTTTATTCAATTTTAGTACATAGAATTGGTTTAATTTCTATTTAGTCAGTATATAAGGTAGTATATATAGTTATCAATAATAGACGATTGTGTATGCTTAAAAATATTGGTAAAAGGTTTCAATCATTATATTAAAACAGAGCAGTAATTTTATGAGTTTAAAGAACTTTTGTTGTGTATTGTCTATAACAAACTCTTTAACCTGTAATGGAGTGATTCAACTTGTAGAAATATATAATGGCTATATGGACTAGATTAATTTACCCCTCTCAGTTTCTTCCGTCCATTGTTTTAATGAGTGATATCCTCATAATAAGAACTATTTGCTCAATTTGGCTGTGCTAAGTATTCAAAGTACATATATAAATCATTTTCAGAAGACAATCAGTGAATAAGATGTTTAGTAGTGTGTTAACCACTAGATTTTTTTTTGTTAGTAGTCAAAAACATTATGTATGTAGTAACAAATTTGAATAAATAGTTTAAGAACTTCATAAGATTGTTTTTGTCTGTCTAATTGCTATTGGGCCATCAACGGATGCCAATGTTGGCCAAACCTCACAATGTTCATCGGTTCCACGTTGGCCCAACCGTTGGCTCATCGTTGGACCAATGACTTAAATGCAATTATTCGTCGTTGGGCCAACGCAATGATCTCTGTTGGGCCAACCAAGCTCTGCTATCTGGGAAAGCTTAATTGACTTTATCATAATTTATGATAATAGTATTGTTTGAAAAGGTGTAAAATTATAACATAAAAGACTTTGACTTCCTTCAAATGTTACAAATAATGTCTTTGGAATTAAACATTTTAGTATTTGAAAATCTAAACTATATTTTTACTTAAAATAATTGCAGAAATAATATAAAATACATTCAATGAGTATACGCAGTCTACCCTGAGATACAAAGAATGTGCTCATTTTACATGCGAGTCGTACATTATAAAAAAAATCTTACAATGGATGATAAATCCTACAGAGAACTAAAATCAAAAAAGAGCATCATTTCTGTAGCTTACTTTTGCAGAAATTAATATTTTTTATGGCAAATTGCATTGGGCACAAGTATCCAACTGCTACCAACTGTGCTATCGACCCGGGTTATATATATTATAGTGTCTTCAAACAAGTCTAATGAATAGCTGGTATGTTATGATCTTGATATTTCCATTGTAACATCATTATATGCATATCATTTGTTAGTCTTTAGAAAAATTAGATCTTTGAGGGTCAAAAATACATTAAATTCAGCCTTCTTCTTATGAGGGTTTATCCCCAAATGGATGATTCTTCATGACTTTTCAATCTTTTTTCAACGATAGATAACAAACACTGCCTTGAATTCTTTTGAGTGGTGATTGTAAAATTCTTTAGAACAAATAATCTAATATTTGTAAACTCTGACATGCCTGTAAAATAAATCATATAGAGACTATATAATTGTTAATCTGATACGCTGGTACCTGGAAATGTTAAAAAGTACAAATAAAAACACACTATGGAAGACACATTTGTATAAGTGACACATTTATTTCACGGCGTCTCAACGCCGTGATATTGTGATGGGTAGATTTTGATAGCAATGGGCAAAAGTCACGTGACATAAATCCTTTCGATTTCCACTGCCGACAAATTTATTGTTTTTAATGCAGTCATAGTACAGCTCATTTTCGTTAAAAGTTACATAGAAAAGGCATTTTTGGGGACAAAAAATAAACAATATTTCTATCAACAATGCAACACACGAAAAATCAGCGTTTTACATCAACACATTTCCGCAAATCCTTTCGACTAACATGAAAAGGGGTAGGTATAATTTGCGGACCAACCGGACCAGCGGACCAGTTTAGTATACGGATACAGTTTAACAAATATGCGTATCATAATGTGTGTACAGTAGATATATAATTGAGATTTGCCAATATTTTATTTAAAAAGATAAGATTGATAGAGTTTTCGGAAATTTCTGAAATGTAAAAACATAAATACCAATATCGAAATTATTTTTAAGAAATAGGTTTGCAGATTTTTTCTATAAAAAGAATCGTCAATTGCTTCATTACATATTGTTGTAAATATTATATATTTCAACTGTTTGAGCTTTTGCCATTTGAAAACAAATTTGATAGGATTCAAATGTAATATTTTAATAATATACCTTTTTGTCCTTTTTAGCGGAATGTATAAATAAAGAAGCCTGATCGTGTAACATTGACTTTTAATTCTTACCTTTACTATGATTAAGTGTAGCGGACCATTTAATTTTAAGAGCGTAAGAGTTACGGACCAGGTTATAGATCGAGTAGATGTAAGATTATTTTTTTCGGACTTTTTTAATTATGAAGAGTTTCGTACTATATTGACGGTATATTGACCTAAGGTATCACTGCAGCGGACCAGGTAATTTTAAGAGAGTTAAAATGATGGACATGTACACCTAGGTGAAAAGCTCGCCAGTTTTTAATTTGTTCGAATGGATTATGTTTTCTCGTGTCTGGGTAAATTTTTTCACGAGTGAAAATGTCCTTTGAACCATATATTTCTAATTTTCTATATTTGCTGGCATGTTATTTTTTTTAAAAAAATATTTCTATTCAAAATAGCTTGCCTTTTGTATTTAGGCGCATCTTTTCGGAATTGAAATACATGTTTTAATTTAAAAATCCTTTCGTGTATCCGGCAACAAAATTCTTCCGTAACAAGTAAAGGTATGACTACTCTTCAATGCACCGGTTCGAAAGATTCACTTGTTGACTTTCTACCTCTGCTAAAATACTACGTGCAAACTGATATTTCTATTTTTAGGCAGAGACACACACATTTAAATTGCATGATTGTCTCGTGAGTTTAAAAAAACAATGCAACAAATGTTCACGCCTGTAATATCAAAATGTCGAAATTCAAAGATGTTGGAAAGTTTTGCATTAGTTAGATAACGGAAAATTAACGAAAAATAAAGTAACCATTGATTTTTTAGAACGTGCATCTCTGATCTTTCTCCTATAAACATAGAGCAACTTATTGAACTTGAAAACAAAGTGTAGCCACGATATATGACGTAATACGAGGTTGCAAACGTCAATTGTATGATAATATCATATAAGGCGTTGTTTACACGCTAAACAAATGCGTATACAGTTTTGCAGCTATATTGGAATTTGGTAAACGTTCATTTGCTGTTTAAAGGTTCATAGTAAAGGTCAATATCATTATCGCCGGTCGTTGGACCGGCGATATAGACAATTGTCAAGATTTGAGCAATTTGTAGTCAACTTCGGTTGCCTAAAGCCAATCAAAACGATGCATTTGAGGTCACATTATGAAAAAATGGACGTCGAAAAGTCAAATTAGGGGTGCGTGAATGGGCTCGTCGAAGCCATGTTTTGTTGGGTTACTTGCTTGAATTAATTACCGAAAATACCTTTATAAATATATAAACGTGTGCCAGTTAATTGACAGTTGCAATATAAGACCAAGAAAAAATGCTTAACTATATGTAACATGTTTTATTCTTTCTAAAACTCGCATTTGTTGAAAAATTGCAAACCTAACTTCCCTACTTCGGGGCGAATCTAAATCAATGGTTTTACATAGGGCGCGCTAATTCATGGTATTCTATAAATAGACTCACTGGTTTTACATATCTTTACCAGCCCCGTGTTCGGTAACTACTGTTAGCCAACGTTAAGGATACGGGAGAACTCAACCCGAAGCCATATCAACCTGTGCAATACTCAACACTAAGTTGGAACAACTCAATCCGTTAGTATGATATTGAGTTGTCTCGGGTTGAGCTGTCAATTTGTTAAGTTGTTCCGATTCTACCGTTACGGAATGTTCAAGATAACCGAAGACGCTGCTGGGCACGCTAATCATTGTATTCTAAAATAAATACACTTGAGACGGTATAAGACGCTAGCCCATATTGCTTGAATGTTTTTAATATATGGAGTATACACGGCTAAACGGCGGTTCAAGCATTTTTGGAAATGCTTATACTTGTAATTCAACACGTTTTAAAGCAGCGAATGAATGTAATGTGTTCACTGAGCTGCGAGGGGAGCGTAAGGAATTACCTAGTACAAGGGCTTTACCCAAGTATACGATATATATCGAATACTGGTATTGTAGGTTTTATAGATATATCGGATCGATCGTTTCTGTATCGAACAAAATATCGATCAATGACAGTTATGCTTTAGTATAATTCAAAATCCTGGCCTGCAAATTGGTTGATATCAGTTACTCACTGTTCCTGCCAAAACTATTTGTCAGGATCTTTTAACTTTTTCTTTATTTATCACTTTCCAACGTGCACTTAATCCTGGCTGTAACACTCGAGAGAGGGGTTGGCAGTATAAAGAGATAAAATATTTTGTATAGCAAATCAACATCCTACTACTTCTGGACAGTTCGGTATGGGCTTATCTGTGGACGAATTTTCTAATGATTATTATGACGTCTTAAACCGGTTACGTAATGTTTCGTTCTTGGGGAGTATCTGTTGCGGTAAAAAGGCCTCTTTTTATGTACTTTGTATTTCATTTTGCCCGGAGACCAACGATCGCCCCTTATTATACAGATCACTTTTGGGAACCAATAGTCACACGGATTGGTAAGAACAGATCCGCAATGTAAGGAGCACTTGACTGAACAGAAGCGATAAATCATGTAGACAGCTTCTGTTCTGAAAGACTATGTTTTCCCTTTTGCCGATCATTTAAGCGTCATGCAAATATGAATTACTGTAGATAAATCCAACTAAAACCAAACATCCTGTCGGCATAAAGATTGTGTCTAGATCCAGACCATTCTCGTACTCCAAGGTTATCAAGATTCTCGATCTAACTAGGTATCTTACTAGGCTCTGGGAACGAGAATGTTACATTTGAACAGGAAAACGTTTTATAACAAGTTACCTTTTTATTACTGAAAAACCTTAACATGGCAATTCAATATAATACTTTTTTGAGTTACCTTTAGATTTTACTTAATAATTCTTTTTTGTTTGCCGTGACAATCACTTTGCTGCATTTCGCAGCAATTTTTTACTTGTATAAGTATTTTAAGTGTAGGAAATCATCATTATGCATCAAAATTTAAATAAGTATTTGCAAGAAAAATCAACAAATATTCAAAGAAACCGACTATGCAGGTGGACTGAAAATGAAACAAAACCATGAAGATATATGTAATACATTGCTACTTCTTTCTATAAGACTTGTGCGGGTTAAATCCTGGTGTGACCATGAACAGTGGATATGAGAAAAGAATGGGGGGTTTCTCAAAGGAATAATACATATTCTAACTAAACATCACTTTTAAGGCCACGCTTATTAAACATTTGTTATTCGTGTTGACAACGGTGGTGCCCCTCAGCCGATTAAAGCGCTTGAAAGTGTTTGGGAAATTGCTTACTTCACGGTTAAAATGATGGATACATCACATCGTTTTCCCGAAATTTATTCGAGAAACCAGCGCGAGAAAGTCTATGGACTCCACAAAATTTAAACTGATGCAAAAAGAAACGCCTCAACCTTCTCGGAAACATTTTTTAGAATAAAAAGGCAACAAGAATGTCTGCTTGTAAGTTATATTATCGTATTTACAATCGTAAATTGTATTCATTAAGAAATTATTTTACTGTCACAATTTATAAAGGCAATACAAATTGCTTAACATGCAGATATCATTGGATAAATCTCAATCCACTTCCTGAAAGTCAGCTGTTGTCGATGTAACCACCGTTACAAACATAGGTGTTCAATCAAATTGTTAAAATGAAAGATGAAAGCTTGTGGTCACTTTCAGATTGTGGTCGCGCAATGTCATTCTGATAAACAAAGGCATTGGCAAAACATAGAGGAAATCAAAGGACGTAATAGTGGGGGATGTAACGTCTTTGAGATTACCCTAGCACACAATGACCAGACTATGACATTGCCACCACTGTAATAAGTTTTTTCCCTCGAAAGTTCATGACATCGTTTTAAGACACCGATACGTCTGTTGACGTTCTATGAGCTGACATTCTGCCAACGCTAGCTGAGATTTTAACAAGCCCACATAAGTTGTTCTAATTTACGAACATTTAGAACAAGTACGGGGTACGGCATATACCAGACCATTCGCTGTTCTTGAAATCTTTATTTTGGCGTTCATCGTTACCATCTAACCACAAGTGACATAGTGATAAATTTATCACGCAAGTTGGTGTAAATATTTGCCTGGTCGTACCGACAATAAACGCAGTCTGTATTAGCGTGACTAATCAGCAATCGTTTCTGTATCTCTAAGCATTTGATGAGTCGTTCCTTTTTCTCGTCTATCTACGCGTCATAACAAGTTTAAATAAGTTTTTGCAAAAAATTCACTACGCAAAACTTGTATGATTTAGGCTAAATCATTTTATCTTGAGTTTTACTTTACTTTATAACCGTAACTGTGTAAATATGTGATAACATAAGTAAACAGTAGGCATAATTAACAAATGCTTTTATACAATTCACTCGTTGTCAAAATCAGAAAAAACAAATCGCACAGATAAAGAAATACAAATGTAAAAGAAGTATTTGGAGGCATCTGCGTAGCATGCTATTCGTGTTGTATTAGTGTTGCACTATTATGCAGACAGACGGGTATAGGACGTAATTATATTGGTAGTATTGCCAATAAGTTAACATAAGTGATTAACCCATGTCATTTTGTATTTTTCATAAGATGGTAGTATGTCTACTGATATTGTTTTATGTTGTTGTAACTAATGGGATGTTTTAAACGAACGTCTCACAAAATTAATAACCTCAAAGCTGATACACTGACATTTATGTCTATTTGTACACTGAACAAAAGTTCTAACCGATCACTTTTCAAATTCTTATTATTTTATAACGGGCCGATGGATCCTTATTAAATTTTGCTGAGCTGATTTTTGTGTCATTTTCTACCGATTTGTGGAAAGAAAAATAATTTGATACGGTCCGTTGCACTCGAGCGGGACACAGGGTGCGGTTTACATATTTTGGCTCAAAATGTTCGTGCAGAGCGTGGTGAGTATTAAATTTTACTTTGCATAAATCTTTGTTAACTTTATAAGTGAAAAAACATAAAACATTGCACAAATGTCGATCCTGTCGGCGAGTTTTAATCTTTGTTTTTGGTCTTCGGCTTTAGTTAGAAACGTTTTCGGTCCCTTGATATTTTGTCCTAAGTCCTGTTCGTTGAAGAAGCCCGATTAAAGTGTCATGTAACTTGAAATAGGAATGAACACATTAAGAATAATAGAATTATAGCATTTTCTTCAGTTTAGTTAATACTTCATCAATGTTTTTAAAGATAATTCCATGAACAGACACTCACCTGTCGGATAGAGACTCCAGCATTCAACATTACATTGGCTACGCCACGATCCTGCATCGACATTCGTGCAATGTTTTATGTTTTCTCACTTATAAAGTTAACAAAGATTTATGCCAAGTGAAATTTAATACTCATCAAGCTCTGCATGAACATTTCATGCCAAAAAAAGTAAAACGCACCCTCTGTACCGCTTGAGTGCAACGAACCGTATCAAATTATTTTTCTTTCCACAAATCGGTAAAAAATGACACAAAAATTACCTCTGCAAACTTTAATGAGAATCCATTGGCACCTTATAAAATAATCAAAATTTGAAAAGTGATCGGTTAGATCTTTTGTTAAGTGTATGTAAAATAGTTTTGAGATGCCCCCTCATAAATCTTCGGAGTCGACTGTCCATGTTCACACTCCACATTCATCCGCACAAGTCTATAAGAAATACTTTATATACACTACTGAAAAGTTCCAAACCGCCACTAATAAAACTCGAATAACTTGAACATCGTTTCATTTTCAAATATGAAATTTTGAGTGGTAGTCAATTACAAGTTACAGAATCATATTTTGCAAATACCGACATTGGTTTATGCCACATGTGGTGAACCGGAACGGAAGTTGCTATTAAAAAAAAAATTAGCACAAAATTACCGTGCAATGAACTGCACATGTTCTTGTCTTTGTTTCAGCCAGTCTTCAGGTTAGGACATACGAAAAACACAAAACCAGGCAATAATGTAACTTAAAGAAAGCGCTACTGCAGTTGGAATGATCGAACCTGGTATCTCTGTAAGGCAGGTATGTCAATAATCAATGGTGCGGTCGTATTGTTATCATTAAAAAGTAGTCAACTTAAGTTTTATTTAATGTCTTCTTGTGTTTTATGGTGATTGTGAGGAAATACCATAGGGATCAGGGGAGGATCTTTTGAAGGGAGGTCCGAACTTTTCTACGGGGGTCTGAAACTTTCGAACAACTACTCCATTATACACTGTTTGCAGAATAATGCAACATAATTATTCATAATAAATATAACATGACCATTTTATCTAAGTAAAACACAAAGAAAAACAAAGCAAGTCCCCAAAAACGATTGCTTCATGCAACTTAAAAATGAATTACAGTTAAAATACACTCTTCAGCATGCAGAAACTATTAACCTGAATCAGGTTCATGAGACGTCGCTGTCAGGCTGTCATTGCAGTTGCTGATTGTCACATTAATGTATAAATGTGAATTCCTGATTTTTGTGGTTGTTACAGTTCCGTTAATTTTTGTGGGTTATATCAACATTATATAAATAAATTGTTGAAATAAACGCAAGAATATTATTGACTTGTATGTTAGAACGGAAGACAAATCATTCCATAATTATTTAACACTAAAATATAGCCATGTATCTAGTGGCGGTCTAGAACTTTTGAGTAGTGTATATTGCTTTTAACAATATGACATAATTCAAATACTGCATGTCATCAATATTTTATCAGTAAGTAGAGTGCTAATACTCTTTAAAATGCATGTACTTCTTATCACAATTAAAAAAAATTGTTAAATATAATGCAGTCAATTATTTTTAATCAAATTACTTACTTGTTTTTATTCATTCACCTAACTCCAGAAGAAACACAGCTTAATCTACACCAAATCAGGAACTCATAGTGGAATTAAGCATAGTATCATAGAATTATCATCTGTAATTTAATCAGTAGTACCTAAGATTCAGTGTGACACATTTGCCTAGGTATTTAGATTTACATAATTTATCAACCCTTATTATCAGGTTATGTATAGCTGTAAGGTCATCTTTTGTCAACACTTTTCTTAGCTAGTTCTCCCTTACCCTTCAACAAGGAGCTGACTTTTCTCTGTGTAATTAGCATAGGATTTTATTAAAATTACTACATTGATTTGTTGTAATTTCCAACACATGTTGTATCTTTTAGAAGAATATAAGGCACTCAAGACATAATTTGACTGCAGATATATATAGTTCATGACTCAACAGTCATGGAAACTTATTATGAGGGATAGTGAGGAGATAATATTATTGGCTCTACAAAGTTCATGAAACATCTTTTGATTGGACAAGTAAAGGTTATAAACCTCTTAGTTACTCCCACCATCAGAGTGTCAAATTTGGAGTTTTAAAGTTGTTTTCAAAATTATTTCCTGCAAGAACCACTTTTTAGTACATGTTTGTATCATAAACAAGAAGCGCCGCAATGCGACGAAACCAGGTTTTCAACGACCAAGTTTTGATGTGACAGGAATTATTCATTTGAAAGCAACAAAATCAATACATGCAAAATGAAGCAATTACGTGGAAACTGAATTTCTATTTTAGCAACAGTGACCTTGACCTTGATCACAGACAATTGGGTAGCAATCCCAAGATGCCTCTTGATATCAGCTACCAACACACTAAGTTTGGTGTCAATAGGTCAAAGCAAACTAAAGTTATTGAGTGGAAACTGAATTTCTATTTTTAGTGTCACTGACCTTGACCTTTATCACAGACACTTGGGTAGCAATCCCAAGCTGCCTCTTGATATAAGCTACCAATACACGAAGTTTGGTGTCAATAGATTTTCCTCCATTGATTAGATAATATGGAGAAGTTCCGGCCTTGTGGAAGGGTAGGTGAGTACTGGTTATAGACAACGGTCCAGGAAAGCTAGGTTAATTGCGCTGGACGCCGTAAAATGACCTAAATTGTGTTGATACGGCGTTAACTCCAAAAAATAAATAAATAAAAAAATAAAATTGGTGTCAATAGGTCAAAGCAAACTAAAGTAATTGAAGGGAAACTGAATTTCTATTTTTAGTGTCAGTGACCTTGACCTTGATTACAGACACATGGGTAGCAATCCCAAGCTGCCTCTTGATATAAGCTACCTATGCACCAAGTTTGGTGTCAATAGGTCAAAGCAAACTAAAGTTATTTAGCAGAAACTGAATTTCTATTTTTAGTGTCAGTGACCTTGACCTTGATCAAAGACACCTGGGTAACAATCCCAAGCTGCCTTTCGATATAAGCTACCCATACACCAAGTTTGGTGTCAATAGGTCAAAGCAAACTAAAGTTATTGAGTGGAAACTGAATTTCTATTTTTAGTGTCAGTGACCTTGACCCAGATCAAAGACACCTGGGTAGCAATCCCAAGATGCCTCTTGATATAAGCTACCCATACACCTAGTTTGGTGTCAATAGGTCAAAGCAAACTATGTTATTGAGTGGAAACTGAATTTCTATTTTTAGTGTCAGTGACCTTGACCCAGATCAAAGACACCTGGGTAGCAATCCCAAGATGCCTCTTGATATAAGCTACCCATACACCTAGTTTGGAGTCAATAGGTCAAAGCAAACTAAAGTTATTGAGTGGAAACTGAATTTCTATTTTTAGTGTCAGTGACCTTGACCTTGATCACAGACAAGTGGGTAGCAATCCCAAGATGCCTCATGATATAAGCTACCTATGCACCAAGTTTGGTGTCAATAGGTCACAGCAAACTAACGTTATTGAGTGGAAACTGAATTTCTATTTTTAGTTTCAGTGACCTTGACCTTGATCAAAGACACCTAGGTAGCAATCCCAAGCTGCCTTTTGATATAAGCTACCCATACACCAAGTTTGGTGTCAATAGGCCAAAGCAAACTGAAGTTATTGAGCGGAAACCAAAAGTTGACGCCCGCCCACCCGCCGACGGACTTCGGCATTACAATTACCTGGTTTTCGTTGAAAACCTGGTTAAAAACTGAAAATTTCAAATAGTAAAAGGTGTTTAAGAACAGTATGTCAAATTTCATTAAAATCTGCAAGATAAATTGGCCACAGTTTGAGATTTTCCATCTCTGGTTTAATATGTTCACTGCTTACAGAGTAGCGGTCAGTTTCAAGAACCATTCTCTTTTATAGTTTGACCTCAGTGTTATAACATATTTAATAATTATTGTATAATACTCTTAATGATTTGTATAGAACTCAATTGAAATAAAAATAATGTCAAATACTCTACAGTGCAGTAAGATATTGGTTTATTAAAAAAATTACTTACCAATTTTTACTCTTTCACTGAACTCCAAAACAAACCAACTTATCAACACCAAATTAAGATTTCATAGTTGAATTTAGAATAGACCTCTGAACTATTTTACAGCATCTGAAATATCAATTGAACCTGTAGGACAGACAACTTCAATCCCTATACAAAAAATATTTCATTCACATTTAGTAACACTGATTGTTGACACCACTTAATGACTTATGCTTCTGTTACTGTTTTATGACCTAAAATAATATGAATCATGATATAAAACAAGACTATGTAATCATAATGATAATACAATGTAATAAGTTGAACAAGGCAATACATGGTGTCCCAGTAAATTGTGTACTTTGTCCATTACTTTCTTTCTTTACGGCACATGATGATCATACTTTACAAGACTGTTTGTTAGTTATATTTTTATACAAATTAAGCATTTGACCACTATGAATGTGCATTAAAGGCGTCATTTTAATGTTTAACTAATACCAGGTATGTGCATGCGGCGCAACCGCTTTCACACTTGCATATTTGTTCATACTGAGTTTAACTGATCAGCAAAATTTACACTTAAACTTTTTAACTACATATTATTTTTACATAGACATTCACAGAAATTATCAATATATCCTCACACCAAATCTCAGATCATAAAATATATACACAAGAGTGCAATACTCATTTGAACTGAAACACAAAAATGTGACATCCACGAGATAAGGTGACGTCAGGACAAGATTGAGTCTATGTAATTGCAACTCAGTTTCATAATCAGCCTGGCACAACATGGATGGGTATGAATTTGAATTCAAACATATAGACAGATGACAGGAATCATTCAGAATGCCTTGTGCGTGCTACATAATGGTAAAGAAGTTATTCATAGTGTAATATATCCACAAAATTTATCATACCAAAAAATATTGAAAGTGTTATTCAAAATTAAGTTGGAAACTTAACCCGTGGACCATTATATCATTGACCATACTTATATTTTGAGACAGATGTAACAATTTTGTAACAAAAGTTAGACAAAAACAAATTTGTAAAGTAAATATGAAGTATATACATTGTCTGTTTATGTCACTGTTCACAACAAGGCGAACTTGGAGAGTGAATAAAAATGATTTCATAGACCTGACGTCTTAATATGACGTTGACTTGCGCCGCGTTTTCATACCTAGTGTCTTATAAATTGAAGCAAAACATTTATTTTTAATCTTCCATCTAAAAATTAAGCATACTTACTCACAACACAGGCATTTAATGGCAGTTAAGAGTTGGAGCTAAAGTTGCGCGTACTTTTTTTGCAACAAACAGAGTCCACGATTTACTGGGACACCCCTTGTACACCAATCTTTCATGTCAACTAAGGAAAATATTATAGTCAACAGAGTATCAGTCAGGCAACCTAAGGTTCAATTCCTAAATTTGATACCTGGCCTTTTCTCCTTTATGACATTTTGAGCTAAAAACCTGAGGACAGAAGGTCTGATCAATTAAATGAACAAATGACTGACTCTTTTATTGTTTAAAAATGAATGAAGCATGGTTGATGTGCGATTATCATCAGCCCAGTTGGTTCAGTTTAGCTTAAAGTCTTCAGCATATCCGTGTCTATACAGTAAATGGTTCGGTCAGTAAAACTAGGTGTCGGTTATCTGGGGCTATCACCACTCTACAATAAGGGGAACAGACACAGGGCAAGTGGGTTAAGAGTAATTAAGTCATAAGCTGTCAATCAGTGTGACTTAAGACTTACCTTCATGCCTAAGTTATTGATAAAGCATTTTGAATCCTCACACTCAACCAGTCTGACTATGTACAAGTATTGGTAAATATTTCTATCCCACTTGACTGTAGACAAATAATATTTTGAGCTGTAAATATACAATTTTTAAATAGAATGTAAAGCAATACTTATCAGGGGCGGATCCAGGATTTTTTCTAGGAGGGTCCGAACTTTTCTAGGGGGGGGGGTCGAACCTCTAACCACAACCAGTGGCGTATCCAGGCATACTCCCTGTACGACCGGGCGTACAAATCGAAATTAAACCTCAAAAATAGAAAAGGCTTAAAATGAGAAAAATGCAATAAAAGTACTGCCTCACCCGGGTAAGGGTTGTTTTTTCAGACCTTCGCTTCTTTAGGAAGTGCAACACAGACACACACAAAAAGTTTCAGTAAAACTTGTGTAGATCTACGTTAATTTTTAACCACAGTTTGCGAAGGTAAGTTTATGTCGCGAGATAATCTATTACGTTCTATTGATACGTCAGTCATCTATGACGTATATCACTGTCGACTTTGTGTCTGCTGGCCTGTTAACATGGTTAAAGAGTGGTCCATTGGAAACAATTTATGAATATCAATTTTCATGACGATTAATCATTTCACTCTATACACATTACCAACTGACGATGGGATACGAATCGTTGAATCGGACTCGATGAGTACTTGACGGAAACACAAGTTCTCAAAATAGGCGTGCCGCGAATGTGATGTTTCCGCCAAGTACGACGAAAGTCTGATACACGATTTATCCCACCGTCAGTAAGTAATGTGTTTATTACATGTCTTTATTTTGTATCTAAGAGTAAAATATACACTTTAGAACATAAACTTAGCCCGATCGTAAGCTGTTTCGTATTTTATCTGATCGGATTTAGTTTTTCTTTAAGCAGATGGCATATCGGAAAGCTAATAACGCGTTAAAAGAATGGATGCCGTCATGCTTAGGTTCCGTTTTCCACACTAGAAAAAACAAGGGGGAATACCCGATATCAGAGAGAGGCATATAACAAAAGAAAAATATTAACATTTTTATAGCTTGTCATTGGTAATTGAGAATTTTTTCTCGTAAATATGTACCTCATAAAACTGTCCGATAGTTGCCAGAAATGCTCTAAAACGCATCTCCAGCGATGTAGAATTCAAAAATTTTCCGGGGGGGGCATGCCCCCTAAATCCCCCTAGATAAATGGTGAGTACATTCAATTTTCGTCTAGCTACGCCCCTGACAACCACATCATACACATTTTGCAGAAAAAATGCAACATAAGGATAATAAAAAGCACCGAGAAAAATTGCTTCATGCTACTAAAAATGACTTACAGGCAAGAAATACACAAATGGACAGGTACATTTTCCAAATTCTAGGGGGGTCCGGACCCCCCCCCTGACCCCCTCCTCTCTGGATCTGCCAATGCTTATTGATATATAAGTTTCAATGTCATTTTCAACAGTGACCTTTTTATTGTCAATTATTTAACATTACTTATAGTATTACCTGATAAAATTCCATGGTCCGAAGTGAAATTCTAACCCACAAACTCTCCAGACGTAAGCAGACACTCTACCACGTCCCCATAAAAGCTTGTTTGAAGGCAGGGTAGTACAAGTGCCGTATTATACCTCTGCTACAAAATATTGAAAATTATTAATGTTATCTCAAATACATACCAATATGTATTTAAGATAATAATGTTCAATTTTTATGTTTGATTATTAAACTTCTGGGCAAGCACATTTTGATCCCAGACATGATGAGTTTTAGAAGTCCCTTGCTTGTTGTTGATAATTGGGAAAAAGTTTGGAATTCCACCCCTCTGAATAACTGTTCTATGAAATTGTATCAAACATTTGTTTCATCATAATTCATTTGAGTGGAGCTGGCATGGCTGAGCAGTAACCACATTGGACTGGTTATCATTTGATAGTCAGAGCTCTCCCTGTTGGTTTGAATCCCATCTAAAACATACCCTCTTGTTTCCTTGAGTAAGATACTTTATCCTACCAGCTCAGTACTGGGGTACAAGGAATCAGACTAAGTGATTAATATAGGTCGTAAGAACTTGTTTAACAATCTAGCTATAACCCTTCAAAAATAAAAAAATTTTTATCACGAAGTGCCTGTGAACTTTGTCATGACATGAGTCTGATACTGGGTTCACCATGCACTAGTATTTGCCTATTAAGATAAAGCAAAGGTGTCCGTCATGTCGGAAAGCCAAAAATTTGTTTAATAAAAAATATTTTTTTACATAACAAAATTTTGGCTGGAACTTTTGTTTTTGATGTTATTATGATAATTAGAGCATGTTTAAGTAAAAATAAACAATTATTTGGAGTTTTGTAATGTAATGGGCACCTGTGAGATAAAGTACAGTGAACTCGACAGTTCCGGGTCAGTAATGAAACAAACGAGGCATGCCTCTTTTAAAACGAAAGTTGTGGAATGCAAACCTGCATAAATCGATAAACAAATACTTCCACCTTACCATACTATAATAAATTAATTGTGTTTATTTGCTAGTAATTTTCTGCAAATTGTTAAATTGCATGTCGTAAACTCAATAGTTATGGGTCATGTGACAGACGCTTGTCCCTTTCATCAGGGGTGGTCTCAACAGGGTTATAATCAATAAAACAGGCAACTTTTTGTCAATAAAGACTTTAACTTACATTTTCTTCCGAGCAAGACTAAAAGAAAACTAGTAAATGAAAGATCTAAGGATGTCACTTGCAGTTACCTATTGCATATAAAACAAGAGCAGTCCAAGGACAGCGCGCTCGACTTTTCTGGTGTTTCGTTCATGGCAAGGCTTATCTTTAAATAAAAGTAATTTCAAGACAGGACATAATCTTTGAAATTTAATTCAGTCAAACAATAATTACCCATTCATATTTGTAAAATATACAAGGGGCATTACTCCTAAAACATTCATCCATAGTAACGTCCCTTCAGAGTAAAGTAGACATAGTATCAACGAATAAGCATACCTACTTTCATTTAAATATCTATATGAAGAACTATAAATACATTGTATTTCAATTTGAACAAAATTCATAATTAAAGTAAAGGGACATAACTTTAAAAAAACATCATGAGTTATGTCCCTTAGTAGTCGCGTAGATGTAGTACTGATGAATAAGCATACTAATTGTCATTTAAATATCTTCATAAGTATTGAAAATATTTCACTTCATAATACTTTCTCCTGAATTAAAAAGTTGAAAAGAGTCACAACTCCAACAATAATTCATCAATTATTTCGTCCCATTGTATACGACTAGATGTAGTACTGATGAAAAAGTATACTAACTTCCTATCAAACAAAATATATTAAATTTGAGCAAACACAACCCTTAAATATCAAACTATAAAGGGGAATAACTCGGAAGTAATTCGTCTAGAGTTATGCCCCTAAATAGTCTGATAGATGAAGAACTGAAGAATAAGCATTCTAACTTTCATTCAAATATATTCATTCTAAATATATCCCATTAGAACAAATTTTAATCTTAAATGTTTAAATATAAAAGGGTGTAACTCGAAAAAAATTCATCCACAGTAACGTCCCTTTATAGTCATGTAGATAAAGTACCGATAATTAAGTATACAAACTTAAAGTCAAATATCTTGATTAGTATTAAAGAAATTACATATAGAAATAATATTAACATTATATTTTGCATTTCTTTTTAAGTATAAAAGGGCAATTACTCCAAAACTAATTCATCCACATTTACATCCCTTCATAGTTGGGTAGATATAGTACCGACAAATAAGTATACAAACTTTAAGTCAAGTATCTTGATCAGTATTGAAGATATTCTACATAGGAAAAACTTTAACCTCATATTTTGCAATTTCTTAAGTATAAAAGGGCAATTACTCCATAAATAATTCATCCACAGTTAGGTGCCTTCACAGTCATGTAGATAATCGTACTGACAAATAAGTATACAAATTTAACTCAAATGTCTTGATCAGTATTGAAGATATTTTACAAAGGAAAAACTTTAACCTCATATTTTGTAATTTTTTAAGTATAAAAGGGCAATAACTCATAAAATAATTCATCCAGAGTTATCTCCTTTCACAGAATGGTTAATATAGTCCAACTAAATAAGTATACCAACTTTCAATAAAATAACTTGGATAGTGTTGAAGTTATAAGTGTTTCAAAAAACTTTAACCTGAAAACCAATGCCAACGCCAACGCAGACGCAAAAGTGATAGCATAGCTCTCATTTTCTTCGAAAAGTCGAGCTAACAAGTACAATAAATACAATTAATTGCATGTGAAAAGTTGAACTCAAATAACTGTAAATCTTATTCACAAATATCTTCCATATGCGATAAAATTACATATAAAATCAATTTTAAAAGTTAAAAATACTTTTGAAATAAAAAAAAAAAAAGGTCAAATTGTCTGCATGATTGTCAACATGTAAATAGATGAAACAAATCTATGAGTTTAATCCAATCTGATTAAAACCTGATCTAAAATTTTCCGCTCGCATACTCGCTAATTTAGATCCGGCCTTTTTCAAATGAAGGTCACGTTCAGACGACCTTTTCTCATCATAATATTCATGACGAAATTGTTATGATACGTAACTTGTTTACATCATCTACGCTAGCCCGTAGGAACAGGGGGGGGGGGGGGCTTAGCCCCCACCCCAATATTTACAGCAGTTATAGAGATTGAGGATCTTTATCTAATCTGTCACACTCAATTGATTGATATGTTCATGCTTTTTCAGCAAAATCAATATTACAAACACTCTTCATGGAACAAGATGCTCAAATGCAGTGTAAAATTAAACTTAAACATAAGTACTGTAACATTAAGTACGGTTTTCTTTTCCTTAAAACACCGATAAATTTCCTGCAAAATGATGTGCAATAAGTACTTAATTTATCCAACTTGTGGATATAAATTGCTTTTTTTTTAACACATGGACAAAGAGTTCGTGAACGTACTTTAGCTTTGGCTGGAAATGACGCAGTCAAGTGTTCCATAAGTCCTATATATAGACCCTCAGTAACTCATTTCACATTGGGACATTATTCTGTAACAGCAGGGTCTTATCGGCTTCCGTATATACTGATGTAGCGAAACGTGCACAGATTTAAGTGTGCATTTTAAACGAGTGTAATTCGTTATTATTAAGCAATTTCCTAAACAAACCTTGTAAGACCGCTAGTACATACAATAACTAATCACATTATAATATGAGAATTACAATAGGCCACCTCAGCAAGTAGAAATATTCCATTGTTTCCGTTAACCCTCACTATGCTATATATATTTTTGTTCCATAGACATGCTGATACTGTATTAATTTCTGAGAATGTAGAGAATCTAGGTACCTCCATTAATTGACTATTTAGAGTAATAACCAGTGAAGAGAAGTATATCAACCCCATATGATATTTGTTCGATATAAGTTCACGGACATTTTGGCGCACTTCATTTTACCTGTCGCTAATTATCTCACCTGTACAGGTAAGTTAAAGGTGTGCATAATTGAAAAATTTAATACATAAGCCTTTTCTAGCATCTTTTTAAATCAAAAGTCTCTATTTTGGCTTGAAATGAAGCTAAACATAAAAAACAATAAATAATTAACAGATTGCATCTTTATTTTTTTTAAAAAAACAACTTGCAAACAATTTTCATACAACACATAAACACAGGTAAATGATAACATTATTCAATAACTTTTTATTTAATAGTTTATATCTTTTAACTTTTGTCAGTTATTAAACAGTTCATATCTAATATTAGAAGATTATATTGTATTACTGAAATCAAATTAAGTCTTTAATACATATATTGATACATTTCAGGTGCCATATAGCACACAGGTGACCCAATATGGTTAATTACAGGTGTGCACGGGGAAAATTTCACAATTACCGTCCGAAACAGATAAAAATGTCTGTAAGACTTTTACCAACTCTTTGATGTAAGAATATCAATGTCTATGAACTTTCTGACTCAGTAAGTTTGTAATTAATAAGAGTGTGATACCTCTGGAAGCAAGGTACAACACATAGGGGCTTCTCACACACTTTACACCAGTAGCGGGTTTCCTTCCTCTTCCTAGACTCTCCTGGAGCACACCTCTTTCCTGTGTTTACATTACAAACAATACATTTTCTTGTTGGATTATTGACCTTGGCACCCTCCTTAGCAGGTATAAAGTCTGGGAAATGGCGTTCAGTCAATCTACTTTCAGCATCCCTGTTTACTGATGGCCGTCCACGTGCAGGCTTCAAAGCTGTGTGAGAGTTGATCAGCTCTCTAGCAAGCTGTTTTCTGAACTGGTAATGTGTCAAGAATTTCCCCCCACAATTGTTCTTCTTGTAAAGGATAAAAGCATTGGTTACAACAAGATTTATAATGTGAAAGAAAAGTTTTAACCACCACTTATTTGTTTTCCTTGTAAACGTATAATACTTAGCTAGCTGATCTGACCGATCGACTCCACCCATCTTGGAGTTGTAATCAAGAACACAAGTTGGTTTGATGACTGGTTCTCCATTTAGATTGGACTTGCCAGTAACAGTCATAGTTGCTGTATGAGCAGTTGACAGAACACTGACTTCCCTCTTATCAAACCATTTGAATGCTAGAAGGTTACCTCTCTGTCTGAAAACTACGTCCCCTGATTTCAACTTAGTTTTTAGAGCTGTCGGTACCTCACGACGATTTACTCTAAGGGTCCCAGTGGCAACTGTATCTTCTGCAGTTAGTCTGTCAAACAACACAGGGGAAGTATAATAATTGTCAACAAATAAATGATATCCCTTATTTAACAATCCACCTCTACGCAAAAGACCCATCACCACTTGATAAGAATGACCAAGAATTGATTCGGAGTCTTCTGCTGCTGGATCTGGATCAAAGTCTTTCCCAGTGTACACACTAAAATCACACACATACCCAGATTTGCTTTCAGAGAGTATGTACATCTTCATACCAAACTTGTCAGGTTTGCTGGGAATGTACTGTTTGAATCTAAGACGACCTCTCCATGGTACCATTCCTTCATCAACAACAATATCTTTGTCCGGGATGTACGCCGTTCTAAATCTGGACGTTACCACATCATATATTGGTCTAACCTGAAAAAATAAAAAAAGAACTACTTAGAATTATAAATAAAATAACATATTATGCTAATTGATGTCCACTGTCTATTATAATGGTTGATATCACTGCCTGAAATTACATGTGTGAATAAATATTTCATGAACATATGCACCGATGTGGCTCGGAGATGACTGAGACGGTTGGAAATAGGTTCTAACTTCTATACATAACTTGGAAATTTACTTGCTTTATTGATGATGAGCTCATTATGTACTCATGAAAACTTATACTTAATGTCTTGCAATATGTTTAAAACTATTTTGGTTATAATAATAAAGTAAAAAAGCAAATATTTATGTCTTTGTTATCATTTTACCTTGTACAAAGGATCGAACCCTTCTTCACCACGGCCTGGGGCCACTGAATTGTCAACAACATGTAGAAAGCAAAGTAGAGCCATAAATCTATCTCTGGTCATGTAATCACCAAATGCAGGAGTGTTTTCTAGCTTGTCTATGGACCAATATGAACTCAACATAGGTTTATCCACCAGTCCCATAAGAATGATCAATCCTAAAAAGCGTTTGATCTCTGACCCAGTTGTGTCGTACCACGAATTCATACGAGAGTAAGTTGAAGGCTCCTTCTGAGCACGAATTTGATTGAAATATCTGTTTGTCTCTAAAGCAATACTGTTCATTTCACTGTCCTCCATAAATAACGAAAAATAGTCCAAAGGAACGGCTTCACGACTTATGTCAACAGTCAAACCAGAATTTCCTAAGAACGGTGGCACTAATGGCTCGTTGATCTCTCTCGTCCAATTCAACAAAATGTCACTAGGAAAGTCCCTATCATCGTCATTTGGCACAGCCTCAAACTCAGGCAACATTCCCACACGTATATTACTCAAATCCGATTCTTCAAACCCTTCAAATTCTCCGTCGCTGTCGGAATTCCCAAAGTACGTATTCAGAAAATTATCGTCGTCCGCCATTGTTTTTGCTTACAAAAATAAGTGAAGGTCACGCTGTCTTTATTTTAATAAACTACGTCAGCGACCTAGAATAATCTCACCAATCAAACTGTTTTACGAAGGGAACTCCCTTTTTCATTGGTTCCTATATTTATTTTACGTTTAAACATCATTGGGAAAGCCACTGATGCGTCATCAATTAACCCACGCTAAAAACGAGTTAACTCGGTTCCCGTTTACCGATATGTACGTTTCGGAACCGAGTTTACTCGGCTCCCGCGTTTTGAGGGTTAAGTCCAAAAAATCCTGTGTTTCATTTTTAAAACAACCCTAAATTCCAGTCATGCGGTACCATTTTCCGAATCGTTACTGATAAATGCCTTTTTGTCGTACCAATCCGGATTACAAATTTGATTATTATTAATTTTCGGGAGACAAAAAATACAGCTAAATGTAAGTTTTATTGAATTGTTAGAAAGTAATTTTGTTTCATCGACGACGGAATAAATGTCTAGTACAAATGTTTTGAATTTGTAAACCGGATTACAAACAGATTGTGTGGCTCGCTTTTGTCACGCGAGGGAATCCCTGCGCATTTTGCTACATCAACCTGTATGGAAGTCGATAAGACCCTACGTAACAGAAGCAATGTCCAAATGAAAAATAAGTTACGGAGGGTTTTATATATAGGACTAGTGTTGAACTGTTCCATGAACATGACTGCTGATAGAGAAATGTCAACATCGAAAGTTTATGTAAAAGTATGTAAGTGTTTAATGAACATGACCAATCTGATTAAAACCCGATCTAAAATTTTACCGCTCGCATACTCGCTGATTTCGATCTGGCCTTTTCCAAACGAAGGTCACGTTCAGGTGACCTTTTCTCATCATAATATTTATGACAAAATTGTTATGATACGTAACTTGTTTACATTGTCTACGTCACACAATTTGAAATGAGCCACCCAATCGCAGACTGTGAATAATACCGCTGTTAAATTTGCATGCTAACCTTGGTCTAAAAATAGAAATTACAAAATCAAAATGTGATTAATAGTGTTTTCGTCTAGATGAAAGCTACGCATTGATTGGTCGACACAAAGTTCATCTCGACGTGACCTTGCATTGACTAAGTAGAGATCCAGTACGACAACGCGAGTAGAACAGGATCTCTGTTTACGGAGGTTGGAACATGACTTAACTATCATATAATCAAAATATTGCGTTATTTAGGATTCATTCGACCCGGAACTGTCGAGTTTACTGTACTTGTTTAGGTTGTTACAAGATTCACACAGATTATCAGGTGAAAGCTTGACACGATACCTCCACGATACATTATTTGGCTAGAAAGCACTTTACCGGTACGCGCCTACTGTGCATGCGTCATGTTGCATTTTTCATTGAGTTGGTACTGACGGTGACCGTTAAAAGCGGGGGTTCGGGGGGCGGCAGCCCCTGATAAAAGACAGAAAATGTCATGAAATTAAAATAAAATCGCTTACCTTTCTATTCAAACAGGGTTAGGGTTAGGCTAAGGGTTATATTTCTACTTCCGGTGAATTACTACGTACCGGTAAAGTGCAGTAGCTCCCATTATTTCTTAATCTTCAGTGCATCAGTGTATGGTATGCGTCAATTCTACGTTCAGTTTCACTTAACAATTGATACCAAGACCAAGTCCAAGAAAGAATGCAAAAATTCGACTTACCGTCATCATAGAAAGCCATGCAGAAAAGATCAAACACTTTTAAATCCCTGTAACACTTCTTCGATCACATTCAAATCAATCGCTATCGAAAGCAAGCCGACCTGTTCCTCTAATCACACAAAATCCCTCGATAATTTGAATGTGTTGACATTTTTTTCTAGTCGACAGCCATCTTTAATCGCGCTCGACACTTTCCGGCACTTTATTATGCGGAGCCTATTTTGCGGAATTTCAGACGATTCGTCCCCAGTCACATACGTCCTTGGACGATATCCGTCCCCAATTTAGGGACGGATCGTCTAAAGAATGTTAGGATGATTCGTCTCATGCGTATAGCACAATGAGTATTATTAACACGACCTGATGTAATATATGTGTATTTTATGTTTATTCTTTTATTTTTACTTTATTTTACATAATTTTAATTTCATACAAAATTATGACACAAAGAACTGCAAATTTAATTTAATAAACAAGGGTTACTGGAATGAAGATCGATTACTATGCATTGTTGAATAAAGATGTTTTTTAATCTACGTGATAAATACAAAAACATTAATTGTTTCAAATTGAAAAATAAAAATGTAAACAATAGTCCTTTGATTTATATTAACAAATAATGCTAGTTTCGAATTGAGTATTCAAGATTGTGTAATTAATTGTATCTTCTGATCTGTTCAATTATATATTTTATTATTTTCAACCCAAATAAATGGAATTGTATGTAAAAAACAATAGTCAATATACATTTACACAAATGTAAAATATTCCTTTTTATTACGTTTGATGTTTTTTTAGCAACTTAATTATAGCAATTATATGAAAATGTTACATTGTTACAAATTTAAGATGTGTGCAATTTAATGAGATTAAAATTGGTTCAGTATGAATAAAATTAAATTAATTTCAAAAATGTTTGTCTTGTTTTCCTATTTATATTGGTGAATATGAATAAAATAAATTTCAAAAATGTTTCATATTTGTATCACATTCTAGCAATTTTGATATAGATCTATGTCACGTCCTCTTCGATGAATACATGTACTTACTTCAAACATGCAGGGTTGTATTGAAATAAAACATCAATTGTCAAAATCTAACCAAAAGATTAATATCTGTACATTAATCTTCGTATATAAAATCAATTCCCGTAAACATTTTATAAAATTGGGACGAATCGTCTGAACTCTGATATTTTGGGGACGGATAGTCCATGGACGACTCACGAATAGAGGGAGAATAGTCTTGGGGACGGATCGTCTGTATACCTTTTTGCGGCGCTCATATAGAAATAGGGTAAAAAGTACGTCGCTCATATAAAAAAAGTGACGGAAAGTGCCTACTCTTCAATGCATAGGTTCGAGAGATTCATTCGCTCCATTTCTACCTCTGCTAAAATATTGTATGCAAACTGATATTTCTATTTTTTAAGACAGAAACACATAAACATTCAAATTGCATGCCTGTCACGTGATTTTTAAAAATAGATGCAAAAATTTCTCACGCATGTAATTTCAAAATGTCGATATGCAAAGATCTTTTTTAGTTTTGCATTAGTTAGATAATTGAAAATTAACAAAAATGAATGTAAACATTTATCTTTTTATAGTTCGTTTTTTATCAACTGTCAAAACATGAATAATTTCACGGTGAATGCGTTTGTTAAAATTATTGTCGTAAAACATCCATGAGTTTCCGAAAGTTGTATTATGATTGAGTAAAGCTGCTTATGTCGTATGATAAGTTTTAGTCAAGATAGTTTTAATAACAATTAGACCGCCAGTACAAAAACAATGCATTCAGTCACCGTGAAATTATTCAAGCTTTGACAGTTGAGAAAATCTATAAGATTAAGAAGGCTACACATTCTAAATTATTTCTATAAGAGTGCCGCAAACTTTGCTTTTTATCTATATGAGCGCCGCATAATGTGTTCTTTATCTACATAATCGTCGCGCATTCTACATCACTTCTATATGAGCGTCGCAAAATTTGTTCTAAGTTTGCATGAGCCGCAAATTTATTCAGTTCTTATAAATAATATAGGGCGCACATATGAAACATTTACATATTGATTAACTTACCATATTTGTTATCTGTTCAATATGAAACTTATTCTTCGATATCTGTACTCTTTATGTAAATTATAACCCAAGAGTATTTCTCTAAAACAACAGTATCACGACTACATAGCAAAATAAGAATATTCAAACACTTATGATAATAAAATAAAATACACCATTACCAAAATGACTCAAAGTCGTTATATGTTAAATACAATTACTTGTAAAAAATATCTAATTACACATTGTTATGAACAAGTTAAATTAAATCGTCAACGAGTTTGAATATATACGATGTTAATAAAGGAATTTGATATAACAGGGATTTGCAACGGTAAGTAAATGTAATAGATTTTCATAAATTTTCACTGTCGTCACTATTATTTCGGTCCATACGGAAAATAAGTTTAACAAGTTTAAATAATCATTTTAACATGAAATTTGTACCAGTACCATTCAAATTGAAATAAATGTTAGGAAAAATGTGTTTCTAGATGATTTTGAGGTAAATTACGCTCACGGATATTAAATTTTAGTCGGTCAAAAGCTATACATAGCTTATGTTTATTATTGTATGTACGAAACCGACAGTAAATATAATGTGTATTTTGTATTTTTTTTTTTTCTTCGGACTGTTTCACAAAATAATGCATTTTCCCGCCGATCGGCCATTTTTGACCCCATTTTACATCACCTAAACTCATATTTTCGGTTATAATTACAACAACTTTTTGTCAAAAACTTCAGAAACATTCACAAGTTGCATGGAAGACATGTACAAAAACATGAATCAAGTTTTTAAACTCTGAAATAGCTTTTACAGCCTGCTTCAGCCAGTTATAGACAGTGACGACCATGAAAATTAAAAAAAGCACTTCGTTACAAATCCCTATTTTATAGAGTCCCCGATTGATACAAATCCACTCATATTCAACTCTTATACATTTTTATGTAGTTATGAATACAAATACTCACTAAAACACGTTTTTTTTAGTTCACGAATTTTCCGGTTTTTTTTCCGTCATTTTAAATCTGTAGTTTACACTTAACATATTTTACACATTTTAAACTCATTCATTGTAAATATGAATATGAGCGCTGCAAAATGTTCTTAATGTATATGAGCGCCGCACAATCTACACTATTTCTATATGAGCGCCGCAAAATTAATTCTTTACTTTATGTATATGAGTGCCGCACAATCTACACTACTATGAGCGCCGCAAAATAGGCGCCGCATAATAAACTGGTCCTTCATAAACGGTCGAGAAACTGCAGCTGAAATAAGACCCACTGTATTATGACAAAGGTAATATAAACTCCCATTTTACAATTTGCTGTGTTTGAAATAGATTTTTAATTATTTGTGGGAGTAAAATAGCTCGAAAGCCGTTACTGCCATATTAAGAAGACAGTCTGGCTGGTAGTGATTTGGTGGTCTGTAGCCTAGAGCCTCGATTTGACTTCCGTTTCCGGAATAAATCGACATGGACAAGGTACAAATGAATGATGGAAAGCTGCAAAGATCTGCCGTCATCTAGATAAATATACAATTATACTGTACAGACTTGATGGTTATATCAAGAACAATGATTTGCGATCATGAAAAAGGATAAAAGGAACAAAAACAATGGGTAATTGTGATAGATTTTCGCGTTTGAAATTAACCCAAAAAGGCCATTTTATACTTCAGCTTTATTGATTTCTTGTTGTATATTTTTATTTGTTTTGTTTTTTACTGTCCCAATTTAACAGGTTTTGCAGGAAAATGGACATAAAATGTTAGAAATTGGTAAAAGTTAGGATATTTGAGGTATTTTTTAGTGCTGCAACGATTCACAGGAAAGTCGATTCGATACTTTTTCTTTCGATTCGATTCATTTATTAATATAATTTACTTCCAATATACATTCATACATTAATTTGAGCTTAAAACTAAATAATATGAACTAACTAAAAGTGTTACTGAAATTTGATAACACGAAACTCGAAAATCTGCTAAATTAATATTTGCTTTTTTCAAGTACGAAATGGTTTGGGTACGAATGTAAAGTTCGCGAAAATGTATTATAATTGTAATTTCGACTAAAAAAGTATAAACAGCATGGAGCATAAATTGTAGAAGATGCAGTTCTTGATATACTACTGTACATTTAACATAAACCTACGCGTTGTAGGCAAATATATTGAAATTTGAATTAACTAACATCATAACTACATCGACCCAATTTGCGTAGCGTTGGGGCATATCCTGTAAATAAATATTTAAATCGTAATGGAAACTTTAGAGAAATGTAACAAAGTTAACCCCAGTTTCACTGTCAACGTACTTTGTCTTTTAGGTGAGCCTTTGCTTTTATCGTTATAACTTATGTAAACATGTTAAAAGTCAGTATCGAATCGAAACTCGCGGGTCCCGAATCAAAATCGAATCGGCGCCCTTGCAATTGAGTTTCGATGTATCGAATCGAATCGTTGCAGCCCTAGTATTTTTTAATTATTTATTGTTCTTTTGTTATTTTGATTAGCATTTCATTTGTCCTACATGAGACTAACACTGAAATTTATTTACTTAACCATGGAGCAGTAGTTATGTCCTTACCTGTATTGGCAGAAATCGAGCAGTGTGTATCATAAGGCCAATAGATACCCTGGGTCACTGAGATTTAACCAGGGACTAGAAAAATCTCTAAAGTCAATTGGGCCAGGGCGGTATGTGTATTGTGCGTCAAATTTGACCTTTATGATCTTAATGCAAAATATTTATTACATTGAATACAAATGTAGTATTTATGCTCGATACCAATCAGAGTTAAACATCAAAGCTCAAATGTAATTATTACACAGGTATTAACTTTGAAAATTCATTCAATCATACAATGAGCATCTATTACACAGTGGCCGAGAGGATTATACATTGTAAATTGATTGTTTATTTTGAATACGTTACATGCCGAAGTGTAGAATAGGCGTGGTATTGATTTTATCTGGGATATGTGTAGATAATTATTAGATGCAAATGTGGAAGGTAAGATGGGGGTCAAACTTGACACACAATACCAGGTACAGAATAAAATGTGAGCAGTGGCTACAATTATGGTACTATAACTGTAGACAACCCTTGCAAGGAAAGGCTAGAGTTATGGGAGTTTATTAACGTGAATATGTTTCAACTTTTGACCTTCAGATAACATGTTTATATTCATGACTATTCAAAATAAACAGATATTTCCTTGGTTACCTATCCTACTGTCATCATGCATGCTACTGCGGCACTTGTCTATATTTAAGTCTCATCGTAACTTGTTTAACACTTGGACTTAGTTCTGCTATGGCAGGGTCTTATTTGCTCCCATACAGTGCCATACCGATGCGTAATTTGTTTATATTATTAAAATATCGTAACAAAAACAAATTACGCTTGTTTATAAAAAATCTGCGTGTTTTGCTTTATCTTTTGGACAACATGTGTGCCATTTTGGATATTGATAAACTGGATATTTAATACACAGCAATCTAATGTTGTCTTTTTCTTAGTGTATCATACTTAGTTACGTTCAGTTGTTTTGTTTCAAGGCTGCATTAACTCTAGACCACTGCCTTAAATGTGTACAATACGGACCAGACCATTTACTTAACTTCATTCATGACCATAATAGTTATAACCTTATTTCATCCTGTTAGAAACACGTGACTGGTTGGCAAGTAAAATATGTATCTGAATGTCCAGTCTACCTAATGACTTGGTGCTTGTTAGTAACTACATTGATGGTTCAGGTTTCAACACTGTTTATACCTGGGATCCATTAAGGAACCCTAGTCATTAATACAGGGATTCCTCCTCAATGGTTGCTATAACAGAAAACCAAAATTTTCATTCAGATCTGCAGTCACAAAATGTGATATACAATTCATGATAATTAAAATTTACATAAGAACATAGCAACCAGTAAGAGAAATAGGAGAAAAGATATAAAGATGATAAGAAATAAAACTTACCTTTCAATTAGTTTCTTCACAATATCAATAGAATATTTCTTGACTAGAATGGCCCAACCTTTTCAATGACCTATAATGTAACAAACATTTAAAAAATAACATCAATAGAAGTAAAGTAAATATTGACATATAATTGATATAATACAAGGTTTGTAATGGCAGGTCAAAAGTTACTGTTTTCCAAGTGATCCAGTGGAAGTCCCCCTTTTCTGAGATTGCTTGTTAATGTTAGCAATTTCTCCAAACATAGACAAAGAATTAAGTACAGATTGGCAATCACTAATTGTGAAGAAAATTAATGGGAACTCTAATTTGTGTAGGAATAGGTTAATTTATAGGGATCATGAAACAATCCCTGTGTAAGTATAACTGAGATTCTTCTAAAGTTTTCAGGATCCTCTTAATCCTTGTACACTGTTAGTATTGAACACTGTAGTGATCATTGAAGCATGAAAATGTACCATCGTAACCAGTAAAAATCTTTTTTCTTTGGCAGGTTGATTGTACCCATCAATTGGCACTATGTGTAGACCTTGGTGACAGAGGTTATCCGACTGTTTATTTCTTTAATAAGAAGAAAGATTGAGTGTATTATGCAAGTTCAAGGTTGTTGGATTGTTTCAAATCGTTCAAACAAGAAAATCTTTGTAAGTATAAACAAAAAATACTAAGAATTTTCCATGTGTTAAAGTCTGCATGTAATGCCACTACAAAATTCATTTAAACACTCCAGTTGGAAACTGTATAATTGTGAAGATTGAAAAGATCTCATGTTTGTGACCATTAGTTGCTCAGCAAAATTAGCTGTACTGTAGGAATACCATTTTTAGTTTAGAAAAAAAAAACTGCTGAGACAACAGTCATTGAATTAATCCTGAAGCAAATGTAAAGTAGTTGAAACAAGTTGCTTGAGTTTATATTTCCATGGAATATTCTCCCTGGGTTGAATTTAGACCAGCAATCCCTTCAGGATTGATATTTTGCGGATGAACTAATTTAACTTAGACGTATACTGTTTATTTAACTCTTGCCAGGCAAATGTAAAACACAATTGTCATCAAGCTTACATATGTTTGTTTTACCTTATGTCAGTTTGAATTATGTGATTTCTTTTACAGTGAATATGAAAAAATGTATATTATTTTAAGATATGATAACATTGTTTGAAGGATTAGAGAGTATGGTACAACAAATGATGTGATGTAAACAAACTACATAACTTAATGATGAGACCATCAGTGTAGACACATAACAAAACAAGAGTCATGATGACTCAATACAAGACAGAGACATTGAGTGGATTTCAGGTAACTCACTAATTATTTGTAAATGTATTCTTGCAAAGGTTTACATTGAAATACAAGTGTTTAAATATGGATTGATCTTATGTCAGTATTGATAGAATACTTGACCGGAGTCCACTGATGTGTAGAATGAAGGCAGGTGCTGAAGTTTAGCAAGATGTCATTTTTATAATCATAAATATTGTTTCTACTATTAGACAGAGTTATGTTTCTTGATAAAACAATTGTCATGTGCTTATCTTTTCCACAGACAAGTTTTTGTGTTTATAAAATAAACAGGGATTTAATTTATCAGACCAAATTGTCCAGAAGGCTAGTTAAATCTGACTTTAACTTGACCCCAGAGCTTTTTGGTTGCCCCAACATTTCTCATCTATTTTTTACATTTATTTTTTGAATAAACACTTGGAATGTAATGACTATGATAAATTATTTTCTTTTAGTAAGAAACATTTTATTTCAGCAAAGCATTACTTAACTTTGAAAGATTGACATGAACTGATATATTGCAATCATTTAGAGAACAACGAAAGAAAGTCTTGAAAAATGACTGTGCAAAATGGGTTTACAATCCCAAAATGCTGACTTGCCCAGTGAAACAGTTACTATTGAAACCAACTTGCCCGGTCAATTTTCAACTTTGCAGGCCAAGCGGGCAAGTGATTATTTTAACTCTGGTATAAATCAGCTAATCAAACTCTATATCAGACTTTTAATGTTGATTTTGAAGAAAGTTGTCAAAGAGAATGATAGCTTATACTCGTATGTTAGTGTGTGACCGTCTGCATTTATGTTGGCATTGTTTGTGAGCTTATAATCATTATTAAGTCATATATTTTCAACACTTTCTAATGTACTTTTTGAAAATGAGTATTTTTATTGAAAATCAGCCACTGTAAAGCTAAGAAGGGATGTAAGTCTTGATGTAGTACTTTGTAGAGTTGTGTCTCTTTCATTATACCCCCGCTTCGAAGAAGAGGGGGGTATACTGTTTTACCCTTGTCCGTGCGTGCGTGCGTGTGTCCGTCCGTCCGTCCGTTACGAAATTTCCGTCACAGTTTTCTCAGCAACTATACCATGCAGCAGCCTGAAACTTTGCATATTGCTTCATCCTATAGTCCCATGTGGTGTAAAGCGATTTCATGCTCCTTGCTCATCTACTTCCTGTTTGTCGCATATTTTTAGATTTTGGCGGGGGTATCACTAGTGAGCATTAGCTCACAGATTTACTTGTTATTTAAAATTTTGATTGATGAAATAATCAGTTAAGATATTTATTTATATTATCATTAATATTATTCATATTTGTTTATTATTATAATAATTGTTATATTTCTAGATAGCTAGACAATCAGATAGAAGTTTACTTTATTAAATAGAAGAGAATCATGGAAGTAATATATATTGTACTGGATAGTTGTAATAACTTTTAACTGATACAGGTTAGTTAGTTACATTATACATGAATAACAAGTTCGATTAATTAAGGACGACAATTGGTTATAATAAAACCTCAGCTGACTTTCTATTTTTGGAGCCGCAGCCGTGGCGTAGTGGTTAGTATGTCTTACTTCGAATCTGGATATCGGGGGTTGGAGCACGGTCGTGGTAGGTCATACCCTATACATGAGTTGTCGGCCTTGTGGTAGGGTAAGAATTTTCTATTTTTTAAGAAGAAGAAACACAAATATATAAATATGATTATTTTAACCATTTAAATGTTTAATTAGTTGAAATATAGAAACTGTGAAGATAACAGCTGTATGATGAAATCATTGTATTTATAAATATCATTTTAGTTAGGAAATATTGGTAAATTAATTTGTCTAGTAAACATGGCAGGTTGACACAGTGGCTACACATTACGAAAAGACAAATTTTGAAAGTCTATAAAATCCAGATAAACTATTTTACTCGTCTGATCTGTTGGTTGAAAATCCTGTACACAAGGTTATGGATCCTTCAAGTTTGATTTTTAAAACAGGTAACTGTCTCTATTGTATGAAACCTAAATAGTTAATGTTTAACTAAGTTACTTTTTAATAAACAAGTTGTATATATGATATTATCTGTGATAAATAATGTTTGAAATGACTTTATGTTTTAGAGTGAAATTACCTGGAAGAATTAATACAAGATTTCAAGTACAACAGAAGTAATGGTTGATGTATCATGTAATGATATATTGTGATGTAACACTTAGACCATCATAATATGTTAAATATTGTCAGACTTTTATCTTCATTTTAAACACCAGTTTTGTGTGAAAACACAACTCAATACATGAAGTAACATGATGAAACATGACTGAAAATATTATATTTATACAAGCAGGGCTCTAATTTAACAAATAATTGGAATTGCAAATTTTGGCTAGTTCATTTTTTTTCAACTTGCAAAGTGAAAAAATCGCTTTGATTTTTTTCTCAAAATTTTAGTTGCATACATATATCTAACTGTAGATAGAACAAGGATGTTAATGTCAAATAGACCAAGAATATTGAACATTTTATGGTGAATCTGTAATCAATAATACTGATCTATCTGGTTGTTTCAATGTTGATTTGAGCCTTATTAGTTTAGACAGTAATATTTTGTGTCGATTTCAACTCCTGATAATTTGTGAGTTGAAATAAACGTTACTCGCAATTTTCAAAATCCACTTGCATTTTGCGAGTATGGGAGCTTAAATTCGAGCCCTGAATACAAGCCTGTAATATGTTACATATTTACTATAATACTATACTAACACTAACTCTGTGTATACAGTGACATATTTACTATAATACTATACTAACACTAACCCTGTGTATACAGTGACATATTTACTATAATACTATACTAACACTAACCCTGTGTATACAGTGACATATTTACTATAATACTATACTAACACTAACCCTGTGTATACAGTGACATATTTACTATAATACTATACTAACACTAACCCTGTGTATACAGTGACATATTTACTATAATACTATACTAACACTAACCCTGTGTATACAGTGACATATTTACTATAATACTATACTAACACTAACCCTGTGTATACAGTGACATATTTACTATAATACTATACTAACACTAACCCTGTGTATACAGTGACATATTTACTATAATACTATACTAACACTAACTCTGTGTATACAGTGACATATTTACTATAATACTATACTAACACTAACTCTGTGTATACAGTGACATATTTACTATAATACTATACTAACACTAACTCTGTGTATACAGTGACATATTTACTATAATACTATACTAACACTAACTCTGTGTATACAGTGACATATTTACTATAATACTATACTAACACTAACCCTGTGTATACAGTGACATATTTACTATAATACTATACTAACACTAACCCTGTGTATACAGTGACATATTTACTATAATACTATACTAACACTAACCCCGTGTATACAGTGACATATTTACTATAATACTATACTAACACTAACCCTGTGTATACAGTGACATATTTACTATAATACTATACTAACACTAACCCTGTGTATACAGTGACATATTTACTATAATACTATACTAACACTAACTCTGTGTATACAGTGACATATTTACTATAATACTATATTAACACTAACCCTGTGTATACAGTGCCCTCTAAAACTTCTTGGACATTGTAAATTTAGACATAATCTGATTATACATGAAGTATGTTACTTAAATATATAGGCCAACATTATTAACCTGAGCTTGACCTTTATGCAAGAATTTATAAAAATTAGTATTTACAGTCTATTTTTTGTTTGTAAATCACGCTTAATCAGAAGCTTTCGGCAAAACACATGTACTGAAACATTAATTTTGTTCTCATAAAAATAAATACTTTTAAACTTAGCCAAATATTACAGAATTACATTAATTACTGTGAGTCTCTTTCATCGTCGACGCCAAACCAAAATTAAAAGTACAATAACATGCATCTTTTACAAAATTGATTTATAGTCACATAGGTTGTTTTAAACACGTTAAAATCGTATACACACATGTTTACGGAAACTTACGATTTAATGTAAGTGAAGTGTGTAATTATTATGATTAGGTAGTTGAAGCTCAGGTTAATATTGTCGGACTATAATTAAAACTGATTTATATTTCATATGTTTATCTTATGTTGGTAAACTAATGAATGCTAATTCTGGAATTTGTTTAAGTGACTCTTGGTTGTTTTTTTCATAAGCAATTGTGATTTTTTGCTGAACTCAAGGATTTTGTCAGAAATTTCCGGGGACACTGTACATTCAATATAAAAAGAAGAGAAATGTGTATTTTAATTGTTGATACAGTTAGTAACAAACGTTCTATTTTAGCTCGACTTTTCAAAGAAAATGAGAGCTTATGCTATCACTTTTGTGTTGACGTTGGTTTTCAGGTTAAAGTTTTTTGAAATTCTTATATATTCTACACTATCCAGGATATTTTATTGATAGTTAATATTCTTATACATTGGAACTATACCAACCATTCTGGGAAAGGGGATAACTCTGGATTAATTATTTTTTTAGTTAAATTGTCCTTTTATACTTAAACAATTGCAAAATATGAGGTTAAAGTTTTTGCTATGTACAATGTCTTCAATACATATCAAGATATTTGTCTCAAAGTTTGTATACTTATTTGTAGGTACTATATCTACACCACTATTAAGGGACTTAACTGTGGAAGAATTATTTTTTGAAGTAATCTTCCTTTTATACTTATAAAATGTAACACATATGTGTAAATGTTTTCCTATATGGAATATCTTCAATACTTATTAGATAAGATATTTTACTTAAAGTTCTACTACAATGGGACATAACTCTTAATGATTAATACAGATATGAAAATGAGAGTTGGTATTTTTATTCATCGGTACGACATTTACACAACTACGAAGGGATGTAGCTCTTAGTTGTGTCCCTTTACGTTACAAATAAAATTTGTTCAAATTGAACTATTTTTAATTCCTAATAAAGATAATAAAATGAAAGTAGGTATGCTTATTCATTGATACTACGTCAACTCGACTATGAATGGATGTTACTATGGATTTATGTTTTATTCGCCTTAGATAGGCCTTGCTTTGAACAAAACACTCGAAAAGTCGAGCATGCTGTCCTTGTACTGACTTGTTTCTGTTGTTAACATAGTTTTACTCATAATGTTTTGTTTACTTTTATAATTGATACTAAATAATTTGTTATTTTTCAAGTAATCCAGTTATACATAAAAGCTGTTAGTTCACAGATTTCAACTTAGATATACACTTGACTAAAACATTGTATAGAAAGGTTTTAGAAGTAGAAGACACTGTTCTGATAATGACATGTTTACTTCAAATTTACATACAACTGTAACAGATTGTGATTTTATGTTTAAAAACTTTCCACATTAGTATATTGTTTTAAAATTGTAAGAACATGTTTTCTGTACACAATTTCTGAAACTGATTAGAAACTTTACTTTGTCAAAAATTTATCTGTGACCAAATAGCTTTAATTCTTGTTATGTATTAATTGATATGTTAGTGAACAAATTTACAATTATTCTTAAAATGAGTGAGATGTTGAGTTAATATTAACTCTAATATAATATCAATCTTTCTTTAATCATTTATTCTAATTTGTTGGTGTGATTATTCAAAACTATGGGTTAACTATAGTCTGATTTTATTCTGTGAACTTTGACAGGTTGGAAGAGTTCAATCATAACATTGACAATATGAATGACCAGTAAGAACTACATTGAAATTAAGTTTAAACTATTATTATATATCTTAATTATATATACATAGTATTGTACACCGATGAACATCGTCCAGAACAGTGTGTCTGGAAACAATAAGGTCTCATATATCCCATGCAATAATGGCTGGTTAAACAAGTTGTGTAATCTTATTGTAGGAATGTTCCAAAATTCTTTAGATAGTTTACTGCAGTTACAGCTCTAAATGTGAAAATATAACGTCAATATAAATTGTTATAATAGTAGAAATGATGTTGGGTCGTTTTATTTGTAAAATTATTATGACTGCAATGATTCGACTCGATTCGATGCCGATATGATTTCAGTTGGGAATCTGCAATTTTTAGCTCGACTTTACGTAGTAATGTAGTAATGTAGAGCTCTCCTACTCGCCCCGGCGCCCCACGTCCACATTTCTGATTAAAGTTTTTGTGCACAGATAAGTTTTTGTGCAGTAAAATACTTTCTTCTATATCTTTGTTATTTTTATACGCCCGTTTTGAAAAAACGGTCGTATTATGTTATGCTGTTGTCCGTCTGTCAGTCTGTCCATCTGTCCGTGGACAATTGCTTGTCCGGATGATAACTCAAGAAAGGATGCACCTAGGTTCCTCAAATTTTATGTGTGGATAGCCCTTGGGTGGAGGAGGTTCCCTATTGATTTTGAGACCCCAGGGTCAAAGGTCAAGGTCACTGGGACTTCAAATAGGTAAAACTTGTCCGGACAATAACTGAACCACCAATGTACCTAGGTTCACAAAATTTTATGTAGAAGTAGCCCATGTGTCAAAGATGTTCCCTATCCGTTTTGGGGCCCCTGGGTCAAAGGTCAAGGTCACAGTGGCATCATATGGGAAAAAAACTTGTCCTGACAATAACTTAACAACCAATCTACCTAGTTTCACCAAATTTTATGTGAGAGTAGCCCATGTGTCAAGGATGTTCCCAATCGGTTTTGGGGCCCCTTGGTCAAAGGTCAAGGTCATAGGGACATCATATTGAAAAACCATGTCCGGACCATAACTCAACAACGACTGTACCTAGGTTCACCAAATTTTATGTAAGAGTAGCCCATGTGTCAAAGATCTGCCCTTAGGTTTATGGGGCCCCAGGTTCAAAGGTCAAGGTCACAGTGGCATAATATGGAAAAACTTTTTCCGGACAATAACTGAACCACCAATGTACCTAGGTTCACCAAATTTTATGTGAGAGTAGCCCATGTGTCAAGGATATGCCCTAGTGATTTTGGGGCCCCTGGGTCAAAGGTCAAGGTCACAGTGGCATCATATTGAAAAACATTGTCCGGGTAAGAACTCGACAATTACTGTAACTAGGTTCACCAAATTTCATGTGAGAGTAGCCCATGTGTCAAGGATGTACCTTATCAGTTTTGGGGAAACAGGGTTAAGTTTAAACCTTAAACCCGAAGATATCAAATTACCAAGCTGTGACTTCAAATGTTCAGTCAATATGTTTATAAAGTCAAAATGGCAAACAATGAAACACTTGTCCAGACAATAACTGAACCACCAATGTACCTAGGCTCACCAAATTTTATGTGAGGGTAGCCCTTGTGTTAAGGATATGTCCCATTAGTTTTGAGGCTCCTGGGTCAAAGGTCAAGGTCACAGGGGCATCATATTGAAAAACCTTGTTTGGAAATAACTCATCAAAGACTGTACCTAGGTTCACAAAATTTTATGTGAATGTAGCCCTTGTGTCAAGGATGTTCCCAATAGGTTTTGGGGCCCCAGGCCCAAAGGTCAAGGTCACAGAGGCATCATATGGAAAAACCTAGTCCAGACAGTAACTGAACCACCAATGTACATAGGTTTACTAAATTTTACGTGAGAGTAGCCCATGTGTCAAGGTTATGCCCTATTGGTTTTTGGGCCCCTGGGTCAAAGGTCAAGGTCACAGGGGCATCATATTGAAAAACATTGTCCGGGTAATAACTCGACAATTACTGTACCTAGGTTCACCAAATTTCATGTGAGAGTAGCCCATGTGTCAAGAATGTACCTTATCAGTTTTGGGGAAACGGGGTTAAGTTTAAACCTTAAACCCAAAGATATCAAATTACCAAGCAGTGACTTCAAATGTCCAATCAATATGTTAATAAAGTAAAAATGGCAAACAATGAAACACTTGTCCAGACAATAACTGAACCACCAATGTACCTAGGTTCACCAAATTCTATGTGAGGGTAGCCCTTGTGTCAAGGATATGCCCTATTGGTTTTGGGGCCCTGGGTCAAAGGTCAAGGTCACAGGGGCTACATATTGAAAAACCTTGTTTGGACAATAACTCATCAATGACTGTACCTAGGTTCACAAAATTTTATGTGAATGTAGCCCTTGTGTCAAGGATGTTCCCAATAGGTTTTGGGGCCCCTGGCCCAAAGGTCAAGGTCACAGAGGCATCATATGGAAAAACCTAGTCCAGACAATAACTAAACAACCAATGTACCTAGGTTCACTAAATTTTATGTGAGAGTAGCCCATGTGTCATGGTTATGTCCTATTGGTTTTGGGGCCCCTGGGTCAAAGGTCAAGGTCACAGGGGCATCATATTGAAAAACATTGTCCGTGTAGTAAATCAACAATGACTGCACCTAAGTTCACCAAATTTCATGTGAGAGTAGCCCATGTGTCAAGGATGTTCCCTGTTGGTTTTGGGGCCCTGGGTCAAGTTTAAACCATCATCCAGAAGATCTCAAATTACCAAGCAGTGACTTCAAATGTTCAATAAATATGTTAATAAAGTCAAAATGGCAAACAATGGAAATAATGCTATATTTAATAAGTAACATGAATTTAGTTCACCAAATTTTATGTGAGGGTAGCCCATGTGTCAAGGATGTTCCCAATTGGTTTTGGGTCAAAACTTGGTCAAAGGTCAAGATCACAGGGGCATCATATGGAAAATCCTTGTCCGGACAATAACTAAACAATGATTGTACCTAGGTTAACTAAATTTTATGTGGATCAGCCCATTTGTCAAGATGTAATGTGTTGATAGCTCTTAGGTATTAGATGTTCTCTTTTGATTTGGAGACCCCAGAGTCAAAAGTCAAGGTCACAGGGACTTAATTTATATTGAAACACAATACACAATAAGGGCGAGAACTTTTAATTCTGAGGCCCCAGGGTCAAGGTCACTGGAAGTTTGTATGGGAAAACTTTGTGTCGGTGATAACTCAACCATGGCTGTACCTAGGTTCTCAAAATCATTGCTTTGGATAGCCCTCCAGTTAAGGATGGGACCTATTCTGAGATCCCAGGGTCATTGGTCAAGGTCACAGGGACTTCATATGAGATAGAACACAGCATGGACTGCACACGGGCGTATAATGCCCCGCCCAGCGGAGCTCTTGTTCAGAATTATCTCCCCTTAAACTGAAAAAAGATTTTGTGCACAGATTAAAGTTTTTGTGCAGTAAAATACTTTCTTCTATATCTTTGTTATTTCTTAAGATATTAACTTCAAACTTTTAATATATGTTCCTTATTATTAACCACATCTTATGTGACAAGGTTCATAACTCCAAATATATTTTTTTAGAATTATCCCCCCTTGAACTTAGAGTTTTCTTTCATAAGTGTTTGTTTTTCCTGCAACTGTTTTATTTCTTTTGGTATTGACTTCAAACTTTAAATGTATGTTACTTATTATCAACCACATCTCATGTGACGAGGTTCATAACTCCAAATACATTTTTTTTTCAATATTTTCTCCCCTTGAACTTAAAAAAATTATTTTAAAAAATATTTGTTTTTACTGCAACTGTTCTATTTCTTTAGGTTTTGACTTCAAACTTTAAATATATGTTCCTTATTATCAACCACATCTCATGTGACAAGAATCATAACTCCAAATATTTTTTTTTTTAATTGTCCTCCATGAACTTAGAATTTTCTTTAAATTATTTATTTATTTATTTACTTTAAATTTGTTAAGGTTACATTTTCAAATTTTTAAATATGTATGTTCCTTATCATCATTCACATATCCTGTGACAAATACTAAGTCGAGCATGCTGTCTCCTTTAACAGCTCTTGTTTATTCCATACTCGCCTTTAACTGTGTTTATAAAATTATATGGATTTAAGCCTAGGTAATAAATAATGTCAATAAATAATAATAATGTAATAAAGTTATCACTAACTGCGATCATGAAATAAATAAACTGTTGGCAATTTACAAAGAGTATGATTATTACATTGACTGAGCTGTGGGACTATTTCTGTAGTGCATCAGAGCTGTCATACCACTTCTTGAAAATATTAGGTGCAAGAATTTTTAAATTAAAGTTTTTAGCTCAACTTTTCAAAGAAAATGAGAGCCTTTACTATCACTTTTGTGTTGGTGTTGCTTGTGAGGTTTAATGTTTTTAAAAGCCTTAAAACTTCAAGCCTATCCAAGCTATTTTATTGAAAGTTGGTGTATTCAGTGAGACTATTTTTGGAGTTCTTGCCCTTTTATTCTAAAAAATACAAATTATTAGGTTATGTTCTCCCTACACAGAATATCTTAAATATTAATGAAGATATTTGAATTATAGTTTCTATATTTGTTTGTCACTACTATATCTACATGGCTATCATGGGACATAACTCTGGATAAATTATTCTTGGTTGTGTCCCTTTTTAAACAAGCTTTAAGTATTCTTAAGTGAAATCATGTAGATTTTTAACTGAAACTTAAGGGACATAACTATTGATGAATTGTTTTTCGAGTTATGCCTTTTTAATATTTAATGATTATTCTTAATTCCAATTTCAATATCTTAATAAACTTGTAAAGATATTTAGATGAAAGTTGGCATGCTTATTCATTGATACTACCCTTATTAAATTATGAAGGGATGTTACTGTGGATATATGTTTTTGGAGTTACGGCCATTATATATGCTACAAAAATCATTATGACTTGCTATTATTTGACCGATTTATTTTCTTTGGAAAACATAAGTCCTGTCTTGAAAGCTCTTTTTGTTTAAAGATGAGGGCTGCAATGAACTTAACACTCGAAAAGTCATGCGTTCATTGACTGTTCTTGTTGTTTTGTTGGAATATTGACTATTTGTTGACTACTCTTGTACTCTTGAACTCACTTGGTAAAATACAAATTGGTTTCACTTAACATTGAAGAATATTCTCTGTCTTAATAATAAATTGTTTTCTATAAGAAAGTTTGTCTACTGACTTCAGTTTTGAACCATCTTGGCTACGTCTACCTAAGCTACAAAGTTTCTTGTCTTGTGTGTCTGTAGACTGATTATATGTTGATGATTTCAAGACTTGTGTAACAAATTGTGCCTTTTATCAAACATACTTAAGATTGATGATTAATGAATAACAACGTGAAATAAGAAATGTTACATGTTAACTATCATTAATTGATTATATTATATATATAGTTTAGTGAAATCAAGTAGTGGTTGTCTTAGTATATGTTTTCATTATAGTAAATTATTAAATGTAACATCAGATTATCAGTTGAATTAACAGAATGCTAAATGTAAGTACTAGTTTTTTATCTCAGCATATTTTGTTTATTTTTCTACTTATATCACCTAAATGATGCTAAATTTAACATGATTGTAGTAAAGTTAGCTAACGTTTTATGCACTCACATTGCTTAAATAAAAGATAATAAACATTTTGTTTCTTGTTATTTTCTAACTATAAATTTGGATCTAATAAAGATCTTTGTATTATATATATGTTTTGTACGTTCATCTTGTTATATTTATGTTATACAGTCAGATCACAATACAACAACACTTGTTACAACATTCTCGTTATACCGATATATTTTATAGGAATAAAACATTTTGTACATTATTTGTATTCATCACAAAGTAAATTCATGTTTCTGACACCGATACTCATAACTGACCCCCAAAACTCATTTTACTGCATAAACTGAACATGTTAACTCTGACAATTGTTGAGAGAAGTCTGATATAGATTTTCTTACTTGGGGTGATTTTAGCAAGTAGCTTAAGTTACTAGACTCCCTGTCTTTGTTTTCTTTGCCATGCATTGATATCATTTGCATGTATTTCACACATTTAATCTGTTTTCCCCAAGTAATTAATTTTAAACACAGTGATAATATCTTTAATGCTGATAGCTGAATTGATTTAGCTTAGGTTTTTAGCCATTGTTTTCAAAGTAAGAATCTGGTTATTTGTATGAGTTGGTATAGTTTGGCCTCGTAGATTCTATTGTATTTTTTGGAGTACCAGAATGTAACAACAAGACATTTTATCTGATAAATGGAAAATTGTTAGTGTTGTAAACAAGGCTAAAATCAAGTCTGTTCCGAAATCCATCACCATATTATTTTGCTAAGTTGCTTTGTTAGTCAGGATGGCATGATTATGTTATATGTACTGGTGTGTGTTCACCAATACTATATTTGGTATGAAATGAATATTATTACTATATATATTAAATAGATAAACATCATTTTGTATATACAAAGGTACATATGTATGATGCTACCAACTACATAAAACTGATTCCAAAATGTATATTGTTGGAAGAATTTATTACACTGACACGTGTGTTATAACGACAATTTTTCTGGGAACAAACAATGTTGTTGTATCGAGATCTGACTGTATATGTACATTTATACACTAAAGTAAAAGAGTTTAGCAAGTTGATAAAATATTTATGAATGTTATATACAGCAAGTGACAAGTATATAAACAAGTCTTTGTAAAGATTAATTCTGTTAACACTGATCATATTGAATCAATGTGTATGCATAAACTTGTTTTGTTATGTATGAGGTAATGAACAAAAAAAAACCATATGGTGTTAGCACACAAGGCTTTTTTCCTTATATAACAGGGGCTGTTTACAGGCACCTGCCTCTTGAAATCATGCAGTTTTCCAAAAATTTGGAAATTACCACTCATTTTTCTTTCCCCTATCAATGAAATAGGGACAAAATAGTAACGCTGCAGGCACCTTCCACATACACTGTTAAAATACCCTGACACAGACAGATTGGTCTGTATCAATGAAAATATGAAGCTATAAAATTCCTCCCATTGTTCTATACAAAGTAAGGCTCCAGGCCCTTTCCGCACATACTGATAAAAAGCCCCAAGAGGTAAATTACATATATGACCTTTAACAATGATGGGTGAGAATCCCTCATGACTTGTTAGTAAATACTCATTTTCAGTATGAGATGCATTTGGATGGAAGTTTTTGCTGCTAATTTGGTCAACATGTATTGAAATTTTTCTGACTCAGTCTGACACATATTGTCCTTTCCAGTAAAACATATATTTATCTAGCCATATCATAGATTTAGAATGGTGTATGTCAACTGTAATTTATTCTTATTTGTGGTATCCTAAAACTAGAGCTTTCATATTTGGTATTTAGCATCACCGAAAGGTTCTTTACAAAGATGATCAACTTATGCTCATGTAGTCAAAATTGGCCGCATCCTTAGGGCACAAGTTTTACATCGAGTTATATAGGGAAATGTTAATAACCTTCTCTTAAACTTTATGGCCTAGAGCTTCTATAATTAGTATGTAGCATCACCTTGGTCTTTCACAAAAATTGTATAAATTAGGCTCTTGGGTCAAATTTGGTGCTGCATATTGGGTCACAAGTTATACATAGTTATATAAGGAAATATTGAAAAATCTTCTCTAAAATGTATGGCCAAGAGCTTTTATATTTGCATGTAGCATCACCTCAAAGTCCTTTTCAAAGATAGTTCAAATTATTCCGGTGGGGTCAAATAAAACCTCATCTCATGGGTCACTTAGTTTATATAAGTTGTAGAGAAATTTAAATTATCTTTTCATATTTGAATCCTAACCCTATACAGCTTAAATGAAAGAGTTACATGATTTTATGTTATACCCTTAGAAATTGAGGTGAGCTATCCGGGGTATTCAGGACAACTGTGTTTACCAAACTTGCTAAACTTTTTTGTCTTAGTTTATACACGTGTTGTATGCTAGTGACTTGATTGTAATTCTTTACATTTATCATCAAGAAATTACTTAATCGTACAACCACATTGAGGCAAAAAACATGTAACACTAATTGTAGGGCTTAATGGAAAACTGTTTTAACCTAACTTATTACAATTTTATCTATGAAACAGAAAAGTTCTTATTTAGCTTGACTATTCCTAGAAAAGGGAGCTATTTAACTTATTTGTGTGTCATCGTTTTCATAGGTGTTTGCATAACACTACATGGTTAAGTTTAAACACTACACGGTTAAGTTTAAGATACAATGTATAGCATGTTTGTAACTTTGACTACTTGTGAATTCACTTGAAACTTCACACTTGCTTACTGGGTTACCATTGGAGGTCAAATTCCAAGTTGTATAAATCTAGCATTAATTTTTGCTTGATTTATGTCTCTTTAATCCCCAAAAATATTCAGTTAAGTTTTCTTGTTGCCACATGATGTTATCTTCCATACTGCTTAAGGGATTTACTTGAAACTTTTTATATGTCTACGGTGTTACCATTTGCGGTCAAATACTAAGTCGTATAATTATCACATAAATATTTGCCTGAATTATGTTCCTTTAATCCTAATAGTTTAGTTTTTTTGCTGCAACAAGTTATTTTTGGTACTACATAAGGGATTCACTTGAAACTTCCTATTTGTTTAAGGGGTTATCATTTGAGGTTAAATACCAAGTTACATTTAGTATTATAACGTGAATATTTGCCCGAATTATGTCCCTTTCTTGTGTCAATTTCTAGGTTAAGTTTCTGTGTTCCAACTTTATATCTTTTCAATTACTTAAGGGCTTGAATTGAAACATCACATCTGTTACGGGGTTACCATTGAGGGTCAAATATGAAATCCCATATCTATTCAATTTATTTGCTGGATTGCTCGTATAGACTTAGAAATTCTTTGTTAAATACTTTAAACTACTGTTTGGATTCATTTAAAGTATCACACATGTCTACATAGTAACTTTTGGTGGTCAAATACTAAGTTGTTGGACTCCAACATGCATTTTGACTGAGTTATTGCCCTTTTGTACTTACAAGTTTTTGTAAAAAGGTTTGAATTTAAATTAAATGAGTTGAAGCATCTTCAATATATAATTTAAATTTTACTCATCTCATTTATATTTCATATGATCTAAGATTAATTATGTTGACACATGCACCTTGAATAGTTGAGATTGTTGTCCATGGAGTGCTCTTGTCTTTATTATATATAACAGAACTAAAATCAGTGCATTTATGTTAGCTATACATGAATGTTAGTATTTTCTGTATAGGTTATACCATACAGCTTGTTAAATAAGGGGAGATCACTATGTTAGTGAATGTATCAAGGATAAAACTGTACAAATTAGTTATAATTTATCTTTTGATGGCTAACTAAATCTTGACAAAAATAAAATAAAGAAGTAAGAAATCAAACTAACATAAAGATGAAAATGGCTAACCACCAAATATACAATAAATACTATTATATGATTAGCACAAACTTAAGAAACCCATTTGCAGATTTTATGGTTGGAAAAAGACCAATGTAAATGTTATATCTTTATAGTCAATAAAATGGAATAACCCTTACTTCACAACAATTTAATTTTCTTATGGCTGATAGTATAAACTTTGGTTAAATAAACCTTGTGTTAATTAATTGCTTACTGTAGGTTATCATAAAACAAATCTGGACATCTAATTGTATAAAACAAGATATTTACCAAAATGTTACTAAATCGAAATGAATAAATTTAACCATACTTTAACTGTCCCATTATGCAACATTATAATGTACCTTTTATAATATATAATCTTTCATTTTTTTCATAAATCAACAAATTCTTAGGGTTGACATCTCTCTGGGAAAAGCAGTTATGAGTTCTGTACTAGAACATTAAGGAAATAGCTTTAAATTTCTCTCTATTTTAATCCAAGTTGGTGCTTTCTATATTTAGAAAATGAAACTATGACTGTATGTTAAAAGTCTAGTATTTAAGTGATAATAACTTCCCCTGAGATAGCACTATAAAGTTTCCAGTATCTTTGGGCCTCTATCATGTTTATTTGAGAAAACTTGCCAGAAAATGCATTATATCAAGTGAAAGGTGGTCATTTTGTTTCATCTTTGTTAAATGCTTATCCCATAGTACCTGAAAACTACTTAAGTAAATTTTAACCAAATTTTAAACAATTTCTAATCCAATGTTTTATCAAAATTTTACCTCAATATCATTTTACCTTTGTGTTGAAATTTAATGAATGTTTATATGGTGGACTGATGATATTTTAAAGAAGTTTTGTTTGGACAGACTGGTTAAAATATTCACTTCCTGTTAAAGTTGACATTCTATGATACATTCAAAATCTTACTCTTGTGAATGTTTAATTTGTTTAACAGGCACTAGATGGTCACTACTTATATATTAACAAATGAAATTGGGATTATATATGCTAGGTACATGTTATCTGAAACCGAATAAAATTGTATACAATGTGTATTTTAAAAATTCATAAATAAAAAACAGGAAAAAAAAATTCAGACAGTTTTCCATGTAGTCCTACAATTATATGTATATAACCCTTGCCTCTATTTCAATGAATAAATACATGACTGTTCATCAATGATATGTAATGTTGATATATCTTTTGTTTAACTTAAGAACTGTTTGAAAGAAGATTGATAGCACAACATAACACAAACATGTTTCTTACAAACTAAAATACATGTTGATGAAACTAATATTTCAAAGATTTGCCACTTCTGTAAATATAAACAATCAGGACTCAATATTAAAGATTGACCCATTACCTCTGAGAATGTGTTTAGCTTTTGTCAAACATTCTTATGAAAAGTTATTGTTAGTCATTTTCAAATAATTAGCATTCGAAAGGCAGATGGATAATAAGTATAACTATGATATGATATTCAAAAGGTATATAATATTCTACATAATTCTATAATAATCAGAAATTATAAGCCAAACAAGAGCTCCGCTGGGCGGGGCATTATACGCCCGTGTGCAGTCCATGCTGTGTTCTATCTCATATAAAGTCCCTGTGACCTTGACCAATGACCCCGGGATCTCAGAATAGGTCCCATTCTTAACAGGAGGGCTATCCAAAGCAAAGATTTTGAGAACCTAGGTACAGCCATGGTTGATTTATCACCGACACAAAGTTTTCCATACAAACTTCCAGTGACCTTGACCCTGGGGCTTCAGAACCAAAAGTTCTCGCCCTTGACCCAAAGAGTATTGATACATAAAATTTGGTAAATCTTAGGTAAAGTTGGTTGTTGGACAAGGTTTTTCCTCATGATTTTTCTTTTGACTTTAACCTTTAACCTAGGGACCTAAAACAAAAGGGGCATATGCTAGACATTAAGGCTACCCTTAAATAAAATTTGGAAAACCTACAATGTAGGTACAATTATTATTGAGTAACTGTCCGGAAAATGTTTCAATATGAATTAAGTCCCTGTGACCTTGACTTTTGTCCCTTGGGTTTCCAAATCAAAAGAGAACATCAAATACCAAACAGCTATCAACACATTACATCTTGACAAATGGGCTGATCCTCATAAAATTTGGTTAACCTAGGTACAATCACTGTTTAGTTGTTGTCCGGACAAGGGTTTTCCATATGATGCCCCTGTGACCTTGACCTTTGACCCAGTTTTGACCAAAAACCAATTGGGAACATCCTTGACACATGGGATACCCTCACATAACATTTGGTGAACTAAATTCATTTTACTTATTGAATATAGCATTATTTCCATGGTTTGCCATTTTGACTTTGTTAACATATTGATTGAACATTTGAAGTCTCTGATTGGTAATTTGATATCTTCTGGATGATGATTTAAACTTGACCCAGGGGCCCTCAAATCAATAGGGAACATCCTTGACACATGGGCTACTCTCACATGAAATTTGGTGAACTTAATTGCAGTCATTGTTGATTTACTACACGGACAATGATGCCCCTGTGACCTTGACCTTTGACCCAGGGGCCCAAAAAACAAATAGGACATAACCATGACACATGGGCTACCTTCACATAAACTTTAGTGAACCTAGGTACATTGGTTGTTCAGTTATTGTCTGGACAAGGTTTTTCCATATGATGCCTCTGTGACCTTGACCTTTGGGTCTGGGGCCCCAAAACCTATTGGGAACATCCTTGACACAAGGACTACATTCACATAAAATTTTATGAACCTAGGTACAGTCCTTGTTGAGTTATTGTCCAAACAAGGTTTTTCAATATGATGCCTCTGTGACCTTGACCTTTGACCCAGGCGCCCCAAAACCAAAAGGGCATATCCTTGACACAAGGGCTACCCTCACATAGAATTTGATGAACCTAGGTAAATTGGTGGTTCAGTTATTGCCTGGACAAAAGTTTCATTGTTTGCCATTTTGACTTTATAAAAATATTGATAGAACATATGAAGTCACTGCTTGGTAATTTGATATCTTCTGGTTGAAGGTTTATACTTGACCCTGTTTCCCTAAAACTTACAAAGTACATCCTTGATACATGGGCTACTCTCACATGAAATTTGGTGAACTTGGGTACAATCATTGTTGAGTAATTACCCAGACAAGGTTTGTCAATATGATGCCCCTGTGACCTTGACCTTTGACCAAGGTGCCCCAAAACCAATAGGGCATAACCTTGACACATGGGATACTTTCACGCCAAATTTAGGTAACCTAGGTACATTGGTTGTTCATTTATTGTCTGGACAAGGTTTTTCCATATGATGCCTCTGTGACCTTGACCTTTGAATCTGGGGCCCCAAAACCTGTTGGGAATATCCTTGACACAAGGGCTACCTTCACATAAAATTTTGTGAACCTAGGTATAGTAGTTGATGAGTTATTGTCCAAACAAGGATTTTCAATATGATGCCCCAGTGACCTTGACCTTTGACCCAGGAGCCCCAAAACCAATAGGGCATAACCTTTACCCAAGGGCTACCCTCACATAAAATTTGGAGAACCTAGGTACATTGGTGGTTCAGTTATTGTCTGGACAAGTGTTTCATTGTTTGCCGTTTTGACTTTATAAACATATTGATAGAATATTTGAAGTCACAGTTTGGTAATTTGATATCTTCTGGTTTAAGATTTAAACTTAACCCTGTTTTCCCAAAACTTACAAAGTACATCCTTGACACATGGGCTACTCTCACATGAAATTTGGTGATTTTAGGTACAATCATTGTTGAGTAATAACCCGGACAATGCTTTTCAATATGATGCCCCTGTGACCTTGACCTTTGACCAAGGTGCCCCAAAACCAATAGGGCATAACCTTGACACATGGGCTACTTACACGCCAAATTTAGTGAACCTAGGTACATTGGTTGTTCAGTTATTGTCTGGACAAGGTTATTCCATATGATGCCTCTGTGACCTTGACCTTTGGGTCTGGGGCCCCAAAACCTATTGGGAATATCCTTGACACAAGGGCTACCTTCACATAAAATTTTGTGAACCTAGGTACAGTAGTTGATGAGTTATTGTCCAAACAAGGATTTTCAATATGATGCCCCTGTGACCTTGACCTTTGACCCAGGAGCCCCAAAACCAATAGGGCATAACCTTTACCCAAGGGCTACTCTCACATAAAATTTGGAGAACCTAGGTACATTGGTGGTTCAGTTATTGTCTGGACAAGTGTTTCATTGTTTGCCGTTTTGACTTCATAAACATATTGATAGAACATATGAAGTCACAGCTTGGTAATTTGATATCTTCCGGTTTAAGATTTAAACTTAACCGTGTCTTCCCAAAACTGATAAGGTACATCCTTGATACATGGGCTACTCTCACATGAAATTTGGTGAACCTAGGTACAGTCATTGTTGAGTTATTACCTGGACAATGTTTTTCAATATGATGCCACTGTGACCTTGAACTTTGACCCAGGGGCCCCAAAATCAATAGGGCATATTCTTGACACATGGGGTACTCTTACATTAAATTTGGTGAACCTAGGTACATTGATGTTTCAGTTATTGTCTGGACAAAGTTTTTCAATATAATGCCCCTGTGACCTTGACCTTTGAACCTGGGGCCCCATAAACCTGTAGGGCACATCTTTGACACATGGGCTACTCTTAAATAAAATTTGGTGAACCTAGGTACAGGCATTGTTGAGTTATGGTCCGGACAAGGTTTTTCAATTTGATGTCCCAGTGACCTTGACCTTTGACCCAGGGGCCCCAAAACCTATTGGGAACATCCTTGACACATGGGCTTCTCTCACATAAAATTTGGTGAACCTAGGTAGATTGGTTGTTAAGTTATTGTCAGGACAAGTTTTTTCCCCATATGATGCCACTGTGACCTTGACCTTTCATGCAGGGGCCCCAAAACCAATAGGGTACATCTTTGACACATGGGCTACTCTTACATTAAATTTGGTGAACTTAGGTACATTGGTGGTTCAGTTATTGTCCGGACAAGTTTTACCTATTTTAAGTCCCAGTGACCTTGACCTTTAACCCTGGGGTCTCAAAATCAATAGGGAACTTCCTCCACCCAAGGGCTATCCACACATATAATTTTAGGAACCTAGATATATCCTTTCTTGAGTTATCATCCGGACAAGCAATTGTCCACGGACGGACAGACGGACAGACAGACAGACGGACAGACGGACAGACGGACAACAGCATAACATAATACGACCGTTTTTTCAAAACGGGCGTATAAAAATGATTGTATTTTAAATGTTTATTGCTTTTAACTCACAAAATTTTTTGTAAGAATTTTTGTGAAAAGCAAACTGATCTATGTTAGGGTTAGTAGTTAGTAAACATATAGTTTGGTCAAGTTTAACATAATTAGTGGTCAAACCAGGTAACCTACTACAGCAGACATGAAAACATGTCTTAAAACGGTTAAGTTATCACAATATAACATGCATTTAAGACATAATAAACATTTTAAACCATTTTGCTTTCTAAGTTTGACAACATTCCAATTCCTTAAAAATGGGGAGTCCTTTAAAAAGAGTACATTATATTTATTTCAATGTTGGCGCTTTTGAAAAACAATTCATTAGGGATCATATTACATAAGCATTTTTAGCTTGACTTTTTCGGAGAAAATGAGAGCTTATTTTATCACTTTTGTGTTGGCGTTGGCGTTGCTTGTAAAGATTATAACTGTAATCTTCAACATTTATCATGATATTTCATTGAAAGTTTGTATAATTATTTCATGGGACTATATCAACCATGAATTAATTTGGGAGTTTTTGCCCTTTCATATTTAAGATATTGCAAAATATGAGGTTTAAGTTTTTCCTATGTACAAAAATCTTCAATTCATATCAAGATATTTGACTTAAAGTTTGTACACTTATTTGTTGGTACTATATCTACACCACTATTAAGGAAGTAATTGTGGATGAATTTTTTGAGTTATGTCCCTTTATACTTTTACAATTAAGATTAAAATTTGTTCAAATTGGATATTTTTAGTACTTATGAATATATATTTTAAAGAAAGTTGGTATGCTTCAATAGTTTGACATTTATCTGACTCTAAAAGGACATTACTCTGGATGAAATACTTTTGGAGTTATGCCCCTCTATACTTTAAAATTCAAGGTTAAAGTTTGTTAACACTTTTTAGTTCTAATAAAGACATAAGATTAAAGGTGGTTTGTTTATTAATCAGAACAACATCTACACAATTACAAGGGGATGTTACTCATGATGAATTTATTTTGGGGTTGTGCCCCTTTTTAATGAAAGGTTGAAGTACTTAAAGTTAAATATTTTTCAATACTCATCAGGATATTTTAATGAAAAGTGATATGCCAATTTATTGGTTCTACATCTATATGACTATTGAGGACATAACTCTTGATGAATTATTTTTAGAGTTATGTCTCCTTATACTTTGATGTCAAAATTTGTTCAAATTGAAATACTTAAAGTATTTAATAAAAATATTTAAATGAAAGAAAGTTTGGTTATTCATTGATACTACGTCTACTTTAGTATGAAAGGATGTTACTATGAATGTATGTTTAAGGAGTTATGCCCCTTTCATATTTTACAATATTGTTAGATTGATTTATTTCCTATGAAAAAGTATATCATTTTGAAAACACTTTATTTTAAAGATAAGCAATGTCATGAACAATACACTAGAAAAGTCGAGCACGCTGTCTTAAGACTGTTCTTGTCAAGGGATTAGTAGGCAAAATGTTCAGTTGACCCACATGGGTCAGCTTAGCTAAAATAATTTATAGGTTACAGTGAGCAAGTACTCAATATGTAGCTCAGGTGTTTATAAATGCGCAACATGAAAATAATTCCCCCCCCCCCCCGTGACAAGGTGTGAAAGAAAAAGATGTTTGAGAGGATGAAATAAGCATTGGACATAGTTAGTTCATACTGAGATACAGTGTGGGTTAGATACATGGTTACTGTGATAGTTTGTTCATACTGAGATACAGTCTGGGTTAGATACATGGTTACTGTGATAGTTTGTTCATACTGAGATACAGTCTGGGTTAGATATATGGTTACTGTGATAGTTTGTTCATACTGAGATACAGTCTGGGTTAGATACATGGTTACTGTGATAGTTTGTTCATACTGAGATACAGTCTGGGTTAGATACATGGTTACTGTGATAGTTTGTTCATACTGAGATACAGTCTGGGTTAGATACATGGTTACTGTCTGAATATAATATCAAAAGATGTTATATGTTTATGTAAGGAAGAACTGTTAGATTGAGTTAGATGATAAATGTGTGGAAAGTTTTGTATGGATGATACAAGTAAATGGGTGTGGTTAAAGAAAAAGTGGGGAGAAAATGAACAGGGTGAAGATCAGTGTAAGTTGGTTATGAGGACTGAGAGGTTATGAAAAGTTTAGAAAGGAATAAGACTATCAAGAATATTATTTTATGAAAATAGATAAAAGTATGAGAAACAAAGGATATTAGTGGTTTAGATAAAATATTAATCCAAGCATAAGGTTACAATAGAGACAGAACTTACCCCTGTTATAACATATACAGGGTGATCCAAAATATCTGATACCATTTCAGTGTCTTGTATGTTTTACACACATCACACGATTTTAAATATCAACACTCATATTTAAACTAGATATTTTAAAGTTTTATTTACTGAGTAAAGTCATTATGTTTAATAAAAAATAAAAATGAATTTTACCAAACAAAAATTACATCAAATGTTCAATATGACGTCCATTTTGTGCTACTACGACATCAAGTCTCTTTTTAAAATTTTCAATAGCGTTAACACACATTGCAGGAGTATTTTTTTTATTTCTCTGCGAATGGCTGACTTAAGCTGATCAAGGGTGTCTGGCTTTGGATTGTAAACATTGTCTTTTAAGTGTCCCCATAGAAAGAAATCTAACGGACTTAGATCAGGTGAGTGTGGAGGCCATATTTTGTCTGATTTAAATGAGATATATTTTCTGACAAATGTTTCTTTCAACCATTCCAACACGTGTCCCGCAGTGTGTGGTGCCGCTCCATCTTGCTGAAACCATATTGTATTAATGTTAATACCTTTTCTTCGTAAGACTGGAAGTTTTGTCTTCAAGAGAGAAAGATATCGCTGACTATTGTTTTGGTTTCACCTTTCTATTTATTGTTTTCTGCGGCTTGATCTTGGTCGTCCACTGTTGTTATGTCGGCTATCCTCAACTGACCCAGTCTGCTTAATTCTATTTACAAGCCTATGCACTTGAAGTTTTGTGAGTCTGTCATCATCAGGATATTTTTTCTGCATCATACGAATAACAGTAACTGGAGAATTAGTCTCAAAATAAAGTTTAACTATTTCTGCAGCTTTCTGTTTTGACGTCGCCATCTTGAAAAACAACTATTATTTGATGACGTCATCTATGACGTCATGACGTCAATGTTTTCCCGTAAATTAATTATGACATAAACTTATGACAATTCCCTTTACAATGGTATATAGCACTTAATAATTGCATCAGGAATGACTTATTTATTCAACTTCAAAACAGTATCAGATATTTTGGATCACCCTGTATATATATATTCCAACAGTCCTAGATTGATCTATATATTGTAATGTCTTAAGTCAAGAAATATAACATCTTTATAATGGCTTTGGAATTCCCTATGTATCCTACATTAGTTTTCAAAACAGTTCATGCCATAATGTAATTATTATTTCAGTTATGTGTAATTTGTCAGTAGGACTATTTAGAAATGGGTTGTTGTCATTTGCCTACTAATCCGTTTAAGTGATACTGGCATAATTTTTATACGCCCGTTTTGAAAAAACGGTCGTATTATGTTATGATGTTGTCCGTCTGGCCGTCTGGCCGTCTGGCCGTCTGTCCGTCTGTCCGTCCGTGGACAATTGCTTGTCCGGATGATAACTCAAGAAAGGATATACCTAGGTTCCTAAAATTTTATGTGTGGATAGCCCTTCGGTAAAGGAGGTTCCCTATTGATTTTGAGACCCCAGGGTTAAAGGTCAAGGTCACTGGGACTTAAAATAGGTAAAACTTGTCCGGACAATAACTGAATCACCAATGTACCTAAGTTCACCAAATTTAATGTAAGAGTAGCCCATGTGTCAAAGATGTTCCCTATTGGTTTTGGGGCCCCTGCATGAAAGGTCAAGGTCACAGTGGCATCATATGGGGAAAAAACTTGTCCTGACAATAACTTAACAACCAATCTACCTAGGTTCACCAAATTTTATGTGAGAGAAGCCCATGTGTCAAGGATGTTCCCAATGGGTTTTGGGGCCCCTGGGTCAAAGGTCAAGGTCACTGGGACATCAAATTGAAAAACCTTGTCCGGACCATAACTCAACAACGCCTGTACCTAGGTTCACCAAATTTTATGTAAGAGTAGCCCATGTGTCAAAGATGTGCCCTATAGGTTTATGGGGCCCCAGGTTCAAAGGTCAAGGTCACAGGGGCATTATATGGAAAAACTTTGTCCAGACAATAACTGAAAGACCAATGTACCTAGGTTCACCAAATTTTATGTAAGAGTACCCCATGTGTCAAGAATATGCCCTATTGATTTTGGGGCCCCTGGGTCAAAGTTCAAGGTCACAGTGGCATGATATTGAAAAACATTGTCCGGGTAATAACTCAACAATGACTGTACCTAGGTTAACCAAATTTCATGTGAGAGTAGCCCATGTGTCAAGGATGTACCTTATCAGTTTTGGGAAAACAGGGTTAAGAGTAAATCTTAAACCAGAAGATATCAAATTACCAAGCTGTGACTTCAAATGTTCTATCAATATGTTTATAAAGTCAAAACGGCAAACAATGAAACAATTGTCCAGACAATAACTGAACCACCAATGAACCTAGGTTCTCCAAATTTTATGTGAGGGTAGCCCTTGGGTAAAGGTTATGCCCTATTGGTTTTGGGGCTCCTGGGTCACAGGTCAAGGTCGCAGGGGCATCATATTGAAAATCCTTGTTTGGACAATAACTCATCAACTACTGTACCTAGGTTCACAAAATTTTATGTGAAGGTAGCCCTTGTGTCAAGGATGTTCCCATTAGGTTTTTGGGCCCCAGACCCAAAGGTCAAGGTCACAGAGGCATAATATGGAAAAACCTTGTCCAGACAATAACTGAACAACCAATGTACCTAGGTTCACTAAATTTTATGTGAAAGTAGCCCATGTGTCAAGGTTATGCCCTATTGGTTTTGGGGCACCTTGGTCAAAGGTCAAGGTCACAGGGGCATCATATTGAAAAACATTGTCCGGATAATTACTCAACAATGATTGTACCAAAGTTCACCAAATTTCATGTGAGAGTAGCCCATGTGTCAAGGATGTACCTTATCAGTTTTGGGAAAACAGGGTTAAGTTTAAATCTTAAACCAGAAGATATCAAATTACCAAGCTGTGACTTCAAATGTTCTATCAATATGTTTATAAAGTCAAAACGGCAAACAATGAAACACTTGTCCAGACAATAACTGAACCACCAATGTACCTAGGTACTCCAAATTTTATATGAGGGTAGCCCTTGGGTAAAGGTTATGCCCTATTGGTTTTGGGGCTCCTGGGTCAAAGGTCAAGGTCACAGGGGCATCATATTGAAAATCCTTGTTTGGACAATAACTCAACAAGGACTGTACCTAGGTTCATAAAATTTTATGTGAATGTAGCCCTTGTGTGAAGGATGTTCCCAATAGGTTTTGGGGCCCCAGACCCAAAGGTCAAGGTCACAGAGGCATCATATGGAAAAACCTTGTCCAGACAATAACTGAACAACCAATGTACCTAGGTTCACTAAATTTTTTGTGAGAGTAGCCCATGTGTCATGGTTATGTCCTATTGGTTTTAGGGCCCCTGGGTCAAAGGTCAAGGTCACAGGGGCATCATATTGAAAAACATTGTCCGTGTAGTAAATCAACAATGACTGCACTTAAGTTCACCAAATTTCATGTGAGAGTAGCCCATGTGTCAAGGATGTTCCCTATTGATTTTGGGGCCCCTGGGTCAAGTTTAAACCATCATCCAGAAGATATCAAATTACCAAGCAGAGACTTCAAATGTTCAATCAATATGTTAATAAAGTCAAAATAACAAACCATGGAAATAATGCTATATTTAATAAGTAAAATGAATTTAGTTCACCAAATTTTATGTGAGGGTAGCCCATGTGTTAAGGATGTTCCCAATTGGTTTTGGGTCAAAACTGGGTCAAAGATCTAGGTCACAGGGGCATCATATGGACAATCCTTGTCCGGACAATAACTAAACAATGATTGTACCTAGGTTAGTACCTTTGGTATTTGATGTTCTCTTTTGATTTGGAAACCCCAGGGACAAAAGTCAAGGTCACAGGGACTTAATTCATATTGAAACATTTTCCGGACAGTAACTCAATAATAATTGTACCTACATTGTAGGTTTTCCAAATCTTATTTAAGGGTAGCCTTAATGTCTAGCATATGCCCATTGGTTTTAGGTCCCTGTGTTAAAGGTTAAAGTCAAAAGAAAAATCATGAGGAAAAACCTTGTCCAACAACCAACTTTACCTAATATCACCAAATTTTATGTATAAATACTCTTTGGGTCAAGGGCGAGAACTTTTGGTTCTGAGGCCCCAGGATCAAGGTCACTGGAAGTTTGTATGGGAAAACTTTGTGTTGGTGATAAATCAACCATGGCTGTACCTAGGTTCTCAAAATCTTTGCTTTGGATAGCCCTCCTGTTAAGAATGGGACCTATTCTGAGATCCCGGGGTCATTGGTCAAGGTCACAGGGACTTTATATGAGATAGAACACAGCATGGACTGCACACGGGCGTATAATGCCCCGCCCAGCGGAGCTCTTGTTAAAAATATTTTTGAAGTAAATTTAATGCCTATTACAGTAAATTCACAATGTTTGTTTGATAATGGGGCTTTAATGTCTAGAAGTAAATAGATATTTGTCACTGAGAATAGAGAATGGTTTCAAACATATTAAGTGTGTTAAAAATGTTGATGAGTAGGGATGTTAAAAGAATGGAATTTTTATTTAGAAATTGTTTGTGTCATCATATTGACTTAACTCACAATTAAGACACAAACATTTTATACTGTAAGGCAAATAGATGTGCATGTATAGAAATATTCTCTACTATGTTGATTAGTTTGTTTCCAATTTAGTTTATCTCACTTATAAAAACAACAAGATCATAACAATTGAGTACATTTCCTAGTTCACATTAATGAGCAATTAAGATAAGAGCTTGATGTAATACGGTTGGTAAAGAGGCGTGTTATAAGTAACCGCTCAGCCGTGCTCAAATTAACATTATCTTACGTTTTATTAAATTTTGTCTTGTCAATTTATAACTACATGTATATTCAAACATGAGTCTGTTATGTACTCTTGTACTTTATTCAAACATGAGTCTGTTATGTACTCTTGTATTATATTGTTTTATGATACTTTCATTAATAAGGTCTGTTTGTTTACAACAACAAACTAACAAGTCTCTGATATCACCAATCAGAATTTATACATCTGTATTATTTGTAGCAGTTCATGATTGACAATTATTCAATATTATACTCAATCATGTTTCCACGTAACATCCATGTGTCACGATATCCCGGTATATCGTGGTTAGACTCATCAAATTCACCTATACTGAAATTCTTCCCTGTTTATTAGGAAACCAAGTCTTTCTTGAAGAATAATCTATTTCAACCTTAACAAAGCTGCCCATTTAACTTGGTTGATAATACACAAGGTTGTGGGTTAGATTACAGGACAGGGCATACTTTTGGCTAATTCGATTAGGAACTAATTTCCATGGCTATTTTCCCTCCTACTACTGGTACTAAAATATGTAGGACAGTTGTCAATCACTTGCATTGGCATGTGCCTAGTAACTGGTTTACAGCTAAATCCAGAGATTCAGTCTTCCCAGGAATGGTAAGTAGATTGACTGACAGCTGTAAAACAACCTAAAAGCACCAAAATAGATGAACCCGAAAATCTCTTGGACATGAGAAACTGTAAAATTAATTGATCAGGGAAAAATCACCAAACTTTAAAAATACTGTAAAATGAGCAATTTGCATTGTATTTAAGAGCAAATAATAATTATATAACTGAAATTTGCTTGATTTTTGTTATACATGTTATAAATAATTTTGAGACAACCCTCTATGTTTTATCGCCTGTCTTTCTCAACCTTCGTTCTCTGACTTCGGTGACAAATGTCTATTACAGATATAAACAGTTAAGTATATTGACCATACATTTGATAATTAATTAACAATATTTTTGGATCTAAGGATGTAAATCTTATAGATCTATTACAAATCTAAGTAAAGAGTTTTAAAGTAGAATTCCGATTTTATAAATATATAATAAATATAATACAGGCTGTCAACCAGTTACTAAACTGTAGGATTCACCTTTATTATACCACTGAATGTGTCCTATAATCTATATTTATACTATGCAGTATATCTGTCATCATTCCTATCTTTTCACAAAGCTTCTATATACCTATATTTATACTATGCAGTATATTTGTCCATCATTCTATCTTTTCAGAAAGCTTCTATATTCCTATATTTATACTACGCGGTATATTTGTCCATCATTCTATCTTTTCACAAAGCTTCTATATTCCTGTATTTATACTACGCGGTATATTTGTTCTTTTCACAAAGCTCCTATATTTATACTACGCGGTATATTTTGTCCTTTATTCCTATACTTTTAAAAGTGTCATTTACTTAAACTATATTTTCTTCATCAATCCTATTTTTTCTAAAGTGTCCTGTATTCCTAGTACTATACTACCCAATATATTTTGTCTATCATAGAGCTTTCATAATTGACATGTAGCATCACCTCAAGGTCCTCTACAAAGATAGGTCAAAATTGGCCTTTTATATTAAGTTAGTTTTATATTAAACTATACAAGAATAATGAAATGTTAAAAACTGCATCTTCTCTTTAACCCTTAGGCTTAGCTCTATCATATTTGTTATGTAGTATCATCTGAAGGTACTCTACAAAGATTGTTCAAATGATGCCCTGGGTTCAAATAGACCCTGTCCAGATGTCACAATACAAAGATTGTTCAAATGATGCTCTGGGTTCAAATAGACCCTGTCCTGATGTCACAATACAAAGATTGTTCAAATGATGCCCTGGGTTCAAATAGACCCTGTCCAGATGTCACAATACAAAGATTGTTCAAATGATGCCCTGGGTTCAAATAGACCCTGCCCAGATGTCACAATACAAAAATTATTCAAATGATGCCCTGGGTTCAAATAGACCCTGTCCAGATGTCACAATACAAAGATTGTTCAAATGATGCCCTGGGTTCAAATAGACCCTGCCCAGATGTCACAAGTTATATACATAGTTATATAAGAAAATGATAAAAAATCTCTTAAACTGTATGACCATAACCTTTTATAATTGATCTATGTTGCATCACCCCTACATAAATTGTTTGAATTATGCCACTGGGGTCAAAATTGACCCCAACCACTATAGTCTTTAGATTTATATATATAATTATATAATATTAATATAATTTAAAGGTAGTTAAAATGTTTACTTCAGTAAAATCATTTGAAATTATGTAATTTGTACCTTTAGTGCAGTGTAATTCTATTAAACAATAACATATTTAATATCACTCAATAATTCCTAGGTTTCTATTAATTGTTCTTTAAGAAATCCTATATTTTTAAAAATAAAATCCCTATACACTTCTCATATTTATAAGTTGTTGGTTGACAGCCTGTATAATGATAACTTAATCTAAGCCATTATCCTATTGGTCCATACACATTGCTTTACAGTTTAATAATTTCAACCAATATTTTATAAATCATAAACTATTTAAAGATATTAAATTGAATAATAAAAAACAAACATAAAATAATTGTTACAATGTTGATGTTTAGATCAATAAAGATTATAAATCTGTTAATGTTTAAACAATCTATAACTTGATCATCATATGGAAGAAGAAGCAAGACATGAAGATGTGAAATATTCAACATACAACCTGATACACTAAGGTATGTAACATTATATATCTATTCTTGGTTTCATATTTGTTCTGTATCATAATTATTTTATTTCAACATGAAAGAGAATTTCTACCTACACATTCCAGAATATGTATTTGAATACGGAATTCTTGGTAAGTTACTTATTAGCCCGAATATTTGGAGAGTATTAGGGCTATTCTACTCATTTGTGCATCAGTGTAACACTTCTTAGTTTAGTTTATAGTGCTTTGATACTGGAGGGATTCACTTGAAACTTCATGCATGTCTACGGGGTTACCAATGTAAGTCAAATACCAAGTTGCATTACTCTAGCATGACATTTTACTGACTTATGTCCCTTCTATACTAAGCTTTATGGTGCAACATTTTTTTCATTGACGGGATTCTCTTGAACTTTTACCCAGGTTTAACCAGGGGTATGACTGGAGGTCAAATACCAAGTTGCATAACTCTAACATAATCTTTGACTGGGTAAGGTCCCTTTTATACTTAAAAATTTAATGTTGAAGTTTTTTGGTGCAACATTTTATCTTTGAAACTACTGAAGGGATTTTTTTAAACTTAAGTTTTGTAAAACAGTGTTAAAATTGTAGGTCAAATATTAAGTTGCACAACTCTTGCATGACATTGGACTGGATTAAGGCCCTTTTATTCTTAGAACTTAATTGGTTTAGTTATATGGTGCAATATTTTATCTTTTAAACTACTGAAGGAGTTTACTTAAAACTTTGCTCTTAATTGTAAAACCTGGGGTACCATTGGAGGTCAAATACCAAGTTCCATAACTTGAACATAATCTTTGATTGGATTATGTCCCTTTATTTCTTAGAAATTTGTTAGTTGAGTTTTTATGGGGAAACATTAAGTCATTGAAACTACTGAAGGGGTTCACTTGACACTTGTAAAACCTGTTTATACCAAGTTGCACAACTCTTCCTTGACCTTTGGCTGGATTATGTCCATTTTATACATAGAAATTAATTTATCAAGATTTTTGGTGCAACAATTTAATTTTGAAACCACTGAAGGGAACCACTTAAACTTTTACGCATGTAAAACCACGGTATCAATTGAAGGTCAATACCAAGTTGCATAACTCTAATATAATCTTTGACTGGATTATGTCCCCTTTATACTCAGAATTTTTATTGGCTAAGTGTTTTGGTGAAACATTTTATATTTGAAACTACTAAAGGGAACCACTTTAACTTTCACACATGTAAAACCGAGTTATAGATTGAGGTAAAAAAACAAGTTGCATAACTCTAGCATAATCTTTGACTGGATTATGTTCCTTTATACTTAGAAATTGTATTGGTTAAGTGTTTTGGTGCAACATTTTATATTTGAAACTACTTCAGGGATTCTTTTGAAACTTAACCCATGTCTACAGGTTACCATAAGAGGTCAAATACCAAATTGCATAACTCTAGCATGACATTGAACTGGATTAAGGCCCTTTTTTATCTCTGTGCTAACTTGGTTAAGTTTTATTGGGGCAACAATTTATCCTTGAAACTACTAAAGGGATTCTTTTGAAACTTAACCCATGTCTACAGGTTACTATTAGAGGTCAAATACCAAGTTGCATAACTCTAGCATGGCCCTTTTATACTTTGTGCTTTCTTGGTTAAGTTTTATTAGGGCAACAATTTACAATGAAATTGCGGAAGGGATTCTTTCGAAACTTAAAACATGTCTACAGGTAGAGGTCAAATACCAAGTTGCATTACTCTAGCATGACTTTGGGCTAGATTATGGCCCTTTTATACTTTGAGATTTCTTAGTTAAGTTTTTATGGGGCAACATTTAGTCATTTAATCTACTGATTGTAGGGATTCACTTAAAACTTCACATTGGTAAAACTGGGTTATGATTGGATGTCAATTACCTTGTTGCACAGCTCTTGCATGCCCTTTGGCAGTATTATGTATCTTTTATATGTAGTAAGTTTCATGGTTAAGTTTTAGGTGCAATTTTATATCTTTGAAACTACTGAAGGGATCCTTTTGAAACTTAACACTTGTCTTTGGGTTACTTTAGGAGGTCAAATACCAAGTTGCATAAGTCTAATAAGACATTTTACTTGATTAAGGTCCTTTAATATATAAATATTTATTGGTTGCATTTTTGTGCAACATTTATTTTTGAAACTACTGAAGGTTTTTTTTAAACTTTACTCTTGCAAAACTGGGTAAGGATTGGGGGTTTAGTATCAAGTTGCACAACTCTTGCATGACTTTGGCCTGGATTATGGCTATTTTATATTATATATTATTTTATATTATACTTTGAGATTTCTTGGTTAAGTTTTTTAGTGCAACAATTTATTTTTAAATTACTTAATGGATTATTTTGAAACTTTACCCATGTCTACAGGGTTACCATTAGAGGTCAAATACTACTTTGCATAACTTTAGCATGACATTTGACTGGATTATGTCCCTTTTTACTTTGAAATAGATTTGTTAAGTGTTTTGGTGCAACAATTTATCTTTGAACTTACTGATGGGATTCTGTTGAAACTTAACACCTGTTGACAGGTTAAGTTTATAGGTCAAACCTTTTTATGCTAAAATTTCTTAGTAAAGTGTTTAGGTGCAACATTTTATCTTTGAAACTTCTGGAGGGACTCACTTGAAACTTCACATATGTCTTCAGGGTTACCATTTGAAATCAAATACTAAGCTGCATTGCTGCAAGACTTTTAATATGATTATGGCCCTTTTAATGTTATTGTTTAGACTTAAAACACCTGGTTCATGTATTGCATGCTTATTCTAGCACTCATTTGAATGGTTTTGCAAACCATGGTTGATGCTGTAAACACAAATTCCTGAATAGTCGAGAGCATTGTCCATTGACTGTATTTGTTTTGATCTGATAAGTTTTAAATTTTTAACAAACATAGATAAAAATTATGGGCATAACATCCAGATGTCATTTCTTGTTTTACTGAACAGTTTAGTATGATAGAGTGTTTAGAATTTTTTGAGTAGATGGCCACTATTCAAAATAGCATTTGATTATTTATTTTTTATGCATTAAATCTGGAAAATACTTAGCTATGTCAATATTACTATTACACTATTAAAGACTTAATTTGATGTAGTCATAATTATATACTCAATTTATTCCTGGATAAGCTGAGCTGAGGGGGGCTGAGTTGATATCATAGGATTATGTCACTAAAATTGTCAGACAGGACCAAGTGGGGGGGGGGCTGGGCTTATATCATAGGATTATGTCACTTTATATATGTCAAAGACAGGACCAAGTGAAGGGGGGGGGCTGGGCTGATATAATAGGATTATGTCACTATAAATGTCATAGACAGGACCAAGTGAGGGGGGCTGGGCTGATATCATAGGATTATGTCACTATAAATGTCATGGACAGGACCAAGTGAGGGGGGGGGGGCTGGGCTGATATCATAGGATCATGTCAATTTATATTTGTCATAGACAGGATCAAGTGAGGGGGGGTCTGGGCTGATATCATAGGATTATGTCACTATAAATGTCATAGACAGGACCAAGTGAGGGGGGGCTGGGCTGATATCATAGGATTATGTCACTATAAATGTCATAGACAGGACCAAGTGAGGGGGGGCTGGGCTGATATCATAGAATTATGTCACTATAAATGTCATAGACAGGACTAAGTGGGGGAGTGGGGGGGGCTGGGCTGATATCATAGGATCATGTCACTATAAATTTCATAAACAGGACCAAGTGGGGGCTTGGCTGATATCATAGGATTATGTCCCTATAAATTTCATTGACAGGACCAAGTGGGGGGCAGGGCTTGGCTGATATCATAGGATCATGTCACTTTATATATGTCATAGACAGGACCAAGTGGGGGCTGGGTTGATATCATAGGATTATGTTACTATAAATTTCATAGACAGGACCAAGTGGGGGGGGGGGGCTCGCTGACATCATAGGATTATGTCACTATAAATTTCATAGACAGGACCAAGTGGGGAGCTGGGCTGACATCATAGGATTATGTCACTTGATAAATGGTGTAGACAGGATCAAGTGGGGGGGGGCTTGGCTGATATCATAGGATCATGTCACTTTATAAATTTCATAGACAGGACCAAGTGGGGGGGGGGGGGCTGATATCATAGGATCACATCAAACCTATGCATGACTAATTTGTTTCTCACAGATCCTCAAATTCAATAGTTGAAGTTCTTAAACAAATGTGCTCAGATAGAGCTGTTAGCCCTATATATACTTTTATGTTTTATGGTCAACAGTGATCCTGCTTCTGAAGTAATTTTATAGTAGGTCATGTCACTATAATTAATTATCATGTAGTAAGTTAAAGTTATGCATCATTTATCTGTAACCTTCATCTCCTGTTCCCAGGTCAGAGCATATTATGATGTAAGGGAGAAGAGCTGTAATATTGTATTCAGCAAAAATCAGTGGGGTCAATAACCGGTTATTTAAGATTTACAAATCGGAGAAATTTTCAAATGTATTGCACTGTTGCAGTACAGGGATTTTATCAGGGCGTGATGATGTTAAATTAAGTGCCTATTATAATTAATACAAAAGACTTATGGTTAGGGTCAGGTCTTTATACAAACTAGATATTAGGTTTATAGTAACTGTTCATATTAAAGGGAGATAATTGTTGTTAACTAAAGTACATGAATTTGGAAGCATGTATTCATGTATTTTTATCTTGATTATCTAAATAATGTTTTTATGGGAATAGGTTAACAACTTTAGCATATATTATCTTTTGATTTTAGATTTATAAATAATTTATGAAATCTACAAGCGGTGGTTTATCAAGAAACTTCCCCGCATTACAACTCTAGAAATGATTTTCCAATGGGAATATTATCCCATTCTTCAAAAAGGGAATTATAAACTTGTATTGGATGTTTGACTTAGAATTAAACATATTTCTAGTAAATACATCTGAATCAATATTTACTGGTATTATGCCTAATGTATATCTAATTTGTTTGAAATTCAAAACTAATCAGATCAAATATTAGACTTAAAGCTGTTTCATATATCTTACAATTATAAATACATAATTCCATGTCCTTGTCATATGCCTTTAATATATTGATGCGTAAAAGACATCAAGCTCTTTCCATACTTCTGTAGTATATTGATAAATATAAAACTCCAAGCCCTTTTTATATACCTTATATATATTGGTGCATGTAAGACATCAAGCCAATTTCATACTCTTTTAATATAATAATATGTATAAGACTCCATACTCTTTTCATTCTCTTTTACATTTGATATATTGATAGGTAAAAGACTCAATAGCCTTTTTATACACCCTAATATATTGATATCTTAACAATTATAAGACTCAATGCCCTTGAAATATACCTTTAATGCATTGATAAGTATTAGACTCCATGCCTTTGTCATTTACCTTTAATTAATAAGTAATTATAAGACTCCATGCCCTTGTCATATACCTTTAACATATTGATAAGAATAAGACTCCATGCCCTTGTAATACACCTTTAATATATTAATAAGTATTAGACTCCATGCCTTTGTCATATTACTTTAATATATTGATAAGAATAAGACTCCATCATGCCCTTGTCATATACCTTTAATACATTGATCAGTTTTAGCCTCCATGCCCTGGTCATATACCTTTAATACATTGATAAGTATTACACTCCATGACTTTGTCATATACATTTAATTTATAAATAAGTATTAGACTCCATGCCCTTGTAATTTACCTATAATAAATTGATAAGTATAAGACTCCATGCCCTTGAAATATACCTTTAAAAATTGACAAGAATAAGACTCCATCATGCCCTTGTCATATACCTTTAACACATTGATAAGTATTAGACTTCATGCCCTTGTAATATACCTTTAATATATTGATAAGTATTAGACTCCATGCCTTTGTCTTATACCTTTAATTTATTGATAAGAATAAGACTCCGTCATGCCCTTGCCATATACCTTTAATACATTGATAAGAATTAGCCTCCATGCCCTGGTCATATACCTTTAATACATTGATAAGAATTAGCCTCCATGCCTTTGTCATATACCACAATGTATTAAAGGTATATGACAAAGGCATGGAGGCTAATTCTTATTTGCCATATACCTTTAATACATTGATAAGAATTAGCCTCCATGCCCTTGTCATATACCTTTAATACATTGATAAGAATTAGCCTCCATGCCCTTGTCATATACCTTTAATACATTGATAAGAATTAGCCTCCATGCCCTTGTCATATACCTTTAATACATTGATAAGAATTAGCCTCCATGCCCTGGTCATATACCTTTAATACATTGATAAGAATTAGACTCCATGCCCATAGCATATACCTTTAATACATTGATAAGTTTTAGCCTCCATGCCATTGTCATATACCTTTAATACATTGATAAGTATTAGCCTCCATGCCCTGGTCATATACCTTTATTACATTGATAAGTATAAGACTTCATGCCCTTGTCATATACCTTTAACATATTGATAAAAATAAGACTCCATGCCCTTGTCATAGGCCTTTAGTTCATTGATAAGTAAATAACTCCATGCCCTTGTCAAATACCTTTAATATATTGATATGAATAAGACTCCGTCATGCCCTTGTAATATACCTTTAATAGATTGCTAAGTATAAGACTCCATGCCCTTGTCCACAAACCTGTAATACATTGATGAGTATATGACTCCATGCCCTTGTCATATACCTTTAAAACATTGATAAGTATTAGACTCCATGCCCTTGGCACATACCTTTAATACATTGATAAGTATTAGACTTCATGCCCTTGTAATATACCTTTAATAATTGACAAAAATAAGACTCCATGCCCTTGTCATATACCTTTAACACATTGATAAGTATTAGACTTCATGCCCTTGAAATATACCTTTAATAATTGACATGAATAAGACTCCATCATGCCCTTGTCATATACCTTTAACACATTGATAAGTATTAGACTTCATGCCCTTGTAATATACCTTTAATAATTGAAAAAAAGAAGAAGACTCCATCAAGCCCTTGTCATATACCTTTAACACATTGATAAGTATTAGACTTCATGCCCTTGTAATATACCTTTAATTTATTGATAAGTATTAGACTCCATGCCTTTGTCTTATACCTTTAATTTATTGATAAGAATAAGACTCCGTCATGCCCTTGCCATATACCTTTAATACATTGATAAGAATTAGCCTCCATGCCCTGGTCATATACCTTTAATACATTGATAAGAATTAGACTCCATGCCCATAGCATATACCTTTAATACATTGATAAGTTTTAGACTTCATGCCATTGTCATATACCTTTAATACATTGATAAGTATTAGCCTCCATGCCCTGGTCATATACCTTTATTACATTGATAAGTATTAGGCTCCATGCCCTTGTCATATACCTTTAATACATTGATAAGTATAAGACTTCATGCCCTTGTCATATACCTTTAACATATTGTTAAAAATAAGACTCCATGTCTTTGTCATATGCCTTTAGTTCATTGATAAGTAAATAACTCCATGCCCTTGTCAAATACCTTTAATATATTGATTAGAATAAGACTCTGTCATGCCCTTGTCATATACCTTTAATAGATTGCTAAGTATAAAACTCCATGCCCTTGTCCATAAACCTGTAATACATTGATGAGTATATGACTCCATGCCCTTGTCATATACCTTTAAAACATTGATAAGTATTAGACTCCATGCCCTTGGCACATACCTTTAAAACATTCATAAGTATTAGACTCCATGCCCTTGGCACATACCTTTAATACATTGATAAGTATTAGACTTCATGCCCTTGTAATATACCTTTGATAATTGACAAGAATAAGACTCCATCATGCCCTTGTCATATACCTTTAACACATTGATAAGTATTAGACTTCATGCCCTTGTAATATACCTTTAATATATTGATAAGTATTAGACTCCATGCCTTTGTCTTATACCTTTAATTTATTGATAAGAATAAGACTCTGTCATGCCCTTGCCATATACTTTTAATACATTGATAAGAATTAGCCTCCATGCCCTGGTCATATACATTTAATACATTGATAAAAATTAGACTCCATGCCCTTGTAATATACCTTTAATACATTGATAAGTATTAGCCTCCATGCCCTGGTCATATACCTTTATTACATTGATAAGTATTAGACTCCATGCCCTTGTCATATACCTTTAATACATTGATAAGTATAAGACTTCATGCCCTTGTCATATACCTTTAACATATTGATAAAAATAAGACTCCATGCCCTTGTCATATGCCTTTAGTTCATTGATAAGTAAATAACTCCATGCCCTTGTCAAATACCTTTAATATATTGATAAGAATAAGACTCCGTCATGCCCTTGTCATATACCTTAAATAGATTGCTAAGTATAAGACTCCATGCCCTTGTTCATAAACCTATAATACATTGATGAGTATATGACTCCATGCCCTTGTCATATACCTTTAAAACATTGATAAGTATTAGACTCCATGCCCTTGGCACATACCTTTAATACATTGATAAGTATTAGACTTCATGCCCTTGTAATATACCTTTAATAATTGACAAGAATAAGACTCCATCATGCCCTTGTCATATACCTTTAAAACATTGATAAGTATTAGACTCCATGCCCTTGGCACATACCTTTAATACATTGATAAGTATTAGAAATCATGCCCTTGTCATGTACATTTAATTTATAAATAAGTATAAGACTCCATGCCCTTGTCATATACCGTCAATATATTGATAGAAATAAAACTCCATGCGCTTGTAATATACCTTTAATATATTGATAAGTATAAGACTCCATGCCCTTGTAATATACCTTTAATATATTGATGAGAATAAAACTCCATGCCCTTGTCATACACATTTAACATATTGATAAGAATAAGACTCCATGCCCTTGTCATATACCTTTAACTATTGATAAGAATAAGACTCCATGCCCTTGTCATATACCTTTTATATATCGACAAGAACTAGACTCCGTCTTGCCCTTGTCATATACTTTTAATACATTGATAAGTATAAGACTCCATGCCTTGGTCATATACCTTTAATACATTGATAAGTATAAGACTCCATGCCCTGGTCATATATTTTAACATATTGATAAGAATATGACTCCATGCCCTTGTAATAACCATTAATATATTGATAAGTATAAGACTACATGCCCTTGTAATATACCTTTAATATATTAATAAGTATATGACTCCATGCCCTTGTCATATACCTTTAACACATTGATAAGTATTAGACTTCATGCCCTTGTAATATACCTTTAATATATTAATAAGTATTAGACTCCATGCCTTTGTCATATTACTTTAATATATTGATAAGAATAAGACTCCATCATGCCCTTGTCATATACCTTTAATACATTGATCAGTTTTAGCCTCCATGCCCTGGTCATATACCTTTAATACATTGATAAGTATAAGACTCCATGCCTTTGTCATATACATTTAATTTATAAATAAGTATTAGACTCCATGCCCTTGTAATTTACCTTTAATAAATTGATAAGTATAAGACTCCATGCCCAAGAAATATACCTTTAATAATTGACAAGAATAAGACTCCATCATGCCCTTGTCATATACCTTTAACACATTGATAAGTATTAGACTTCATGCCCTTGTAATATACCTTTAATTATTGACAAGAATAAGACTCCATCATGCCCTTGTCATATACCTTTAACACATTGATAAGTATTAGACTTTATGCCCTTGTAATATACCTTTAATATATTGATAAGTATTAGACTCCATGCCTTTGTCTTATACCTTTAATTTATTGATAAGAATAAGACTCCTTCATGCCCTTGCCATATACCTTTAATACATTGATAAGAATTAGCCTCCATGCCCTGGTCATATACCTTTAATACATTGATAAGAATTAGACTCCATGTTCATAACATATACCTTTAATACATTGATAAGTTTTAGACTTCATGCCATTGTCATATACTTTTAATACATTGATAAGTATTAGCCTCCATGCCCTGGTCATATACCTTTAATACATTGATAAGTATTAGACTCCATGCCCTTGTCATAAACCTTTAATACATTGATAAGTATAAGACTTCATGCCCTTGTCATATACCTTTAACATATTGATAAAAATAAGACTCCATGCCCTTGTAATATGCCTTTAGTTCATTGATGAGTAAATAACTCCATGCCCTTGTCAAATACCTTTAATATACTGATAAGAATAAGACTCTGTCATGCCCTTGTCATATACTTTTAATAGATTGCTGAGTATAAGACTCCATGCCCTAGTCCATAAACCTTTAATACATTGATGAGTATATGACTCCATGCCCTTGTCCTATACCTTTAAAACATTAATAAGTATTAGACTCCATGCCCTTGGCACATACCTTTAATACATTGATAAGTATTAAACATCATGCCCTTGTCATATACATTTAATTTATAAATAAGTATAAGACTCCATGCCCTTGTCATATACCGTCAATATATTGATAGAAATAAAACTCCATGCGCTTGTAATATACCTTAAATATATTTATAAGTAAAAGACTCCATGCCCTTGTAATATACCTTTAATATATTGACAAGAATAAGACTCCATCATGCCCTTGTCATATACCTTTAATACATTAATTAGTATAAGACTCCATGCCCTGGTCATATACCTTTAATACATTGATAAGTATCAGACTCCATGCCCTTGTTGTATACCTTTAATGCATTGATAAGTGTAAGACTCCATGCCCTTGTCATATACATTTTACATATTGATACGAATAAAACTCTATGCCCTTGAAATATACCTTTAATATATTGATAAGAATAAGACTCCATCATGCCCTTGTCATATACGTTTAATACATTTATAAGTATACGACCTTATGCCCTGGTTATGTACCTTTAATACATTGATTAGTATAAGACTTTATGCCCTTGTCACATACCTTTTACAAATTGATTAGAATAAGACTCCATGCCCTTGCAAAATACCTTTTATGTATTGATAAGAATAAGAACGTCATGCCCTTGTAATATACTTTTAATACATTGATAAGTATTTAACTCCATGCCCTTGTCATATACCTTTAATGCATTGATAAGTATAAGACTCCATGCCCTGGTCATATACCTTTAAAAGATTGATAAGTATTAGACTTCGTGCCTTTGGCATATACCTTTAATACATTGATAAGTATTAGACTTCATGCCCTTGTAATATACCTTTAAAAGATTGATAAGTATTAGACTTCATGCCTTTGGCATATACCTTTAATACATTGATAAGTATTAGACTTCATGCCCTTGTCATATACCTTTAATTTATAAATAAGTATAAGACTCCATGCCCTTGGTATATACCTTTAATACATTGATATGTTTTAGACTCCATGCCCTCGGCATATACCATAAATACATTGATACGTGTATGACTCCATGCCCTTGTCATTAAACTTTAATACATTGATAAGTATTAGACACCTTGAACTTGTCATATACCTTTAATACATTGATAAGTATAAGACTCCATGCCCTGGTAATATAACTTTAATATATATATAAATATAAGAGTCCATGCGCTTGTAATATACCTTAATTATACAAATAAGGATAAGACTCCATGCCCTTGTAATATACCTTAATTATACAAATAAGGATAAGACTCCATGCCCTTGTCATATACCTTTACTATATTGATAAGTATAAGACTGCATGCCCTTGTCACATACCTTAAATATATTGACAAGTATAAGACTCCATGCCCTTTTCATATACCTTTAACATATAGTTAAAAAAAAGACTCCATGTCTTTCTCATATACCTTTATTTTATTGATAAAGCTAAGGCTCCATGCCCTTCTCATATACCTTTAATATATTGATCAAAATAAGACTCCATGCTCTTGTAATATACCTTTGATAAATTGATAAGAAGAAGATTACATGACTTTGTAATATACCTTTAAGATCTTGACAAAAATAAGTCTCCTTGCTCTTTTCATATACCTTAAACATATTGATAAAAATAAGACTTCATGCCCTTGTAATATACCTTTAAGATATTGATAAAAATAAGTCTCCATGCCCTTGTAATATACTTTTTACATATTGTTAAAAATAAGACTCCATGCCCTTCTCATTTACCTTTAATATATTGATAAAACTAGGACACCATGCTTTTTTCATGTACCTTTAAGATATTGATAAGTATAAGGATCCATGCCACTGTAATATACCTTTAATACATTGATAAGTATTAGACTTTATGCCCTTGTCATATACCTTTAATATATTGGTTAATGTAAGACCTCATGCCCTTGTAATATACCTTTTAAGATTTTGATTAAGATAAGTCTGCATGCCATTTTCATATACCTTTAATATATTGTTAAAAATAAGACTCCATGCTCTTTTCATATACCTTTATTTTATTGATGAAGTTAAGGCTAAATGCCCTTCTCATATACCTTTAATATATTGATAAAAATAAGACTCCATCATGCCCTTGTCATATCCCTTTAATACATTGATAAATATAAGACTCCATGCCCTTGTCATATAACTTTTATACATTGATATGTATTAGACTCCATGCCCTTGTCATATCCCTTTAATACATTGATAAGTATTAGACTCCATGCCCTTGTCATATACCTTTAATACATTGATAAGTATTAGACTTCATGCCCTTGTCATAAACCTTTAATATATTGATTAGTATAAGACTCCATGCCCTTGTCATATATAAGTCGGTTAGATAGCGCAGTTGGTAGACGCGCAGGGATTTGGATACTCGTGCCCGAGGGGGTGCGGGTTCGAATCCCACCCGGGGAGGTTTTACCCTTCCATGAAAATTGGACATCAATGTCGATTTACCTCCATTGGTTAGATAATATGGAGAAGTTTCCGGCCTTGTTGAAGGGTAGGTGAGTACTGGTTATGGACAATGGTCCAGGAAAGCTAGGTTAGGTGCGCTGGACGCCGTGAAATGACCTAAATTGTGTTGATACAGTGTTATCTCCAATAAATAAATAAATATTTCATATACCTTTATTATATTGATAAATATAAGACTCCATGTGCTTGTAATATACCTTTAATATATTGATAAGTATCAGACTCCATGTCCTTGTCATATACCTTTAATATATTAATAAGTATCAGACTCCATGTCCTTGTCATATACCTTTAATATTTTGGTAAGAGTAACACTCCATGCCCTTGTAAGATACCTTTAATATAATGATAAACATAAGATTCCATGCCCTTCTCATATACCTTTAATATATCAATGTATATTAGACTCCATGACCTATTCATGAACCTTTAATACATTGAGGAATGCAGGACTTGATGCCCTTGTAATATACCTTTAATATATTGATAAATATAAGACTCAATGCCCTTTTCATACACCTTTTATATATTGATATAGATAATCTTTCATCACCTTTTCATATACCTTTAATATGAATATAAAAATAAGTCTCTTTGACCTTTTTGTATACCTTTAATATATTGATAAATTAAAGGCTCCATGCCCTTGTCATTTACATTTCATATATTGAAAAAATTAAGACTCAATGGCCTTTTCATTATACATTTAATACATTGATAAGTATAAGTCTCTTTGCCCTTGTCATGCTCCTTTAATATATTGATAAAAATAAGACTCTATGACATCAAGTCCCTTCCATATTCCTTTGATTTACTGATGAATATTAGAATCTTATTCCTTTTTTATAAACCTTTAGTATTTAGTATTGATAGAAAATAGACTCCAAGCTCTTTTTCATATACCTTTAATATATTGATAAATATATGACTTTATGCCCTGCTCATATTTCTTTATAACATTGGAAAATATTTAAGACTTTATGCCCTTGTCATGTACCTTTATTATATAGATAAATTATAGACTCCATGCCCTTTTTATATACCACTGATAAATTGATAGGTTAAAGACCCCGTGCCCTTTTCATATACCTTTATCATATTGACAAATATTTAAGACTTCATGCCCTTGTCATATACCTTTAATGTTAGCCCTTTTATGTACCTTTAATATATTAATTAATATTATAATATGTTATATACTTTATATTGAAATATACGTGTTAAAACCCTCATTACCTTATAGTGATAAATATAAGATATCAAATGTCCTTACCATCTAATACCTTATTATTGTAAAAAACAAACACTTCAAACCATTTTCATATACCTTATATTGATACAATAAAAACTCTAAACCATTTTGATATACCTTAAATTGATACAATAAAAGACTCTAAACCATTTTGATTTACCTTAAATTAATACAATAAAAACTCTAAACCATTTTGATATACCTTATATTGATACTATAACAGACTGCAAACCATTTTGATATCCTTATATTGAAACAATAAAAACTCTAAACCATCTTGATATACTTTATATTAAGACAATGAAAACTCTAAATCATTTTGATATACTTTATATTGATACTATAACAGACTGCAAACCATTTTGATATCCTTATATTGAAACAATAAAAACTCTAAATCATTTTGATATACCTTATATTGATACAATAAAAACTCTAAACCATTTTGATATACCTTAAATTGATACAATAAAAGACTCTAAACCATTTTGATTTACCTTAAATTAAGACAATAAAAACTCTTAATCATTTTGACATACCTTATATTGATACAATAACAGACTGCAAACCATTTTGATATCCTTATATTGAAACAATAACAGATGCAAACCATTTTGATTTACCTTATATTGAAACAATAAAAACTCTAAATCATTTTGATATACCTTATATTGATACAATAACAGATGCAAACCATTTTGATTTACCTTATATTGAAACAATAAAAACTCTAAATCATTTTGATATAACTTATGTTGATACAATAAAAGACTGCAAACCATTTTGATTTACCTGATATTGAAACAATAAAAACTCTAAATCTTTTTGATATACCTTAAATTGATACAATAAAAGACTGCATGCCATTTTGATTTACCTTATATTGCTTCAATAAAGTCTGCAAGCCATTTTGATATACCTTATATTGATTCAATAAAATATTGCAAGCCATTGTGATTTACCTTATATTGATTCAATAAAAGACTCCATGCCTTTTATATACCTTGAATATATTGATGCGTAAAATACATCAAGGCCTTTTCATATTCCTCTACAATGTGGTGCTAACCAAACATAACTTATATTGATAAAGTTAAGACTTCAAGTCCTTTTCATTAACCTTTAATAAATTGATTTCGCACATCCGAACAGCCAATCAAAATTAAGCCGTCATTATTTCTTGAAGTATTATAAATGTATTTGAGTCATACCTTCCTTACGAGCTAAGCGAATATGGCTACTGTGTCATAGTTAACGTTTAAAAATTGAAAATACATGATCAAATGAAATCATTTACTATTCAAAATGTGTATTTACTTCAATACATGTATTGGATAAATAATCATTATTTTTGTTTATATTGCCAGTGATTTGATTAAAACATATCAGGAAATCCTATATTCGCTGAGTTTCCAAAATTAGGTCATATTCACCTAGCGTACTTCTACTAGCAAAAAAGAATTTTAGCTTTGTAAATATGAATTTTATGTTGAAGTTTAAGATTGATAGAGTTAAAATATATGTTCGAGTTAAAATATTCATTTAATAATCATTTTTTTAATATTGCTAGTTATTTAAGTAAAACTTATCAGAAAAAATAATATTCGCTGTGTTACTAAAATAGATCATATTCGCTAAGCGATATATGACTTGACGCTATTAGCTTTGTAATAATTACATGTTCGAGCCCTTAATGTACTGTATATGTTTGAGTAAACGTTTTAACATAATTTAATCAATTAAAAAGTCTGTATGAATATGATTTTAACAAACATCTATAAACCAGCATACATATTGGTTTAAATCTCTTATTCGCTTAGTTTCTAAAAATAAATCATATCCGCTCTACATTCTTCGATAAACGAATATGAGTTTTAGCTGTGCGAATATGTCTTTTATGTTGTAGTACATATTCGCTAAAGTTAATAAAAATTGACCTAGTAGCGCAACGTTTTTCAAACGCCTCCGCATCACTCCAATCGGCATGTAACCAAAACCACCTACAGTATCTCTTCTCAGCGATTCAGACCTTTACTATAATCAAACTCACCCTTGCTGTCTGTACGACACTTCGCACATGTATATACCGTTATCTCATCTAGCCATACTTTGCGGTTTCTTCTGTTGATGTTTTGACATCTGATACGACTCCATTTATTACAGCCCTAAAATAAATAAAATCATACATAAACTGAAAAATGTTGTGCATCTAATATGCATATCTCAATGAATTTCGGGAAGCTTGGTTATGAAATAATTTCTACGGCCATTCTCCCTCCTATCACTTATTCTAAATCATGTAGGGCAGTTGTCAGTATGCACCTAGCATTTGGTTACAAGCGTGATATGACCTATACGGTGTGTCGCTACAGCGATAAACCCAACAACAACAAAAAAGAATATCTGAAATTATTTACTTAATCTCTTCTGAACTCCAATATGAAAGTACAAAGATTAATAAGTCGTACAAAATACTAATGATAAATGTGTTGATCTTATAAAGATTTCATCATCATACATATTAAAAACAATAGCGCAACATGGTATATAATAGGAGTGTAACAATACGGTAAAAATCGTATTGCAATACATGAATATTGCAATACGTACCAGTTTTTCGCTTAGACATGCAAAGCATTAATTAATGCATGTACCTCGTCCTAATTGGATCAGCATAGCACGTATATGGGTATTTTCAAATGATCTCTTATCCAATTGTTTGAATTCGAAAGTAAAATGGTCTATATGTTAGAAAAGTTCGTGGTTTGTGACAGACTCTTGAAGATATTTTTCATTCAATTGACTAAATGTTTAACCTTTAAAAGCACAGTAAGAGTACTTCAAGTATTCAATTCATTCTAACATTTGTTTAAACTAGCTATCTGCAATGTACTTGCACGTTTACCATGCATAATATAATAATGTACAATCCGTTTGAATATATATTTATCTGTAAATTTGTTCATTCTTCTGTTATGCGCATAAATGTTTTAATGTATTACACTGAACGTTTTTTAATATATACATGTATGTTTATAATAATATAAATATAAGATGGAATTAACCAAAATTTTGTAATATTTAACAAAGTTAAAGATGCACTTCATAAATGAAAAGGCCAATTATGTGTGTAATACATTTCGAGGCAGATATTTAAAAAAGGAATACGTGCGCCGTCGCGTACAAAAATATTTGTAAAGCATGTACCGATTATGTTTAAATTGCCAAAAAATAGGGTTGAATGTGAGGTCGAACCCGTAACCCTTAGATTGTGATGTGGTAAACTTTACCACTACACCAAGTCCTTACATGCGTCTATGTATCCTATAACTAAACCTTACACGTAAATTAAATATATCAATATTAAATTAAAGGTAGTAATACGATGCAAAACCAAATAAAGGAAGAACAATGTACAAACAAGACTTTTTCAGTTAGAAAATCCCATAAATTTTAGTTCCGAATAAGAACTATACATAGTTTTTTTGTTTTTTTTTGGGGGGGGGTTAACGCCGTAGCAACACGTTTTATAGGTCATAAACGGCGGTCAGTCAACCGCCTCACTCCTCCTGTAAAGGCTAAATCTCTGGATTTAGCTGTTAACCAACTACTAAGCGCATACTTTCGTCTGTGACTGACAATTGCCCTACATAATTAAAAATCATAGGAGGGAGAATGACCGTAGAAATAACTTCATGACCAAGCTGGACTAAAGTTTGCCCTTCCCGGGAATCGAACCAACGACCCCTCGATCAGTAGACTTGCGAACTACTTACTGAGCTAGCCGGGCGACTTCTCCAAACCATCTTATATCTTATTGTAATTAAATATATGACGTCAAGCCGTTTTATAGCTAATAGTAAAAATATAAGACCCCGAACCATTTGATACCTTATAGTGATAAAATATCTGGCCCTAGACCATCTTATATCTTATAGTAATAAAATGAAAGGCGCCATACCATATTATACCTTAAAGTGATCAAATATAAGACCCCGAACCATTTAATACGTTATAGTGATAAAATATAAAACCCCGAACCATTTAATACCATATAGTGATAAATTATAAGACCCCGAACCATTTTATACCTTAAAGTGATAAATTATAAGACCCCTAACCATTTTCTACCTAAAAGTGATAAAATATCAGACCTCGAACCATTTTATACCTAATAGTAGCAAATATAAGACCCCGAACCATTTTATACAATATAGTGATAAAATATAATACACCAAACCATTTTATACCTTAAAGTGATAAATTATAAGACCCTGAACGATTTTTTACCTTATAGTGATAAATTATAAGACCCGAAACCATTATATACTTAATAGTGATAAATTATAAGACCCCAAAACATTTTATACAATATAGTGATAAAATATGAAACCCCGAACCATTTTATATCATATAGTGATAAATTATAAGACCCCGAACCATTTTATACCTTAGAGTGATAAATTATAAGACCCCTAACCATTTTCTACCTATAAGTGATAAAATATCAGACCTCGAACCATTTTTTACCTAATAGTGATAAGTTATATGATCCGGAAACATTTTATACAATATAGTGATAAAATATGAGACCTCGAACTATTTTCTACCATATAGTGATAAACTAACCATTATATACAATATAGTGATAAATTGTAAGGCCCCTAACATTTTTATACCTAATAGTGTTAAATTATAAGACCCTGATCCAGTTTATACCTAATAGTGACAAATATAAGACCCCGAACCATTTTATACAATATTGTGATAAAATATAATACACCAAACCATTTTATACCTTATAGTGATAAATTATAAGACCCTGAACGATTTTATACCTTATAGTGAAAAAATATAAGACCACTTACCATTTTCTACCTAAAATGATAAAATATCAGACCTCGAACCATTTTATACCTAATAGTAGGAAATATAAGACCCCGAACCATTTTATACAATATAGTGATAAAATATAATACACCAAACCATTTTATACCTTAAAGTGATAAATATAAGACCCGGAACCATTATATACCTAATAGTGATAAATTATAAGACCCCAAACATTTTATACAATATAGTGATAAAATATGAAACCCCGAACCATTTTATACCATATAGTGATAAATTATAAGACCCCGAACCATTTTATACCTTAGAGTGATAAATTATAAGACCCCTAACCATTTTCTACCTATAAGTGATAAAATATCAGACCTCGAACCATTTTTTACCTAATAGTAATTAGTTATAAGATCAGGAAACATTTTATACAATATAGTGATAAAATATGAGACCTCGAAGCATTTTCTACCTTATTGTGATAATTTAACCATTATATACAATATAGTGATAAATTGTAAGGCCCCTAACATTTTTATACCTAATAGTGTTAAATTATAAGACCCTGATCCATTTAATACCTAATAGTGACAAATATAAGACCCCGAACCATTTTGTACAATATTGTGATGAAATATAATACACCAAACCATTTTATACCTTATAGTAATAAATTATAAGACCCCGAACCATTTTATACCTTAAAGTGATAAATAAAAAAACCCTAAACCATTTTATAACTAATAGAGATTAAATATAAGACCCCGAACCATTTTATACCTTATAGTGATAAAATATAAGACCCCAAACAATTTTATACACTAAAGTTATAAAATATCAGTCTTCAAATTATTTTATACAATATAGTGATATAATACATGACCCTAAACCATTTTATACCTAACAGTGATAAATTATAAGACCCCAAACCATTTTATACTTTATAGTGACAAAAATATAAGACCAGGAACCATTGATACAATATAGTGATAAATTATAGGACTCTGAACAATTTTATACCTTATAGTGATAAAATATAAGACCCTGAATCATTTTATACAATATAGTGATAAATTATAAGACCCTGAATCATTTTATGCAATAAAGTGATAAATTATAAGACCCTGAATCATTTTATACAATAAAGTGATAAAATACATGACCCCGAACCATTTTATTCCTAAAAGTGATAAATTATATGACGCGAACCATTTTATGCCTTATAGTGATAAATTTATAAGACCCCCAAACCATTTTATACCTTATAGTGATAAATTATAAGACCCTGAACCATTTTATACCTAAGTGTTAATATATAAAACCCCAAACTATTTTATACCTAATAGTGATAAAACATAAGACCCAAAACTATTTTATACCTTATAGTGATACATTGTAAGATCCTGAACCATTTTATACCTAATAGTGATAAAATTTAAAACCCCGAACCATTTTATACAATATAGTGATAAATTATAAGACCCCAAACCATTTTATACCTTATAGTGATAAATTATAAGACCCCCAACCATTTTATACCTTATAGTGATAAAATACATGACCCCGAACTAATTTATTCCTAAGAGGGATAAAATATTGGACCCTTAACTATTTTATACCTAATAGTGATAAATTTTAAGACCTTTAACCATTTTAAAGTGATACAATATCAGTCTTCAAACCATTTTATATCTTATAGTGATAGAATATAAGACCCTGAACCATTTTATACCTTATAGTGATAAATTATAAGACCCTGAACCATTTATACCTTATAGTGATAAAATATAAGACCCTGAACGATTTATATCTTATAGTGATAGAATATAAGACCTTGGGGCCACTTTTACGAAACAACTTAAGTTCATTTTTAAACTTAAGTTGTTGCTTAAGTCTAGTTTTTATCTTATCACTGTTTCACAAAAAAACTTAAGTCGATTTTGAAACATAAACTTAAGACAAAACTTAAGTCACATAGGGAGGTGACTTAAGTCAAAAACAGGCAACTTAAGTCAGAAATTTCAATATGGCTGCGCCCAATGTTGTAATTCGGAGATGTCATTTGAGTAGGCCGCGAATATTTAGAATATATTTAACCCATTAGAAGTGTTTGACGACCATTACTTAATAAATATGTACAGGTTATCCAGACCAGCAAGTTACTGCAAGGCCATTTCGTGCGACCTACAAGCAGGTCACATAGTTAGTCAGTTTACATGAAAGATCTTGTTGCATTAAAGTTCTATGCTACTGGCACAGAATTCAAATGACATGACTCATAGAATGAATGGCATTCAAATACAAATATGTATCACTATTTCTATGAAGAGGCGAACAAATAAAAATGCGTTTAAAGACGATTAAAGCTATCCTACAACAAAATTCAGGGTTGAATGCAAAATAAAAGCAAACAAATTAAATTATGTATCAGTGAATGTTAAAAAGCAACGAAATGCAGAATTTAAATAAGAAAATATTGATTTACCTTTTCAGTGATAAACTCATAAATCCAGTTATTTGGCTGCTTTCTAATTAGTCATGAAAGCTTTGCCTGCACAGTGATTTTGTTTGGTTTTTCAGGCTCTACATACATGTATATATTACACTAACCTCTTTTTGCTTTACTTTCGTTCCCTGCTTGTACAAGGATAACACGAGAACATCGTGTATTGGTATTTAATGTGTTTGTGTGATGTGTATATAAGTTATTGCTAAAAGATAGTACATGTATTACAGCATGCTATTGACGGTTTACACATTACCGGTTTAAAATTGACAGATTTAACAGCGTAGCTTTGAAACATTGATATAGTCAAAACTTAAGACCAGACTTAAGTCAGGAACATAAAAGATTGTCGTAAGTTTTTTCGAGAAACTGACTTAGTAAAAACTTAAGTTCACCACAACTTTTAACTTAAGTCCAAGCTTAAGTCTTGACTTATGAAAAAACTTGTGAAAGTGGCCCCTGAACCATTTTATACCCTATAGTGCTTAATTATAAGACCCGAACCATTTTATACCTAATAGTGATAAAATATAGGACCTCGAAACATTTTATACCTTATAGTGATAAAATATCAGTCTTCAAACCATTTTATATCTTATAGTGATAAATAATAAGATCCTGAACCATTTTATACCAAATAGTGATAAAATATAAGACCCCGAACCATATTATACAATTAAGTGAAAAATATAAGACCTCGAACAATTTTCTACCTTATAGTGATAAATTATAAGACCCCGAACCATTTTCTACCCAAAAGTGATAAGTATCAGACCTCGAACCATTTTATACATAATAGTGATCAATTATAAGGCCCCGAACCCTTTTATACCTAAAAGTGATAAAATAAAAGTCCCTGAACCATTGTATACCTTATAGTGATAAATTATTAGACGCTGAACCATTTTATATATTAAAGTGATAAATTATAAGACCCCAAACCATTATAATACAATATTGTGATAAATTATAAGACCCCAAACCATTATAATACAATATAGTGATACATTATAAGACCCCTAACCATTTTATACCTAATAGTGTAAATTATAAGACCCTGAAACATTTTATACAATATACTGATAAAATTTGAGACACCGAACCATTTTATACCTTATAGTGATAAATTATAAGACCCATTTTATACCTATACGTATAGTGATAAATCATATAACCTTGAAAGATTTTATACCTTATTGAGAAAAAATATAAGACCCTGAACCAATTTGTACAATAAAGTGATAAAATATAAGACCCTGAATCAATTTATACAATATAGTGATAAAATATTAATCCCCGAACCAATTTATACCTTATAGTTATAAATTATAAAACCCTTAACCATTGTATGCCTAATAGTGATAAAATATATGACCCCGAATCATTTTATTCCTAATAGTAATAAATTATAAGACCCCAAACCATTTTATACATTATTGTGATTAATCATAAGACCTTAAACCATTTTATACCTTATAGTGATAAATACATGACCCCGAAACATTTTATACCTAAAAGGGATTAAATATTAGATCCTAAACTATTTTATACCTAATAGTGATAAATTATTAGACCCCACACTATTTTATGCCTTATAGTTATAAAATATGACTCTGAACCATTTTTTACCTAACAGGAATAAAATATAAGACCCCGAACCATTTTATACCTTAAAGTGATAAATTATAAGATCCCGAGCCAATTTATACCATATAGTGATAAATTATATGACCCCGAACCATTTAATAACTTATAGTGATAAATTATAAGACCACTAACTATTTTCTACCTAAAAGTGATAAAATATCAGACCTCGAACCATTTTATACCTAATAGTAGCAAATATAAGACCCCGAACCATTATATACAATATAGTGATAAAATATAATACACCAAACCATTTTATACCTTAAAGTGATGAATTATAAGACCCTGAACGATTTTATACCTTATAGTGATAAATTATAAGACCCGGAACCATTATATACCTACTAGTGATAAATTATAAGACCCCAAAACATTTTACACAATGATAAAATATGAAACCCCGAACCATTTTATACCATATAGTGATAAATTATAAGACCCCGAACCATTTTATACCTTATAGTGATAAATTATAAGACCCCTAACCATTTTCTACCTATAAGTGATAAAATATCAGACCTCGAACCATTTTTTACCTAATAGTGATAATTTATATGATCCGGAACCAGTATATACCTAATTGTGATAAATTATAAGACCCTGCACGATTTTATACCTTATAGTGAAAAAATATAAGACCCCTAACCATTTTCTACCTAACAATGATAAAATATCAGACCTCGAACCATTTTTTACCTATTAGTGATAAGTTATAAGATCCCGAACCATTTTATACTTAAAAGTGATAAAATAAAAGACCCTGAACCATTTTATACCTTATAGTGATATATTATAAGACCCGAATCCAGTAAATACCTAATAGTGATACATTATAAGACCCCGAAGCATTTTATACAATATAGTGATAAAATATGAGACCTCGGATCATTATCTACCTTATAGTGATAAATTATAAGACCCCGAACCATTATATACAATATATTAATAAATTATAAGGCCCTTAACCATTTTATACCTATTAGTGATAAATTATAAGACCCTGAACCATTTTATACCTAATAGTGATAAATATAAGACCTGGAACCATTTTATACAATAAAGTGATAAAAAATAAAACACCGAACCATTTTATACCTTATAGTGATAAATTATAAGACCCTGAACGATTTTATACCTTATAGTGAAATAATATAAGACCCTTAACCAATTTATACCTTATAGTAATAAATTATAAGACCCCGAACCATTTTATACCTTAAAGTAATAAGTTATAAGACCCCTAACCATTTTATACCTAATAGTGATAAATTATAAAACCCTTAACGATTTTATGCCTAATAGTGATAAAATATAAGACCCCTAACCATTTTATACCTAATAGTGATAAATTAAAAGACCCTGAACCATTTTATACCTAATTGTGATAAATTATGATACCCCGAACCATTTTATACAATAAAGGGAGAAAATATAAGACACCGAAACATTTTATACCTTATAGTGATAAATTATAAGACACTGAACGATTTATACCTTACAGTGAAAAAATATAAGACCCCTTACCATTTTCTACCTAAAAATGATAAAATATCAGACCTCGAACCATTTTATACCTAATAGTAGCAAATATTAGACCCCGAACCATTTTATACAATATATTGATAAAATATAATACACCAAACCATTTTATACCTTAAAGTGATAAATTATAAGACCCTGAACGATTTTATACCTTATAGTGATAAATTATAAGACCCGGAACTATTATATACCTAATAGTGATAAATTATAAGACCCCAAAACATTTTATACAATATAGTGATAAATTATGAAACCCCGAACCATTTTATACCATATAGTGATAAATTATAAGACCCCGAACCATTTTTTACCTTATAGTGATAAATTATAAGATCCCTACCATTTTCTACCTTACAGTGAAAAATTATAAGACCCTGCACCATTTTATACTTTAAAGTGATAAATTATAAGACCCCTAACCATTTTCTTCCTATAAGTGATAAAATATCAGACCTCGAACCATTTTTTACCTAATAGTGATAAGTTATAAGATCCGGAAACATTTTATACAATATAGTGATCAAATATGAGACCTCGAACCATTTTCTACCTGATAGTGATAAATTAATCATTATATACAATATAGTGATAAATTGTTAGGCCCCTAACATTTTTATACCTAATAGTGTTAAATTATAAGACCCTGATCCATTTTATACCTAATAGTGACAAATATAAGACCCCGAACCATTTTATACAATATTGTGATAAAATATAATACATCAAACCATTTTATACCTAATAGTGATAAATTATAAGGCCCTTAACCATTTTATACCTAATAGTGATAAATTATAAGACCTGGAACCATTTTATACAATAAAGTGATAAAAAATAAAACACCGAACCATTTTATACCTTATAGTGATAAATTATAAGACCCTGAACGATTTTATACCTTATAGTGAAATAATATAAGACCCTTAACCAATTTATACCTTATAGTGATAAAATATTAGACCCTGAACCAATTTATACAATATAGTGATAAAATATGAAACCCCGAACCATTTTATACCTTATAGTGATAAATTATAAGACCCCGAACCATTTCATACCTTAAAGTGATAAGTTATAAGACCCTTAACCATTTTATACCTAATAGTGATAAATTATAACACCCTTAACGATTTTATGCCTAATAGTGATAAAATATAAGACCCCTAACCATTTTATACCTAATAGTGATAAAGTAAAAGACCCTGAACCATTTGATACCTAATTGTGATAAATTATTATACCCCGAACCATTTTATACAATAAAGTGATAAAATATAAGACACCGAACCATTTTATACCTTATAGTGATGAATTATAAGACCCTGAACGATTTATACCTTACAGTGAAAAAATATAAGACCCCTTACCATTTTCTACCCAAAAATGATAAAATATCAGACCTCGAACCATTTTATACCTAATAGTAGCAAACATAGGACCCCGAACCATTTTATACAATATAGTGATAAAATATAATACACCAAACCATTTTATACCTTAAAGTGATAAATTATAATACCCTGAACGATTTTATACCTTATAGTGATAAATTATAAGACCTGGAACCATTATATACCTAATAGTGATAAATTATAAGACCCCAAAACATTTTATACAATATAGTGATAAAATATGAAACCCCGAATCATTTTATACCTTATAGTGATAAATTATAAGACCCCTAACCATTTTCTACCTTACAGTGATAAATTATAAGACCCTGCACTATTTTATACCTTAAAGTGATAAATTATAAGACCCCTAACCATTTTCTACCTATAAGTGATAAAATAGCAGACCTCGAACCATTTTTTACCTAATAGTGATAAGTTATAAGATCCGGAAACATTTTATACAATATAGTGATAAAATATGAGACCTCGAACTATTTTCTACCTGATAGTGATAAATTAACCATTATATACAATATAGTGATAAATTGTTAGTCCCCTAACATTTTTATACCTAAAAGTGTTTAATTATAAGACCCTGATCCATTTATACCTAATAGTGACAAATATAAGACCCCGACCCATTTTATACAATATTGTGATAAAATATAATACACCAAACCATTTTATACCTTATAGTAATAAATAATAAGACCCCGAACCATTTAATACATTATAGTGATAAAATATAAGACCCGAACCATTTTATACCTTAAAGTGATAAATAAAAAAAACCTAAACCATTTTATAACTAATAGTGATTAAATATAAGACCCCGAACCATTTTATACCTTATAGTGATAAAATATAAGACCCCAAACAATTTTATACACTAAAGTTATAAAATATCAGTCTTCAAATTATTTTATACAATAAAGTGATATAATACATGACCCTGAACCATTTTATACCTAACAGTGATAAATAATAAGACCCTGAACCATTTTATACCTTATAGTGATAAAGTATAAGACCCTGAACCATTTTATACCTTATAGTGATAAATTATAAGACCCTGAACCATTTTATACCTTATAGTGATAAAGTATAAGACCCTGAACCATTTTATACCTTATAGTGATAAATTATAAGACCCTGAACCATTTTATACCTTATAGTGATAAAATTTAAGACATCGAACCATTTTATACCTTATAGTGATAAATTATAAGACCCTGAACCATTTTATAATATATAGTGATAAATTATAAGACCCTGAACCATTTTATACAATATAGTGATAAATTATAAGACCCTGAACCATTTTATACAATATAGTGATAAATTATAAGACCCTGAACCATTTTATACAATATAGTGATTAATTATAAGACCCTGAATCATTTTATACAATATAGTGATAAATTATAAGACCCTGAACCATTTTATACCTTGTAGTGATTAATTATAAGACCCTGAATCATTTTATACAATACAGTGATAAATTATAAGACACAGAACCATTTTATACCTTATAGTGATAAAATATAAGACCCCGAACCATTTTATACCTTATAGTGATAAATTATAAGACCCTGAATCATTTTATGCAATAAAGTGATAAATTATAAGACCCTGAATCATTTTATACAATATAGTGATAAAATACATGACCCCGAACCATTTTATTCCTAAAAGTGATAAATTATATGACGCGAACCATTTTATACCTTATAGTCATAAACTATAAGACCCTGAACCATTTTATACCTAAAAGTGTTAATATATAAAACCCCAAACTATTTTATACCTTATAGTGGTAAAATATAAGACCCAAAACTATTTTATACCTTATAGTGATACATTGTAAGATCCTGAACCATTTTATACCTAATAGTGATAAAATTTAAAACCCCGAACCATTTTATACCTAATAGTGATAAATTATAAGACCAACCATTTTATACCTTATAGTGATAAAATACATGACCCCGAACTAATTTATTCCTAAGAGGGATAAAATATTGGACCCTTAACTATTTTATACCTAATAGTGATAAATTTTAAGACCTTGAACCATTTTAAAGTGATACAATATCAGTCTTCAAACCATTTTATATCTTATAGTGATAGAATATAAGACCCTGAACCATTTTTACCCCCCCCCCCAACGAAGTTTTCGGGGGTGTACTGGAATCACCCTGGTGGTTGGTTGGTTGGTTGGTTGGTTGGAAGCGTGGTCTCTCCCAAAAAATTAATACATTTGTAGTATGTTTATTTCTTAATGTATTTGAATAGAAGCTGTTATATACCATGATTTAATGGTGTATACAAAACTTGCGACTTGCGGCCATCTTGAATTCTTTTTAATTTAGTTTAATTACTGTATGCTTATTTCTCAACAGATTTTTTTCTTAACTAATTTAGATAGAATTTTGCACAGGCGTTCACAGTTGATGTGTACATACACTTTAACTCAATTCCAATTCAAAATGGCGGACTGGCTGTCATCCTTTTTTCAAAATTAATACAGTCTTATATTGACTTATTTCCATACATATTTTGAAAAGAAATTGCATACAAGGACTCACTAATACAGTTGATCAGTATGACTATTCTTCATCAATTTATATTCAATATGGCTGACTGGCAGCCATCTTGAATTTTTATTTAAATTATTGTTTAGTACATGTATGTGGTTTTTTTACTCAATTTTAGCCAAATTTCGCTCCAAAGTCTTTATTGATGTAGTTGACTCGTACATGGATTTACTCTCGATACAAATTCATTATGGCAGACTGGCAGCCATTTTGACCTTGTTTAAATAACTGTATAGTAAGCTTATTTCATTACCAATTTCTTCTTGCTGAAGTATGATTGATTTATTGATTGATTAATTGGATTTTACGGCTTATTAATGCAAAAAGGTCATATTACGCCGAAAACAATTGATGATACTATTACTTCAATAGATAATGAAGATTTTACGTCCTATATTTTATGATAAACATTTATTTCCTTCAAGTATGGTTTGGTTTTGTTTTGGTTTTACGGCGCACCAACACAAAAAGGTCATATCCCGCCGAAAGCAATCAATGATACTATTTATTAAAACGATATTAATGATGTAAAGCTCTATATCTTATTATATACATTTATTTCCTTCAAAAAGTTAAGTATCGCATATAATGGTACAGACTCAAAAAGTTCTTTAAGTGAGTTAACTTTAAAATGTTTGTCACGGATGTCTTTAAGATCCTGACAGTCAAGGAGAACGTGTTTGACATAGAAATGCTCGTCACAGGGTATACATTTATGGGCTTCCTCTCTTTTGAGAAGGTATGAATGTGTTAATCTGGTATGACCAATTCTACATTGCGAAATCACTATTTGATCTCGGCGATAAGAAAATATGATGGTACAGACTCAAAAAGTTCTTTAAGTGAGTTAACTTTAAAATGTTTGTCACGGATGTATTTAAGATCCTGGCAGTCAAGGAGAACGTATTTGACATTGAAATGCTCGTCACATGGTATACATTTAGGTGCTTTCTTTCTTTTGAGAAGGTATGAATGTGTTGATATAGTATGACCAATTCTACATCTCGTTGTAACTATTTATCTCATTGATTAGCAAATATTTTTGACGAAGATGAATCAAGGGTTTATGGCTTTATGTCATGTAACTTATTAAATATAGCATTATTCCACATTGTTTGCCATTTTGACTTGCTGAAGTCTATTATGTACTGCTATTTTTATCAAATTCTTATTGTTGGCAGCCATGTTGAATTTTCTAATATCTTGTACAGCAAACATCTTTTTTTTTCTCACCTTATTTTGATAAAATTGTGCTGACAAATTCTTGTTGATGAAATTTTTATATGTATTTATTTTTTTATGTATTTCAATGGACCAACTATAGTGCGTACAAAAAAACAAAACACTGTTTATAATAACAATAGAATAAACTAATCCACTACGAGGGACGCTCAGGATGACAACAAGATAAACATGTGATATGTTTTACGATTGTCTTAGTTGTTAGTGAAATGGAAAAGATTTTTACCAACACAAGCACGATTTACCAACAAATGGTGGTATCCATCATGCTAATTTTGTTACAATGAATTACACACATTTTATTTTCATTACTGCCTACCCCAGAAATGGATTGTCTCATTTCTAATGTTTACCAAAACACGTTTTGTTTTTTTGTACGCACTATAATAGCCATCTTGATTTTTTCTGTAATGTTGTGAAGAAAACATCTTATTTCGTTATAGCTACATGAGATTTTAGATATTATTTTAACTTTACTACTGTGAAAATAATGATCGGTAATTTAAGCTTTCTTGTGGGGTATTTGTGAAATTCTTGATACAAGATATTGTAAATACTAATTGTTTGATTTATATTGTGTACATTGCTGACTACCATTTTTACAATTGCCTTATTTTTTACTTATTTATCAAAAAGTTACAAACACATTCTACATTTTGCTCATCTGGTTACAACATACTCATGATGAGTTTAAATGTGATCACTCTTTGTCTGTTGTTCCACTTTACATTCATAATGACCAAATGGTGTTCATTTTCATGTAAAAAATCATTTGAAAAATGACAACTCTGTTCATTTTGCTTTTTCATAAATCTATAGTGAATTACACTGTAATTTGCTGTTTATTTCCAATTTCATATTTGCATCCCATTCTTTTTATGGTTTTTATGCTTCTTACCCTTTTGGACTTCCACAATGTTGACTTGCTTTTATCTTGAAATGTTGCTGTTGCGGGGGTATTTTCGCCACTGGTGGCAGTTCTAGTATACCCTATAGTGCTTAATTATAAGACCCGAACCATTTTATACCTAATAGTGATAAAATATTGGACCCCGAAACATTTTATACCTTAAAGTGATAAAATATCAGTCTTCAAACCATTTTATACCTTATAGTGATAAATAATAAGATCCTGAACCATTTTATACCAAATAGTGATAAAATATAAGACCCCGAACCATTTTATACAATTAACTGAAAAATATAAGACCTCGAACAATTTTCTACCTTATAGTGATAAATTATAAGACCCCGAACCATTCTCTACCTAAAAGTGAAAAGTATCAAACCTCGAACCATTTTATACATAATAGTGATAAATTATAAGGCCCCGAACCCTTTTATACCTAAAAGTGATAAAATAAAAGTCCCTGAACCATTGTATACCTTATATTGATAAATTATTAGACCCTAAACCATTTTATATATTAAAGTGATAAATTATAAGACCCCAAACCATTTTATAATTTAAAGTGATAAATTATAAGACCCTGAACCATTTTATACCTTATAGTGATAAAATACATGACCCCGAACTATTTTATTCCTAATAGAGATAAAATATTAGACCCTAACCTATTTTATATCTAATAGTGATAAATTATAAGACCCCGAACCATTTTATACCTTATAATAAATTATAAGACTCCGAACCAATTAATACAATATAGTGGTAAAATACAAGACGTCAAAACATTTTCTACCATAAAATGATAAATTATAAGACCCCGAACCATTTTCTACCTAAAAGGGATAAAATATCAGACCTCGAACCATTTCATACCTAATAGTGATAAATTATAAGACCCTGATCCATTTTATACCTTATAGTGATAAATTATAGGACCCTGATCCATTTTATACCTTATAGTGATAAATTATAAGACCCGGAACCATTATATACCTAATAGTGATAAATTTTAAGACCCCGAAACATTTTATACAATATAGTGATAAAATATGAGACCTCAAACCATTTTCTACCTTATAGTGATAAATTATAAGACCCCGAACCATTATAATACAATATTGTGATACATTATAAGACCCCTAACCATTTTATACCTAATAGTGTAAATTATAAGACCCGGAACCATTTTATACCTAACAGTGATAAATTATAATACCCCTAACCATTTTATACAATATAGTGATAAAATTTGAGACACCGAACCATTTTATACCTTATAGTAATAAATTATAAGACCCATTTTATACCTATACGTATAGCGATAAATCATAAAACCTTGAAAGATTTTATACTTTATTGTGAAAAAGTATAAGACCCTGAACCAATTTATACAATATAGTGATAAAATATAAAACCCCGAACCAATTTATACCTTATAGTGATAAATTATAAAACCCTAAACCATTTTATGCCTAATATTGATAAAATATATGACCCCTAACCAATTATACCTAATAGTGATAAAATACAAGACCCTGAACCATTTTATACCTAATAGTGATAAATTATAATACCCCGAACCATTTTATACAATATAGTGATAAAATAAGACACCGAACCATTTTATACCTTATAGTGATAAATTATAAGACCCTGAACGATTTATACCTTATAGTGAAACAATATAAGACCCTGAATCATTTTAAACCTTGTAGTGATACAATATCAGTCTTCAAACCATTTTATACCTTAAAGTGATAGAATATAAGACCCTGACCCATTTTATACCTTAAAGTGATAAAATATAAGACCCCGAACCATTTTATAACTTAAAGTGATAAATAAAAAAAACCTCAACCATTTTATAACTAATAGTGCTTAAATATAAGACCCCGAACCATTTTATACCTTATAGTGATAAAATATAAGACCCCGAACCATTTTATACCTTATAGTGATAAAATATAAGACCCCGAACCATTTTATACCTTATAGTGATAAAATACATGACCCAAAACAATTTTATACACTAAAGCTATAAAATATCAGTCTTCAAATTATATTATACAATATAGTGATATAATACATGACCCTGAACCATTTTATACCTAACAGTGATAAATTATAAGACCCGGAATCATTTTATACCTTATAGTGATAAATTATAAGACCCTGAATCATTTTATACAATATAGTGATAAAATATAAGACCCTGAACCATTTTATACCTTATAGTGATATATTATAAGACCCTGAATCATTTTATACCTTATAGTGATAAAATATAAGACCCCGAGCCATTTTATCCCATATAGTGATAAATTATAAGACCCTTAATCAGTTTATGCAATAAAGTGATAAATTATAAGACCCTGAACCATTTTATACCTTGTAGTGATACAATATCAGTCTTCAAACCATTTTATACCTTAAAGTGATAGAATATAAGACCCTGACCCATTTTATACCTTATAGTGCTAAAATATAAGACCCCGAACCATTTAATACCTAATAGTGATAAAATATAAGACCTCAAACCATTTTATACCTTATAGTGCTAAAATAAAAGACCCCTAGCCATTTTATTTATAAAAGTGATAAAATATAAGACCCAAACCATTTTATACCTTATGGTGATAAAATATAAGACCCCAAACCATTTTATTCCTTATAATGATAAATAATAAGACCCCGAACCATTTTATACCATATAGAGATAAAATATCAGTCTTTAAACCATTTTATACCTTATAGTGATAAAATATAAGACCCCGAGCCATTTTATACAATAAAGTGATAATATATAAGACCCTGAACCATTTTATACAATATAGTGATAAAATACATGACCCGAATCATTTTATTCCTAATAGTAATAAATTATAAGACCCCAAACCATTTTATACATTATTGTGATAAATTATAAGACCCTGAACCATTTTATACCTTATAGTGATAAAATACAAGACCCCGAACCATTTTATTCCTAAAAGGGATAAGATATTAGACCCGAAACTATTTTATACCTAATAGTAATAAATTATTAGACCCAAAACAATTTTATGCCTTATAGTTATAAAATATGACCCTGAACCATTTTTTACCTAACAGGGATAAAATATAAGACCCCGAACCATTTTATACCTTAAAGTGATAAATTATAAGACCCCGAGCCAATTTATACCATATAGTGATAAATTATAAGACCCCGAACCATTTAATACCTTATAGTGATAAATTATAAGACCCCTAACCATTTTCTACCTAATAGTAGCAAATATAAGACCCCGAACCATTTTATACAATATAGTGATAAAATATAATACACCAAACCATTTTATACCTTAAAGTGTGAAAATTATAAGACCCTGAACGATTTTATACATTACAGTGATAAATTATAAGACCCGGAACCATTATATACCTTATAGTGATAAATTATAGGACCCCAAAACATTTTATACAATATAGTGATAAAATATGAAACCTCGAACCATTTTATACCATATAGTGATAAATTATAAGACCCCGAATCATTTTATACCTTATAGTGATAAATTATAAGACCTCTAACCATTTTCATCTATAAGTGATAAAATATCAGACCTCGAACCATTTTGTACCTAATAGTGATAAGTTATAAGATCCGGAAACATTTTATACAATATAGTGATAAAATATGAGACCTCGAACCATTTTCTACCTTATAGTGATAAATTAACCATGATATACAATATAGTGATAAATTGTAAGGCCCCTAACATTTTTATACTTATAGTGTTAAATTATAAGACCCTGATCCATTTTATACCTAATAGTGACAAATATAAGACCCCGAACAATTTTATACAATATTGTGATTAAATATAATACACCAAAACATTTTATAACTTATAGTGGTAAATTATAAGACCCTGAACGATTTTATACCTTATAGTGAATAAATATAAGACCCCTAACCATTTTCTACCTAAAAATGATAAAATATCAGACTTCGAACCATTTTTTACCTAATAGTGATAAGTTATAAGATCCGGAACCATTTTATACTTAAAAGTGATAAAATAATAGACCCTGAACCATTTTATACCTTCTAGTGATATATTATAAGACCCGGAACCAGTATATACGTAATAGTGATAGATTATAAGACCCCGAAACATTTTATACAATACAGTGATAAAATATGAGACCTCGAACCATTTTCTACCTTATAGTGATAAATTATAAGACCCCGAACCATTATATACAATATAGTGATAAATTTTAAGGCCCTTAACCATTTTATACCTAATAGTGATAAATTATAAGACCCTGAACCATTTTATACCTAATAGTGATAAATATAAGACCTGGAACCATTTTATACAATAAATAGATAAAAAATAAAACACCGAACCATTTTATACCTTATAGTGATAAATTATAAGACCCTGAACGATTTTATACCTTATATTGAAATAATATAAGACCCTTAACCAATTTATACCTTATAGTGATAAAATATAAGACCCTGAACCATTTTATACCTTATAGAGATAAATTATAAGACCCCGAACCATTTTATACCATATAGTGATAAATTATAAGACCCCGAACCATTGTATAACTTATAGTGATAAATTATAAGACCCCTAACCATTTTCTACCTATAAGTGATAAAATATCAGACCTCGAACCATTTTTTACCTAATAGTGATAAGTTATAAGATCCCGAAACATTTGATACAATATAGTGATAAAATATGAGACCTCGAACCATTTTCTACCTTATAGTGATAAATTAATCATTATATACAATATAGTGATAAATTATAAGGCCCCTAACATTTTTATATCTAATAGTGTTAAATTATATGATCCTGATCCATTTTATACCTAATAGTGACACATATAAGACCCCGAACCATTTTATACAATATTGTGATATAATATAATACACCAAACCATTTTATACCTTATAGTGATAAATTATAAGACCCTGAACGATTTTATACCTTATAGTGAAAAAATATAAGACCCTGAATCATTTTATACCTTGTAATGATAAATTATAAAACCCTTAACGATTTTATGCCTAATAGTGATAAAATATAAGACCCCTAACCATTTTATACCTAATAGTGATAAATTAAAAGACCCTGAACCATTTTATACCTAATTGTGATAAATTATGATACCCCGAACCATTTTATACAATAAAGTGAGAAAATATAAGACACCGAAACATTTTATACCTTATAGTGATAAATTATAAGACACTGAACGATTTATACCTTACAGTGAAAAAATATAAGACCCCTTACCATTTTCTACCTAAAAATGATAAAATATCAGACCTCGAACCATTTTATACCTAATAGTAGCAAATATTAGACCCCGAACCATTTTATACAATATAGTGATAAAATATAATACACCAAACCATTTTATACCTTAAAGTGATAAATTATAACACCCTGAACGATTTTATACCTTATAGTGATAAATTATATGACCCGGAACCATTATATACCTAATAGTGATAAATTATAAGACCCCAAAACATTTTATACAATATAGTGATAAATTATGAAACCCCGAACCATTTTATACCATATAGTGATAAATTATAAGACCCCGAACCATTTTCTTACTATAAGTGATAAAATATCAGACCTCGAACCATTTTTTACCTTATAGTGATAAGTTATAAGATCCGGAAACATTTTATACAATATAGTGATCAAATATGAGACCTCGAACCATTTTCTACCTGATAGTGATAAATGAATCATTATATACAATATAGTGATAAATTGTTAGGCCCCTAACATTTTTATACCTAATAGTGTTAAATTATAAGACCCTGATCCATTTTATACCTAATAGTGACAAATATAAGACCCCGAACCATTTTATACAATATTGTGATAAAATATAATACATCAAACCATTTTATACCATATAGTGATAAATTATAAGGCCCTTAACTATTTTATACCTAATAGTGATAAATTATAAGACCCTGAACCATTTTATACCTAATAGTGATAAATATAAGACCTGGAACCATTTTATACAATAAAGTGATAAAAAATAAAACACCGAACCATTTTATACCTTATAGTGATAAATTATAAGACCCTGAACGATTTTATACCTTATAGTGAAATAATATAAGACCCTTAACCAATTTATACCTTATAGTGATAAAATATTAGACCCTGAACCATTTTATACAATATAGTGATAAAATATGAAACCCCGAACCATTTTATACCTTATAGTGATAAATTATAAGACCCCGAACCATTTCATACCTTAAAGTGATAAGTTATAAGACCCTTAACCATTTTATACCTAATAGTGATAAATTATAAAACCCTTAACGATTTTATGCCTAATAGTGATAAAATATAAGACCCCTAACCATTTTATACCTAATAGTGATAAAGTAAAAGACCCTGAACCATTTGATACCTAATTGTGATAAATTATTATACCCCGAACCATTTTATACAATAAAGTGATAAAATATAAGACACCGAACCATTTTATACCTTATAGTGATGAATTATAAGACCCTGAACGATTTATACCTTACAGTGAAAAAATATAAGACTCCTTACCATTTTCTACCCAAAAATGATAAAATATCAGACCTCGAACCATTTTATACCTAATAGTAGCAAATATAGGACCCCGAACCATTTTATACAATATAGTGATAAAATATAATACACCAAACCATTTTATACCTTAAAGTGATGAATTATAATACCCTGAACGATTTTATACCTTATAGTGATAAATTATAAGACCTGGAACCATTATATACCTAATAGTGATAAATTATAAGACCCCAAAACATTTTATACAATATAGTGATAAAATATGAAACCCCGAACCTTTTTATACCTTATAGTGATAAATTATAAGACCCCTAACCATTTTCTACCTTACAGTGATAAATTATAAGACCCTGCACCATTTTCTACCTAAAAATGATAAAATATTAGACCTCGAACCATTTTTTACCTAATAGTGATAAGTTATAAGACCCCGAACCATTTTATGCAATAAAGTGATAAAATATGAGACCTCGAACCATTTTATCCCTAATAGTGATATATTATAAGACCCGGAACCAGTATATACCTAATAGTGATAAATTTTAAGACCCCGAAACATTTTATACCTTATACTGATAAAATATAAGACCCTGAACCAATTTATACAATACAGTCATAAAATAAAAAAAACCAGAACCATTTTATACCTTATAGTGATATATTATATGACCCGGAACCAGTATATACCTAATAGTGATAAATTTTAAGACCCTGAACGATTTTATACCTTATATTGAAAAAATATAAGACCCCTAACCATTTTCTACCTAAAAATGATAAAATATTAGACCTCGAACCATTTTTTACCTAATAGTGATAAGTTATAAGACCCCGAACCATTTTATGCAATAAAGTGATAAAATATGAGACCTCGAACCATTTTATCCCTAATAGTGATATATTATAAGACCCGGAACCAGTATATACCTAATAGTGATAAATTTTAAGACCCCGAAACATTTTATACCTTTTAGTGATAAACTATTAGACCCTGAACCAATTTATACAATATAGTGATAAAATAAAAAAAAACCGAATCATTTTATACCTTATAATGATAAAATAAAAAAATCCCGAACCATTTTATACCTTATAGTGATAAATTATAAGACATCGAACCATTTTATACCTTATAGTGATAAATTATAAGACCCCTAACCATTTTATACCTTATAGTGATAAATTATAAGACCCCGAACCATTTTATACCTTAAAGTGATAAGTTATAAGACCCCTAACCATTTTATACCTAATAGTGATCAATTATAAAACCCTTAACCATTTTATGCCTAATAGTGTTAAAATATAAGACCCTTAACCATTTTATACCTAATAGTGATAAATTAAAAGGTGAAATTTATCGTTGGACACAAAAAACGATTAAACATCAAAATATTACGTATTTCTATTGTATCTCAGCACACACTCACGCTTAACGCTTGTAAACAATGTGTATATCGAGATATTTAACTCTGATTTAAACCTGTATCAATTTAGCCGATATTACAACATCGCTTATCTACCGTGTGTGACGTCATCGTAGTCCTATCGATTAAAACCTGTTGTAACAGTCAATGGATTGTAATTTATACACGCCTGTCAATTAATCAGTCGCAAAAACATTTTGAAATTAAATTTGCATTTTTTTATTAATAATTACATTTCCTACATGATTTTTTATATTTTATATAAACCAGTTTAATAACTAGGCTTATATGTTGTATATTTGATTGCATTCATCGACAATTCCATGATATTAAGTAGTTTTTTTGTGATGTACTTTTTATTTGCGTGAAAAAAAGGTTCAAAAAGAAATTAAATCGAATACGTCATTACATTAAATGAGTCTGAAACTGGTTAAGAGCAAGCGCGTTTTTTTATTTCTATATGATGACCAAGTGAAAGGGGGAAAAGATTGAAAAAACTCGGCAGAAATAACTTTGACTACGTAAAGTTATGATTTCGTCATATTTTGACAGATACTTGCCAAAAATATAATCTTCGTGCGGAAAACGCTATTTAATTTCCTTTTTGAAAAGAAAATAGTGTACCTCGTGTTTTTTTCTCAATGAACCAATGATGAAAAAAGGAAAATCAGTGACAGCAATGTTGTGCAGAAAATACTACTCAAATTGTTTCGTAATGTTGGGTGCAGTAAATATTAGTTTGAAAAATAAGCATAAAAATTAATTTATCTAAAAATCGCATTTAAAAATCATGGAATGAAAATTGATTAAACATTAAAATATATATATCTTTATATCGCTGGTTGTGCGATTATATAAAATGATGAGACCGGCATTCTAAACCTCGCTATTTTGCACAAAAAATATTTAAATGCGTAATATGAACTTGATCGCCTGAACGGTCATCTACTATCATTTACCTTATCTCCAATATATCGCGTAACATATGTCAGCGGATTAAAAATTTCTTTTGAACAGCATGACGTCTGTTAGACAATGTTGAAATTGATTGAGGGTGCGTTACGTACTTTGTATATTAATGTCGACGGCAGAGTGATAGCCAACACGTGTCAGGATTTGAGAGTCTGTGTCCATGGAAACATACCCAATAGTATCAATAATTTGACGACACAAAAGAGTAATTGATAAATTATTTTGATGTACCCCTAACTTTAAATGTGTTAATTAAGTTTGTGAGGTTCCACACGGGAAACAATAAAATTCGTACAAGATGACAAAAAAGTCCCGCGGTGAGCCTCTATATATTGGGGTCCTTAATGTAGATTAAGATATCATCGCCAACAAATTGCATTTGTTACACATGACCTGTCAAAAGGTTGTCGCCAATTATATACTTTTTAATTGTAGTTAATATTGGTCTGAATAATGATGTTAGAAAATAATCTTTTGAATCGGAGTTGAAATTGTTTTTCACGGAAGTCAATTCGCGCTAATAAATCTTTGTTTTTACTAGTTTGTTAGACAAATATATTAACAGTTGAATTTACCAAGGAGTTATTTGTGATTTTATTAAAACTTAAATTCTCATATGGAATTACGGAAAAGCATATAAATACAACAAAGGGAGTTATTAAGAACTATTCGAAACACGATGAAGATACGATTTGAAATTATTTACTTCGTCGCCGAGTTGTCGTCGTTTTGAACAAGTTATCTTAATCTATTTGAAACCACTGTGAGTGCAGTCCCTCGAACAAAGATGGAATTCTTATAAACCATTACAGTGTAAAGTTTTTTTTTAAAACATAAGTTGCATCGGAATTAATGTTTTAACATTCTGTGATAATAATTCAAAACTGGTGCTGAAGAAATCTGAAACACCATGATCAACGGTAAGTAATAAATTCTCATCTTCATAAGAATATGGTCTCCGAACTAATACTTCAAATTTACTTAAATTGATATCATGAAAGAATTACAAACTAGTTGTAAATAGCAATTATTTAATTAGCATTTATTTCTAATTACAAGCACAAGACACAAATTTTCCTTACTATAATATATACTTATACTCTCAAAAAAGTCTCAAACACCTGTTTCACGGTCATAATCACCACATTCACAAATAATGCACAATCGTCAAAATTCTTTCGCTATTCGACCTAGAAAGGATTATTCTACATAAAATACTTTTTATTTGAAGAAAATCGATCTATATCTTCTCTATATATTCTATAATTGGGAAACATAGTATCTTGCACCTGTGTTTCTAATAACCGCTTTCAGGATGTAGGACTACGATGACGTCATACCGATTCCGGTCACGAACGATAACTCATGCATAACTTGATGCAGGTGTGTTTCGCCCAAGAGTTAAAATTCGTATTGCGCCGTTGTTTGATGACCAAATTTCGCGAAATTTTGGATAATATTTTATAATTATCTATAGTTTTTGAAAATTAAAGAATTACAACCAGAAAATTTGAACTTAAAAGACCCTGAACCATTTTATACCTAATTGTGATAAATTATAATACCCCGAACCATTTTATACGATAAAGTGATAAAATATAAGACACCGAACCATTTTATACCTTATAGTGATAAATTATAAGACCCTGCACGATTTATACCTTATAGTGAAAAAATATAAGACCCTGAACCATTTTATACCTTAAAGTGATACAATATCAGTCTTCAAACCATTTTATACCTTATAGTGATAAATTATAAGACCCTGAACGATTTATACCTTATAGTGAAAAAATATAAGACCCCGAACCATTTTATACCTTATAGTGCTAAAATATAAGACCCCGAACCATTTTATACCTAATAGTGATAAAATATTAGACACTGAACCGTTTTATAACTTATAGTGATAAAATATTAGACCCCGAACCATTTTATACCTTATAGTGATAAAATATAAGACCCTGAACCATTTTATACAATATAATGATAAAATACATCACCCGAATCATTTTATTCCTAATAGTGATAAATTATAAGACCCCAAACCATTTTATTCATTATAATAATAAATTATTAGACCCCAAACTATTTTATGCCTTGTAGTGATAAATATAAGACATGAACCATTTGATACCTAATATTTATAAAATATTAGACCCCGAACCATTTAATAAAATATTGTGATACATTTTAAGACCCTGAACAATTTTATACTTTATAGTGATAAAATATATGACCCTGAACCATTTTATTCCTTATAGTGATAAATTATAATACCCAGAACCATTATTTACCTAATAGTGATAAATTATAAGACCCCGAAATATTTTATACAATATAGTGATAAAATATGAAACCCCGAACCATTTTATACCATATAGTGATAAATTATAAGACCCCGAACCATTTTATACCTTATAGTGATAAAATATAAGACCCTGAACCATTTTATACAATATAATGATAAAATACATCATCACCCGAATCATTTTATTCCTAATAGTGATAAATTATCAGACCCCAAACCATTTTATTCATTATAATGATAAATTATTAGACCCCAAACTATTTTATGCCTTATAGTGATAAATATAAGACATGAACCATTTGATACCTAATATTTATAAAATATTAGACCCCGAACCATTTAATAAAATATTGTGATACATTTTAAGACCCTGAACAATTTTATACTTTATAGTGATAAAATATATGACCCTGAACCATTTTATTCCTTATAGTGATAAATTATAATACCCAGAACCATTATTTACCTAATAGTGATAAATTATAAGACCCCGAAATATTTTATACAATATAGTGATAAAATATGAAACCCCGAACCATTTTATACCATATAGTGATAAATTATAAGACCCCGAACCATTTTATACCTTATAGTGATAAAATATAAGACCCCTAACCATTTTTTACCTAAAAGTGATAAAATATCAGACCTCGAACCATTTTATACCTAATAGTAGCAAATATAAGACCCCGAACCATTTTATATAATATAGAAATAAAATATAATACACCAAACCATTTTATACCTTATAGTGATAAATTATAAACTCCGGAACCATTATATACCTAATAGTGATATGTTATAAGACCCCGAACCATTTTATACCTAAAGTGATAAAATAAAAGACCCTGAACCATTTTATACCTTATAGTGTTATATTATAAGACCCGGAACCAGTATATACCTAATAGAGATAAATTTTAAGACCCCGAAACATTTTATACCTTATAGTGATAAAATATTAGACCCTGAACCAATTAATACAATATAGTGATAAAATAAAAAAAAAAACCGAACCAATTTATACAAGATATTGATAAATTATAAGACCCCGAACCATTTTATACCTTGTAGTGATAAATTATAAAACCCCTAACCATTTTATACAATATAGTGATAAATTAAAAGACCCTGAACCATTTTATACCTAACTGTGATAAATTATAATACCCTGAACCTTTTTATGCGATAAAGTGATAAAATATAAGACACCGAACCATTTTATACCTTATAGTGATAAATTATAAGACCCTGAACGATTTATACCTTATAGTGAAAAAATATAAGACCCTGAACCATTTTATACCTTAAAGTGATACAATATCAGTCTTCAAACCATTTTATACCTTATAGTGATAGAATATAAGACCCTCAACCTTTTTATACCTTATAGTGCTAAAATATAAGACCCCGAACCATTTTATACCTAATAGTGATAAAATATTAGACCTCAAACCATTTTATACCTTATAGTGCTAAAATATAAGACCCCTAACCATTTTATACCTAAAAATGATAAAATATAAGACCCGAACCCTTTTATACCTTATAGTGATAAAATAATTGACCCCGAACCATTTTATACCTTAAAGTGATGAATAATAAGACCCTGAACTATTTTATACCATATAGAGATAAAATATCAGTCTTCAAACCATTTTATACCTTATAGTGATAAAATATAAGACCCCGAGCCATTTTATACGATAAAGTGATAAAATATAAGACCCTGAACCATTTTATACAATATAATGATAAAATACATAACCCGAATCATTTTATTCCTAATAGACATTTACAACCTAAACCGAATCGTAATTAGAAATCCACAATTTTAAAATGTCAGGGGTTTTCTCAAACTAGTCAATACTGTGTTTATATACTTTTCATGGTCAACAGCACTGTTGTGTAGTTATCACGATCGCCTGTCTGTATGTATGTGTATCGAAATTTACATGAAGCATGGGCGTATATAATGTGATTTGAAGGGGACATTTTCCATTGATGATACCTTTAAATTGATATTATCATTTAACTTAACCATTCATAATTAATCTATGTGTTTCACGTCCGTGTCACATGTTAATGAACATTTGATAACATTTATTCGACATAAAATGATGTTATTGTATTCAATATTTATTTCTCATGTTAAAATTGGAGAAAAGAAAGCTCCTTCATTCTTAAACCACGACCAGAACACAAAGAAAAATCCTATTACCTATTGTACTTTTTCTGGCTGCTTAGGTATGGTGTTAATTCGTTTAAGAGTAAGAGACGCATTTGTAGACATTTCTGTAAAATCACAGGTAATACACAAGAATATCTCTTTCATCTACCAAATTACATGGACTTGAAAGAACTAAGACCAGGTTATCCAAGCAGAACCGTGTGTAATTGCATATTCTTTGGTTGAGGTATTATCCTACGTAGAATCTGTTGTCAGCCATGTTCGTTTTTTATTGTTGTAGCGTTGGAAAACGAAATCAAAACTTTAAGTCTTATACATGTATTCACGTCATAGTTAAAAAAAATGGCCAACTAATGAGCGAGAAAAATGTTATCATGCTATCCATACACATGTGGATACACATGGTGTACATGTAATTATAAATGAGACTGATTGGAACGGATTTGAATTTTCCTGATAACTTTTATCTTTTAGGTGACAAAATGTATCCCAATCAAGGACCTATAATTACACTATACCTCTGCACTGTTCGTCCGGAAACACACAAGTTTGAGCCCGAAGTGTTTAAAATAAAAGTTAAAGTGCGGTTTAAAGTCTGCTTCCATTTACATGTTCAGCCGACTTTACAATCTTGTACGACAACTCCTGGTCACTGAAATTACCCTCAGGTAGGCGATCCCTAACAGTACCCATCTACACCTGGGTGGAGTGGAACAATTTTAGGTTAATTTCTTGCTCAAGAATATTAGCAGTGCTCCTAGCGGGGATCGAACATTTCGATCCTTAAGCGATAGTTCTACCACTGGACCACTGCTCCTAAAATAAAATTATACGTAAACGTCGTGAATGCGCAGGACATATAATTGCGGTAATGGAATCTTACAAAAGTATCGGATTCCTGAGCTCGATGATTTTTACATACTGGGAAATTTGGCGATCTGAAAAAAGTACCTCTAGAATTCCTCAGTCAGCTGTGAAGACAATTTTATAAAAAAGTACTCATAGCTTTAATACAATTTGTTGCGTATGATTACAAATACAAACGTTCACAACCTTATCAAGTGATCCCGAATTATCTTTGTCTGTAAATAACTGCAGCACACGAATTGAAACTCATTCATAGATACACCCAAGTCATATGTACACTTGATACGCAACTGTATGGCTTAATGTATAATTACCAAAATTTGTCTGAGCAAACCCCCGTACTTATTCAATTTTAGATTTCATATTCAACTTCGGATTAGATTGTAAATGTCTAATAGTGTTAAATTATAAGACACCAAACCATTTTATTCATTGCAATGATAAATTATTAGACCCCAAACTATTTTATGCCTTATAGTGATAAAATATAAGACCCGAACCATTTGATACCTAATATTGATAAAATATTAGACCCCGAACCATTTAATACAATATTGTGATACATTTTAAGACCCTGAACAATTTTATACTTTATAGTGATAAAATATAAGACCCTGAACGATTTTATACCTTATAGTGATAAATTATAAGACCCGGAACCATTATATACCTAATAGTGATAAATTATAAGACCCCAAAACATTTTATACAATATAGTGATAAAATATAAAACCCCGAACCATTTTATACCATATAGTGATAAATTATAAGACCCCGAACCATTTTATACCTTATAGTGATAAAATATAAGACCCTTAACCATTTTCTACCTATAAGTGATAAAATATCAGACCTCGAACCATTTTTTACCTAATAATGATAAGTTATAAGATCCCGAAACATTCTATACAATATAGTGATAAAATATGAGACCTCGAACCATTTTCTACCTTGTAGTGATAAATTAACCATGATATACAATATAGTGATAAATTATAAGGCCCCTAACATTTTTATACCGAATAGTGTTAAATTATAAGACCCTGATCCATTTTATACCTAATAGTGACAAATATAAGACCCCGAACCATTTTATACAATTTTGTGATAAAATATAATACACCAAACCATTTTATACCTTATAGTGATAAATTATAAGACCCTGAACGATTTTATTCCTTATAGTGAAAAAATATAAGACCCCTAAACATTTTCTACCTAAAAATGATAAAATATCAGACCTCGAACCATTTTTTATCTAATAGTGATAAGTTATAAGACCCCGAACCATTTTATAAAATATAGTGATAAAATATGAGACCTCGAACCATTTTATACCTAAAAGGGATAAAATAAAAGACCCTGAACCATTTTATACCTTATAGTGCTATATTATAAGACCCGGAACCAGTATATACCTAATAGTGATAAATTTTAAGACCCCGAAACATTTTTTACCTTAAAGTGATAAAATATTAGACCCTGAACCAATTTATACAATATGGTGATAAAATTAAAAAACCCGAACCATTTTATACCTTATAGTGATAAATTATAAGACCCCGAACCATTTTATACCTTAAAGTGATAAGTTATAAGACCCCTAACCATTTTATGCCTAATAGTGATAAATTATAAAATCCTTAACCATTTTATGCCTTATAGTGATATTATATAAGACTCCTAACCATTTTATACCTACTAGTGATAAATTAAAAGACCCTTAACCATTTTATACCTAATTGTGATGAATTATAATACCCCGAACCATTTTATACGAAAAAGTGATAAAATATAAGACACCGAACCATTTTATACCTTATAGTGATAAATTATAAGACCCTGAACGATTTATACCTTATAGTGATACAATATCAGTCTTCAAACCATTTTATACCTTAAAGTGATACAATATCAGTCTTCAAACCATTTTATACCTTATAGTGATAGAATATCAGAACCTAAACCATTTTATACCTTATAGTGCTAAAATATGAGACCCCGAACCATTTTATACCTAATAGTGATAAAATATAAGACCTCAAACAATTTTATACCTTATAGTGCTAATATATAAGACCCCTAACCATTTTATACCTAAAAGTGATAAAATATTAGAGCCCGAACCATTTAATATAATATTGTGATTTATTTTAAGACCCTGATCAATTTTATACTTTATAGTGATAAATTATAAGACCCTGAACCATTTAATACCTAATAGTGATAAATTATAAGACCCCGAAATTATTTTTACAATATAGTGATAAAATATGAAACCCCGAACCATTTTATACCATATAGTGATACATTATAAGACCCCGAACCATTTTATACATTATAGTGATAAAATATAAGACCCCTAACCATTTTCTACCTAAAAGTGATAAAATAACAGACCCCGAAACATTTTATACAATATAGTGATAAAATATGAGACCTCGAACCATTTTCTACCTAATAGTGATAAATAAACCATTATATACAATATAGTGATAAATTATAAGGCCTCTAACATTTTTATACCTAATAGTGATAAATTATAAGACCCTGATCCATTTTAAACCTATTAGTGACAATATTGTGATAAATATGATACACCAAACCATTTTATACCTTATAGTAATAAATTATAAGACCCTGAACGATTTTATACCTTAAAGTGATAAATTATAAGACCCGGAACCATTTTATACCTAATAGAGATAAAATATAAGACCTCAAACAATTTTTATATCTTATAGTGCTAAAATATAAGACCCCTAACCATTTTATACCTAAAAGTGATAAAATATAAGACCCGAACCATTTTATACCTTATAGTGATAAAATATAAGACTCCGAACCATATTATACCTTATATTGATAAATAATAGACCCTGAACCATTTTATACAATAAATGGATAAAATATAAGACCCTGAACCATTTTATACATTACAGTGATAAAATATAAGACCCTGAAACATTTTATACATTATAGTGATGAAATACATTACCCGAATCATTTTATTCCTATATAGAGATATATATTTCCATATAGAGATAAAATATCAGTCTTTAAACCATTTTATACCTTATAGTGATAAAATATAAGACCCTGAACCATTTTATACAATAAAGTGATAAAATATAAGACCCTGAACCATTTTATACATTATAGTGATAAAATATAAGACCTGAACCATTTTATACATTATAGTGATAAAATATAAGACTCGAACCATTTTATACAATAAAGTGATAAAATATAAGACCCTGAATCATTTTATACAATAAAGTGATAAAATATAAGACCCTGAACCATTTTATACATTATAGTGATAAAATACATGACCCGAATCATTTTATTCCTAATAGTGATAAATTATAAGACCCCAAACCATTTAATACATTATTGTGATACATTATAAGACCCTGAACCATTTAATACATTATTGTGATAAATTATAAGACCCTGAACCATTTTTTACCTTATAGTGATAAAATATAAGACCCTGAACCATTTTATTCCTAAAAAGAATAAAATATTAGACCCTAAACTATTTTATACCTAAAAGTGATAAATTATTAGACCCAAAACCATTTTATGCCTTATAGTGATAAAATAAGACCCTAAACCATTTTTTACCTAACAGTGATCTATAAGTGATAAAATATCAGACCTCGAACCATTATATACCTAATAGTGATAACTTATAAGACCCCGAAACATTTTATACAATATAGTGATAAAATATGAAACCCCGAACCATTTTTATACCATATAGTGATAAATTATAAGACCCTGAACCATTTTATACCTTATAGTGATAAATTATAAGACCCCGAACCATTTTATACCTTAAAGTGATAAATTATAAGACCCCTAACAATTTTATACCTAATAGACATTTACAACCTAATCCGAAGTTGAATATGAAATCTAAAATTGACTAAGTACGGGGGTTTGCTCAAACGAATTTTGGTAATTACACATTAAGCCTTACAGCTGCGTATCAAGTGTACATATGACTTGGGTGTATATATGAATGAGTTTAAATTCATGTGCTGCACTTATTTACAGACAATGATAATTCGGGATTACTTGATATTAAAATGGGGTTTTATATGGTTGTTAACGTTTGTATTTGTTATCATACGCAACAAATTGTATTAAAGCTATGAGTATTTTTTATAAAATTACCTTCAAAACTGACTGAGGAATTCTAGAGGTAGTTTTTTTAGATCGCCAAATTTCCAAGTCATGTAAAAATTATCGAGCTCAGGAATCCGATACTTTTGTAAGATTCCATTACCGCAATTATATGTCCTGCGTATTCACGACGTTTACGTATAATTTTGTTTTAGGAGCAGTGGTCCAGTGGTAGGACGCGCGCTTAGGGATCGAGAGGTCACGGGTTCGATCCCCGCTACGGGCACTGCTTATTTCCTTGAGCAAGAAATTAACCTAAAATTGTTCAACTCCGCCCAGGAGTAAATGGGTTCTGTGAGGTATCGCCTGCCTGAGGGTGATTTCAGTGACCAGGAGTTATAGTACAAGATTGTAAAGTGGGCTGAACATGTAGATGGAAGCAGACTTTAAACCGCACTTTAACTTTTAACTTTTATTTTTAAACACTTCGGGCACAAGCTTGTATGTTTCTGGACGAACAGTGCAGTGGTATAGTGTAATTATCGGTCCTCAATTGGGATACAATTTGTCACCTAAAAGATAAAAAGTATCAGGAAAATTCAAATTCGTCTCATTTAGAATTAAATGTACGTCATGTGTCTCCACATGTGTATGGATGGCATAATAACATTTTTCTCGCACATTAGATGGCCATTTTATTAAACTATGGCGTGAATATAAGACTTAAAGTTTTGATTTCGTTTTCCAACGCTACAACAATAAAAAACGAACATGGCTAACAACAGATTCTACGTAGGATAATATTTCAACCAAAGAATACAAAATTGTATGCAATTACACACGGTTCTGCTTGGATACCATGGTCTTAGTTCTTTAAAGTTCATGTAATTGGGTAGATTAAAGAGAGATTCCTGTGTATTACCTGTGATTTACAGAAATGTCAATCAATGCGTCTCTTACTCTTAAACGAATTAACACCATACCTAAGCAGCAGGAAAAAGTACATTATGTAATAAGATTTTTCTTTGTGTTCTGGTGGTGGTTTATTAATGAAGGAGCTTTCTTTTCTCCAATTTTAACATGAGAAACAAATATTGAATACAGTAACATCATTTTATGTCGAATAAATGTTATCAAATGTTCATTTACATGTGACACGGACGTGGAACACAGATAAATTAATTATGAATGGTAAAGTTAATTGATAATATCAATTTAAAGGTATCATCAAAGGGAAATGTCCCCTTGAAATCACATTATATACGCCCATGCTTCATGTAAGTTTCGATACACATACATACAGACGGGCGATCGTGATAACTACACAACAGTGCTGTTGACCATGAATAGTATATAAACACAATATTGACTAGTTTGAGAAAACCCCTCACATTTTACAATTGTAGATTTAAAATTACGATTCGGATTAGGTTGTAAATGTCTAATAGTGATAAATTATAAAACCCTAAACCATTTTTTGCCCAATAGTGATAAAATATAAGACCCCTAACCATTTTATACCTAATAGTGATAAATTAAAAGACCCTGAACCATTTTATGCCTAATAGTGATAAATTATAATACCCCGAACCATTTTATACAATATAGTGATAAAATATAAGACACCGAACCATTTTATACCTTATAGTGATAAATTATAAGACCCTGAACGATTTATACCTTATAGTGATACAATATCAGTCTTCAAACCATTTTATACCTTCTTATGATAAATAATAAGATCCTGAACCATTTTATACCTAATAGTGATAAAATATAAGACCCCGAACCATTTTATACCTTTTATACCTTAAAGTCCTAAATTATAAAACCCCGAACCATTTAATACAATATAGTGATAAAATATAAGACCTCGAACCATTTTATACTTTATAGTGATAAATTATAAGACCCCGAACCATTTTCTATCTATACGTGATAAAATATCAGACCTCGAACCATTTTATACCTTACAGTGGTAAATTATTAGACCCCGAACCATTTTATACCTAAAAGTGATCAAATAAAAGTCCCTGAACCATTTTATACCTTAAAGGGATAAAATATAAGACCCCTAACAATTTAATACAATAAAGTGGTAAAATATAAGACCCTGAACCATTGTATACAATATAGTAATAAAATACATGAACCCGAACCATTTTATTCCTAAAAGTGGTAAATTATAAGACCCCAAACCGTTTTATACCTAATAGTGATAAAATACATGACCCCGAACCATTTAATACCTAAAAGTGATAAAATATAAGACCTCAAACCGTTTTATACCTTTAAGTGATAAATTATAAGACATTGAACCATTTATACCATATAGTGATAAGTCATAAGACCCCGAATCATTTTATGCCTTATAGTGATAAAATATAAGACCCTGAACCATTTTATGCCTTATAGTGATAAAATATAAGACCCTGAACCATTTTATGCCTTATAGTGATAAAATATAAGACCCTGAACCATTTCATACCTTATAGTGATGAAATATAAGACCTCGAACCATTTTTACGATATAGTGATAAAATATAAGACCCTGAACCATTTCATTCCTAAAAGTAATTAAAAATACATGACCCCCGAACCATTTTATACCTCATAGTGATAAATTATAAGACCCCGAACTATTTTATACCTAAAAGTGATAAAATATAAGACCCCAACCATTTTATACAACATAGTGATGAATTATAAGACCCCAAACCATTTTATACAATATAGTGATAAATTATCGAACCTGATCCATTTTAAACTTTATAGTGGTAAAATACATGACCCCGAACCATTTTATACCTAAAAGTGATAAATTAAAAGACCCCGAACTATTTTATACAATAAAGTGATAAATTATACGTCTCTAAACCATTTTATACCTTATAGTGATAAATGATTAGACCCTGAACCATTTCATACATAAAAGTGATAAATTATAAAACCCTGAACCATTTTGTACCTATAGGTGATAAAATATCAGTCTTCAATCCATTGTATACCTTATAGTGATAAAATACAAGACCCCGAACCCTTTTGTACCTAAAAGTGATAATTTATTAGACCCCGAACCATTTTATAATTTAAAGTGATAAATTATAAGACCCCGATTCATTTCATACTTAATAGTGATAAAATATAAGACTCCGAAATATTATATACAATAAAGTGATAAATTATAAAACCCTGAACCATTTTATAACTTATAGTAATAAAATATCTGGCTCAAAAACATTTTAAATCTTATAGTGATAAAATATTAAACCCTAAACCATCTTATATTTTATAGTGATAAAATATGAAACCCCGAACCATTTTTATATCGTCCAATAGAATTGACCTGAGCTTGACTTATGCAAGAATATATAAAACTCGGTTTTTACAGTCTATTTTTTGTCTTCGTTTGTAAATTGCGCTTTATCGAAAGTTTTCGGCAAAATACACGTACTGAACAATTAATGTTTTCATAAATATAAATACTTTGAAAGTGTGCCATAATATTGCTGACTTACTTGTTTTACCCAAAACTAATGTGTTCAAAATTTAAAGTACAATAACAAGTCACCTTTAATAAATTTATTTATAGTCACATCGGTTGTTATAAACAATTGTATAACTGTATACACGCATACAGACACTCACATTTTAATGTAAGAGAAGTGTGTAATAATTATAATTAGGTAGTTCAAGCTCAGGATAATTCTGTTAGACTATACCTTATAGTGATAAAAGATCAGGCTCATAACCATCTTATATCTTATAGTGATAAAATGTAAGACCCCAAACTACTTTATACCTTATAGTGATAAAATATCAGGCTCATAACCATCTTATATCTTATAGTGATAAAATGTAAGACCCCAAACTACTTTATACCTTATAGTGATAAAATATAGGACCCCAAACTATTTTATGCCGTAGAATGATAAAATATAAGACCCCAAACTATTTCACACCTTATGGTGATAAAATATCAGGCTCATAACCATCTTATATCTTAAAGTGATAAAATATAAGACCCTGAAGCATTTTATACCTTATAGTGATAAAATATAAGACCCCAAACTACTTTATACCTTATAGTGATAAAATATCAGGCATCAAATAATTTTATACTTTTTAGTATTAAAAAAGACCATTAATCATTTTTGTCGTTGTATGATAAAATATAAGAGGCTCCAAACCATCTTTTAAATTATAGTGATGAAATATCAGGCTCATAACCATCTTATATCTTATAGTGATACAATGTAAGACCCCAAACCATTTTATACCTTATAGTAATAAAATATCAGGCATCAAATAATTTTATACCTTTTAGTATTAAAAAAGACCATTAATCATTTTTTGTCGTAGTATGATAAAATATAAGAGGCTCCAAACCATCTTTTAAATTATAGTGATGAAATATCAGGCTCATAACCATCTTATATCTTATAGTGATACAATGTAAGACCTCCGAACCATGTTATGCCTTTTAGTGATAAACTTTAAGACCTCGAACCATTTTATACCTTACAGTGATAGAATATAAGACCCCAAACCATTGTATACCTTATAGTGATAAAATATGAGACCTCAAACCATTTATACCTTATAGTGATATAATACATGACCAAGAACTATTTTATACCTAATAGTGATAAAATATCAGGCTCCATACCAGTTCATGCCGTAGAATGATAAAATATAAGACGCCAAACCATTTAATACCTTATAGTGATAAAATATCTGGCCCTATATAATATTTTATAATGATAAAATATAAGACGCCACACAATTTCATACATTTAAGTGACACAATATTAGACTCCAAGCTATTGCATACCTTATAATGATAATATATAAGAACTCGAACCTTTTTATACCATATAGTGATAATATCAGGCTCCAAACCATTTAATTCATTATAGTGACAAGATATAAGACCCCGAACTACTTTATACCTCATAGTGATAAAATACATGACCCCGAGCTATTTCAAACCTTACTGTGATAAAATAGCAGGCTCCAAACCATTTCATACCTTATATTAATAAAATGTCGGGCTCCAAACTATTGTGTACCTTATAGTGATAAAATTTATTACCCCGAACCATTTTATACCATTTAGTGATAAAATATCAGGCTCCAAACCATCTTTTATGTTATAATGATAAAATACTCGTATATGACGCAAAAATATTTTTTACATTATAGTGATACGATATTAGACTACGAACTAGTTAATACCTTATAAGACACCAAACTATCTTGTACCTTATAGTGAACATATATAAGATCCCAAACCATCTTATACTTTATCATATAATACTCTAAGATCATTTTACAACTTATAGAGAAGTACATCTGGACGACTGAGTCGGACAGCGTATAGCGTAGTACCGATAATTAAATATGAGGGAAATCCAAAAATGAATAACTTTCATGAAAGCAAAATGAACAATATTTTTAATGAGGTTTACTGCCGACTTTTGTTGTTACTCTTTTCTGATATAGATAATATGGACATTATGACATTCCTGTAGTGAACAGTCAGTAAAATAATGCAGCTCGTTTCATGTCTACTAAATTAACATAAAATATGATACCTGCGTCGAAACGTCAGTAATATGTGAATGATGACCAATGTCAATGTCTACGACGTGCATGTTGTTGAACCTCGTTTTTTCTCAAAATGAGTTAACAATTGGGCAATGTGCAAAATACAGTTGATCTCTTTCCAATGTTTAGTATAAACGCATTTTTAATAGCAATTGTTCAATTCATTTAATACTTAATATTACTTACGTTTTAAGTTTATTTTAAACATTATTATTTATTCAGTGTAGCACTACTTTACGTCACAACCGCTAAATTATCTCTAAACGCCGCAACACGGACGCTAGTCATGGCAACTACCCTAATGTCCATGACAAACAAGTCTTGCGCTCTTAAGTAACCAACTGAAGGTCCATTGCATTCCTAGCAACCGCATGAGGTCAATAGTAGCCACTTAAGCACCATTGTCAACAGTTTTATGGTCATTAGCAATTACCATAGTGCGTTTACAGCCACTTTATGTCCACTTACCTCACACTCCATAGCAACCGCATAAAGGTCAAAAGCATCCAATTATAAGCGCCCCTAGTAACTGCTTTTATGTCCATAACAATCAGTCTCTCACTCCTTGCAATCACACTAATACACATGGTAACCACATTTGCGACTCTAGAAACCGCATTAAGATCCATATCAGCAACTTAACCGCCCTTAGCCGTTAGTAGTTTTAGTTGAGAAGAGGGGGGTCGAACCAGCGATCCTTTGGTCGAGAAGCGAGTTTAACCGCTAAACTAATGATCCGCCTTTGGGACTCCAAAAATGTTTTGGTAGGAAACCTTAAATTATCCGCATACAACTGGTCATCATCTTTATACCTTACATACATTTCATAATAAATATGATATTTAATGCCATCGTACATATTTGAACTCACTATAACATGTTAGGTCTCTTCATTGGTTAGAGTACAAAGTGCTTAAATTCAGCTTTTGTGATGACCCATTGTTCGTCGTAGATGCGGGGTCTGGCAATAATTTCTTTAAATGTCTTCTTCTTAACCCCTAAAGTTGATAAAACCGGAACATACCTTTGGAGACCCCTTTCTAGTTTGCCAAAATAATAAAATTCCCTCAAAAAGCTTTGGTTGCCTTGGCAAAAAATATAATAAATGAAGATTTAACAAATCTTCTCATCTGAAACCGCTAAGCCTAAATCTTTGATATTTGTTCTGTAGCATCATTTAATGTCCCACTTTTAAGTTTGCTCAAATTATGCCCCTTGGGTCAAAATGGCCCCTCTCGTTGTTCATTAATTTTACCATTATTATTCAAATAATTTGAAATTTACATCAAATCTTGTCTGAAATTGAGAGTTTTGATATTTTGTATGTAGGAACATCTAGTGGTCCTTTATCAAGTGCGCTCAAATCATGAAATATAAAAATGATATGAAAAAGATTTTCTAAAGCAAAAGAAGGTCCAAAGTACCTAATATTAAACGCAATATTTCCAAAACTAAATACAAAATCTAAAATTGAATAAGTACGGGGGATTTCTCAAACGAATTTTGGTAATTACACACTAAGCCTTACAGCTGCGTATCAAGCGAACATATTCAAATATGACTTGGGAGAATTTATGAATAGGTATACTAGCTCGATGATTTTATATGACTGGATAAATTTGGCGATCAAATTGAAAACATACCTCTTGAATACGTCATTCAGTTATGAGAACAATGTACACCATTTATATCCACAAAAACGTGTGTATGGATGGCATAATGACATTTTTGTCGCCCATTAGTTGACCATTTTATTAAACTATAACATGAATATAAGAATTCATGATTAGATTTCGTTTTCTATCTTACAACAATAAAAAGAAACATGGCAGCCAACAGATTCTTTGTTTGTTTGTTTTTGTTGGGTTTAACGCCGTAGCAACACATTGTATAGGTCATATATCGGTGGTCAGACAACCTACTCACTCCTCCTGGAAAGGCAAAATCTCTGGATTTAGCTGTAACCTAGAACTAAGCGCATACTTTCGTCAGGGACTGACAACTACCTTACATAATTAAAAATCAATGGAAGGGAGTAGAATGGCCGTAGAAATTATTTCATGACCAAGCTCCACGAAATTATGCCCGCCCGGGAATCGAACCCACGACCCCTCTTTCAGTGGACTTACATGATACCAACTGAGCTAGCCGGGCGGCTTGCCACCAGATTCTACGTAGGATAAGACCTCAACCAAAGAATATACAATTACACACGGTTCTGCTTGGAAAACTTGGTCCAAGTTCTTTAAAGTTTATGTAATTCAGTAGATTAAAGAGAGATTCCTGTGTATCAGCTGTGATTTTATAGAAATGTCCACAAATGCGTCTCTTACTGCAAAAGAATTAACATCAGAACTAAACAGTCGGAAAAAGTACAGTAGGTAATAGGGTTTTTCTTGGTGTTCTGGTTGTGGTTCTAGAATAGTGGGAAGTTTAGCCTATAGAGCTTTCTTTTCTCGATCATCATCTTTATAATATGAAATATTTAAATATTTATGAAATATTGAATACAGTAACATAATTTAAGTCAAACAAATGTTATCAAATTTTCATTAACATGAGATATGGACGTGAAATACAGATAAACTAATTACGAATGGTTAATTTAAATTGTAATATCTATTCACAGGTATCATCAATGGAAAGTGTCCCCTTCAAATCTCACTAAATACACCAGTGCTTCTGGCAAGTTTCGATACACATACATACAGACGGGCGATCGTGTTAACTACACAACAGTGTTGTTGACCATGAATAGTATATATAGACCTTTAAAAACAGTTTTGACTAGTTTGAGAAAACCCCTTACATTTTACAATTGTAAATTTCTAATTACGATTCGGATTAGGTTGTAAATGTCTATTATTAGTACATGTACAACTGAATTACTTGTCAATTAGTTTGTATATCTTTTTAAATGGACAAAAGCTTGCATCTTTGTCGATGGGAGGGAAACACCGCTTCCGCCCCTCTAAATCCATCCTTAGTGTTCACAAAGAAAGAGGGCAGACATAAACTGCCGAATCTTGAGACACAGCTAACAACTTAGAATTTGCAGGTGTAAGAAAAGCGTTCGTACTAATAAACTCAAATTCGTTAAAAAATTTTAAGTTGTGAAAAATGCGTTTCTATGTTTGTATAAAATGAGTATTCTAACGTTTTTTCCCCACCCTATTTTGTGAAAAAACCCGCACGCATTTTTCACAACGTATGATAAACATGTTTTGTGAAAATGAGGTTCAACAGTGCTCTATTAAAAGTCATACAGCTTTCATCCGACAACTTTCCCTAGATATTTCTCCATGATAAAATTGTTTCCAAAGAGAGCATAACGATTTTCGTGTAAGTAGAGTATTCCTAAATGTTTTCTGTGCACATCCATGGCAGCGCATTTCCTGACAACCACAAACAAAATGTCTACGGGGCTTACACATTTGTTGATATTGGTATTAGCTATGGTGTGTCCTACGAAACGTTTGTACCGTGAATAATAAAGATTGAATCTTAAACATTTTCATCGATTTTGGCTTTGTTTAGAACGAAGCTGACCCGTTTATTAAGGTGTTGGAAGTGGACGATCATTTGGGTTTATTTTTTCCTTTATAAGATCCAGAAGCGCGTTCGATTGACTGACATTGTAAAGTTTCTGCCCACAACGTATTAATATTTCTAATAAAATCATTTTAGTTCTCAAGATACTGAATGGACATGACAAAGTTAAGGACATATTAAGGAAAATTAATTTAACATGTTTCCTCTGCTACCTTCCACCTATGAAAATTTTCTTGCTCGTCCGCCATTTTCCTCGCGTAATAACGTCACTGTTCTCGCCACGCCTCCTGTTTTGCCGGCACAATAAGAACATATCCCGGACATTCTTCCTATCCATTTGTATGTTTTTCTCAGCCCGGAACGTTCCGCACAGCGAATCGAACGGGTCCAAGGAAATTGCAAAGCTGCTGAACCGTTGTGATTCATGAGCACGTGTGAATTTGGAAGCGGCATAGAATGTTTTATCATACAGTACCCACCAAAAGTTTGGAGACAATTTTATATTGTAGGCCTATTGAATAGCTTTTACCTGAAATTTCGTAACTGTTAATTTTGTTATGCTTTTTAGTTTTGCATAATGTTTTGGTTATCATTATAATTATTACCAAGACAACAAAAATAGCATAAAAGCTATGTTCTGAAAATAATTACAATAAACATTGGTTTTGAAGGTTTTCGGATGTCAGATGCTGAATCTTATAAATGTGTTGCATTGATGAGATTTGGTCTTATTTTATCACAAACCATAATGAAGTACATTGAATATAATGATTCGGCAAACACATCCATAAAAATTCAGGAATTATAGTAAATTTCTTTTGTCTCCAAACTTTTGATGGGTACTGTAGATATTCCTACGCATTTTTATGCAAAAGATTTCACGTGTGTATAATAAAGTTTCGCATGCGCACGCAGTAATTGAAACGTACATCTGTAATTATTTATACATACGCACGCAATAGTATCACCTGTGCACTTAACGGTATAGTATGCGCAAGTCATAGCACCACATGCGCGCTTGATAGAACGACGAGAACAGAACATTGTCATGTTCCTTTTACGTCACCTAAGTGTTGTTACCGGGGGGCATTATATCATGCATTTACTTTTTAGAGACTTGCTGCAAGGAGTAAACATTCTCATGAAGTGAAAACTTCCTAAAATTTGAGAGAGCTCTGAAATTTAAGCAATAGGCGAAAAGCGACTCGGAGTAGTTTCGTGTTATTTTCCCAAAAATTATGCATAAGAAAATAAGTCGTATGATATTGATATAATACTTTTTCTAAACTTTACTATACACGTGCTAGGATCATTTCTTTGGTAAGTCATATGAAATTGCACAAACACACATTTACATTCTATGTATATAAAATACAAGTTCATTTATTTTTCTTGGCCTAACAATTTAATTGGAACTTGCTTTGAAAAAAAACCCGCTTCGATCAGTACGTATTTAGTCATCCACTCTCCGTCTCAGCTGTCCGCATTTTCAACTCTAATATTTAGTTGGTATATTTAAACATTTGACCAAAATGAAGTTATATTCCTTGGGTGATTTTTTAACTGAACTATATTCAAGTATATGTATTATACATAGTTCAGAGTTATAAGTAAAGTTCCACAATTAAGACCAGCAAAATCAATGGTCTTAATAGCGAAACGGTCTTATTATAGAGGCCCCTTTGTTCACAAAGAAAGCATTTAGGTCTTAATAATTGTCAAAAACCGCTTGATTTTGAAATAACAAAAGTGGTCTTAATAGCGGAACTTTACTGTACAATAGTCCAAGTAGGGCCTCAGTTATATATTCTTCTTTAGGGGCCTCTTTGTACATTTTTGCAATTTATTATGTTACCCATTTTACATTGTAAAGACTTTACTCCAAAGAGTGCCAATTATGTATTGTATATTTAAACATACAAAACAATTTAACGAAATGATACATTTTGCCGAAGTGGTCGGAAGGACTATTTACTGCTTAAAACCCTTTGAAAAACTTTGGGTAGAGTTTTGAGATTTAAGCTTGAAGCTACAGGTCACAGTTATCTTCATTATATATGATTTTATATGACTTACAAAGTCGCTGTAGGATATATAACAAACAACTCTTAGTACTACCTTTTAAAGGCCCCATTTTGTGAGTTATTGTGAGAAAGTATCACATTACGTAGAGAATAGGTATGATTACATTATATATAGATATTGATAGATCGATCTAAGTTGATAGCGAAAAAAGTCAACATCTGTTCAAATATATAATGTACTACAAGTCAAATGTAGAATAAAAACTTGTTAAGATGAAGTAACAGAAAAACCACGTGTGATTCATGCAAGTTATGTTGACTCCATTTGTGGCAATCAAGTTTTCTTGAAACTTATCTGATTTCCGTTTCATTAACGTTTTCGTTACTTAAGAAGTGGCGTAACTCCGACTTAAGCATAATTTACGTCAATCTTGCGTTTCATCAAAGTTTTCTAAACTTAAAATTTTCGTAAATACTTGCGTTACTAAAGACAGTATCTAAGCCTTTGTAAAGTGTCACGAAAAGATTAAAATGAATGTTTCACGTTCACAGACGTTTGATTATTAAAAACTACAAAAATGCTGCATCCAAAACATTTAGACAACATAACTGGATGGTATATTGAACTTTTCATGTATAAATTATATGGATCTGTCATGGTCAAATTTTAATATTTGTTTTGACCAGTTTTACTTAGATAATAAAAATCACTGACAATATTTAGCAGTACATTGTATATACAAACACCCTTTAGAAAGCTATATGCCTTATATTGTTTAAGAATGTTTAATCCAATATTATTGACTTGACAGTCATTCATTTGTTTCATAACTTTCAAAAATATGTGATATTCAAAATTTTACTTTATTAGGGTAATATATTTGTTTCAGATATCGAAAATTTCATTACACAAAACCGTGTTTTCATTAAATTTTCAAATTTAGTTGCAAGAATTATCATTTTATAACCGTTATAAATGTTATATAAAAGTTGAGTTGATTTTCACGGAACAAAAACTGATACATGCAATTTTTTACTTGTCAAAAACTTACTTAAATCTAGATAATATGTGTCAACAAACTTTATAGCAGCTTTATATTGCAGCCTAATTGGATCTAAACTAATGACAGGGGGGCGTCTTACTAAACATCGTACTCTTAATTTCGACCTACGAAAAATCGTACGTCGGTCTCACGATTTTGCTGGTGTCTTACTAAACATCGCCGATTTTTTGAAATCGTACGATTTTCGCCAAATCGTCGATTTTCTCACGACCACTAGATACCAGTCGTACCTATGTACGATAAAATGGCTGCCATACTGTTAGATCTCGGTAACGAAAGAAAATACGCGTTTTTCGTTAAAGAATGACACCTTTGGTTGATTGAAACACACAAATTAGCTATCAATCGATACAGGCTTGATACAGAATCCACAACATACGCTAAATACTCAATACTTTGAAGAATTGGCTCTGGAAAATCCAACGCAATTGTCTGGATTGCGTTTCGAAGGTAAACAAGGTACTTTTTATGTCTTTTGTTGGTAAAATACAGGTAAAATTTAACTGCATGTACAACAAATTAAAGGTAGACAACTATTCTCTTGCGTGTAAAGCTTCTGAGTGATATGGACAACCTGTCAACAACCAACGTTTGCGTCGTCTGTCATAGTGATTAGACTTTTAATCTTCCGTAATTAATAAAATGCGATTATCAGAGCACTATCCACCTCTTATTAATTGACCTTAGTCGATTGCAAACAACTGGAATGAATATTTGACTTTATTATGGTGCAATGGGTATCAAAAGACGGAAAACATCATATGTTACAAAGAAAAAAGTAGCCATAATTTCGGATGGTTGTATTGACGGATATGTATACTGACTTACAATGGTATTACATGTATTACTAACCACGTACACTCAATAATATTTTTCACAAGACTGAGTACAAACTTTGGAATGAAAGATTCGAAATATAAGAATGAATCCATAAACAGCTCTAGCAGGGGTGGTCATGGGGTCGGGAGGGAGTAGAATATCCAAAATGTACTTGTCCATTACTGCATTAGTGTATTTCTTGATTGTATGTCATTTTTAAGTAGCATTAAGCAAGTTTTGATGGATAGATTAAATAGTTATGTAGTATTATTATGCAAAATGTGTATAATGCGGTTATGGTTCGAAAATTTGAACCCTCTCCTCCCCCCCCCCCTCGAGAAAAAGGCTGCCCCCCCTACAAAAAAATCCTGTATCCGCCCCTGACATCCATTAATTATTTTGTTACTATTGATTATTGTTAAGATACTTTCTAAATCGAATTGGGTGGATCCATCATTGGGGTAGCTTCCTATAGGCACACAAGGCACGTGCCTACACATTTTTTTGAAAATTCGGAAAAAATAAAAAGGTTAAAATGCCAAAAATGCAATAAAAATCACTGTATGACTAAACTACAAGACTGACTTAGTGTTGTGATTTCATTTAACATATATCAGGTAAAAATGCTAACAAATGACCTGAAATACTCTAGAATGCAGCTACTTAGATGTAGAATTTAAAAAGAGCATGCCCCTGGACCCCCTAGGTTACCTGTGCCTACACATTTATTTTGGGCAAGCTACGCCCCTGTCCATCAATAAATAGTTATTCTTTGTTGTAGATTATGGTCCAAAAATGATTTCTATAGTCATTAATGCTATTACCTCTGTATCAAAAATAAAATAAGCACTTCTCTTAAATATGTTATTTAATTTTCCATTAAAGCTGGGTTTACTAGGTCATGTGATCATATGTAAATAGTGATTATTGTTCATGTTGTCAATTTATTTACTTAAATACTGTTTCTCTTTTCAGGATGTTCTCCACATATGGCAGAAATAACATAGGATTTTTTCAAGTAGTTGGAATTATGTGGACCGAGTGTGAAGCTCAACTAATAATTCAAAAAGCTCTACCTTTAATTAATATGAAATACTACTATTACACTCAATCTCTGATTAGCTCCTGTTAGACTGTTATAATTACACTCTGAATGAAAAAAAAACTCTGTGAATTGAAATATATATCACATTGGACATTTCACATTGAAGTACTCAATACTTTCAAATACCAAATACTCTCATTAGCTGCATCATGAGTTTTAACAATTTAATAAATGCAGCATTTATATACACAACACATCAAATTACTTTAAAATGAGAGATATTCTAACTAGAAGAACTGAAAATTATTCATAGCAAATATGTTTCCTCATAGGTATTGTCCATTTTTTTCTCAACTGTCAAAATTTGAATAATTTCACAGTGGATGAGTACACACTATCTCAATATCATGAGTGTTAAACAAAGAACAAGTCATCGTGAAATTATTCATGATTTGTCAGTTGAGAATAAACTAACTATATGAATGAATCTCTATTGACATTGAGAATACAAAGTGATATCAACTTGTTGACAGTGGAATATATGACTGTTTGATACATGTAAAAGTTATACCTGATATGTACATGAGTGTATGTTATTTTTACTATTAATGGTGTGTGTTAAGGTAGAATTCTACTAAAAGTAAAGCCTTTGTGGCAATTGCAAATTAAAACTTACAAGTATTGATTAAAATAAGTTCAAACTTCCATCATGACAGTGATATTTATTATGTTTAAGACCCAACAAGGGTATAAAGGAGGTAAATGGTGGGAAGATGGTTCATATTGTATTTTTGAAGTTTTTTCATAAGCATTTATAATGTGTAGAATTAATGCTCAATAAAAAAATGTCTTTTTTTTTTCAAAAATATGCTCATTAAATGTTTCTATGTTTGAATAAATGCATGATTAGTGATGCACTTTAGTAATCCTTAATAATTAGCTGCCAGAAATATGAATGGGTACATGATTATTGTAGAAGTAGTGGAGGTTTGAAATATCAATTTGTAACATCAAAATTACAATATCTACACATCATTGTGATATTGTTTTAGTTTTTGAAAATACCTCATATATTCTGTTGGTGTCATTTTTAAATTAAACAAAACAAGCACTTAATTGTCTTTCCAAGTTTGGTTTCCATTATTACCTTTAAGTATTATTATCATTATTACCAATTATTAAAAAGAAATTGTGCAAAACTGCAAGAGCCCATATAGGTTGAAGTGAGTCAACAATGTGGTCAACATATAAGACTTGTAGGGAGCAAAAACACCCTTGGGTTTATAAGGCAAAACAATTGAGAATCTATCAAATAGGAAAATTTTAAAAGCTATTTTATTAAACATTTAAAACATGCTATTGCTAGTATAATTTACATGTATGTGGCATTTATTTGACTTGTCTTCACAAATGGTACATTTTCAATTATCACAATTATCAATTTCAAAGTTTTGAAACAAAGAATTGTGCAACCTAGTTTAAATTTATCTATAATATTTGTAATCTAACATAATATGTTACTTGTGTTAGGCCTTAGGTACTTCAACTATTGTTATTTGTATTTTAGACCAAAGATATCTTGTATTTGTTGTGGCAATTGTTTTATTAACTTAATCCATACAAAATAACTAATATGATGTAATGAATGAAATATACCAAGTTTAGTAACCTTTATAATGTTACTAAAAAAATTCTGGTTTTTGGTTTTTTGGTATTATGGGAATTGTACCTGGAAAGTAATGAACTCTTTGATGGTGTTATTTTCATATTGTTGTGCATTTAAGGATTTAAAGTACATGGAGTTTTGAGTAAGTAACTAACCCCCAGAAAATTGCTAGTTAAACATATTTAGTTGTAATGTTATCATTTTCATTCCTTTAAAAAAGGTTTCTTATCAAATAGCATAATAAATATTGTTCAATCATGCATGTAATTGCGTAATTAATATGAGATAAATTGTCACTGAACTGGAGACAAATATGTCTACTCTAGTACTATATTGTAATCATGTAAAAATGTTTTTTCTTCTGTTTGCTTATTGAATACATTTTATGTCTAATATATGGAAATAGATAGTTGTAATGCAGTGTATTCCATGACCAACTTTAGACCGTCTTTTTTGATAATATTGTTAAAATCATATTATATTTTCTGTCGGCCTTCTCTTTGCCAGACCACTTCTTGGTACCGGTGTTTTGTGCAACATTTCAAAATTTTAGCAACTAACCCATAGTTTCATTTGACACATTTATAAACATGTGTGAGGGGTTATGACCAGAGTTCAAGTACCAATTAAGTAAGCAAAGTACCAAGTGTATCAAAATGTTAAAAAAATATTGTTACCTCTACTGTAATATTGAAGAAGTCTTTATGTGATCTGGGTTTTACTGTATTTTTAATATGTTAAACATTAATATTGATGTATACATTAACTGTATCAACCTATGTGAATGAGTTAATTGTTAGTTGTAATACTGTACATGGAAATAAAATTGGAAACAAATTTGCTTGTTGCATCATATCTGCCTTTTATGAAAGTACAATGTATTTGGAACTAATTAACTGGGGTAAATAACTGTTACAAACATTTCCTGATAGTGTAACAGAAGTATTATATGGTAATTGTTCTCCCTTGCATTTGAGCTAGCTTTTATGGCGTCCTAGTAGTGTCCACTTATTATTTGAGAGGTTGTGGGTTTGAATCTCAGTTTTGGACCATGGACTTTTATTGTGGGAAACGTCTTGCATTAAGTTACTCGATATACTGTGTAATGCAATTCCATCTGCTTTTGTAACAGTATAAGCTAATTATAATCGCAAAGGACACATAGTGGTACTGGTAAAGTAATATTGTGTCATTGTAAATAAACATATGCAGAAAACTTGAGTATGTGACTAGAGCTCTATTTTATTTATTTTAACTCCAATGCATGGCCATTATATTCAGAATTGAATTTGAATGTTTGCCATTATAATAGATGATGATGATGTATCATAGCTATTACTCCCATTGAAAAATTGAACTCTGGCAACACACACACACTATATGCTGTGTTAAAGGCCCAACATGTCAATGAAATAATCTCTTATGTGATATATAACTTCAATCATTACATAACTCAATGTCACAGGCTAGAAAAATAAACAGCCGGACCGGGACTAGAACCCAGCTAGGATCCTTCTCTTAAAGGCAAGTGCTTTCTCGACTTATCTATCCAGCCGCTTACATATCTTTCTTTCTAAAATGTGAACAGGTAAGTACTGTGACAATTAGTGCCAGTAAAGGGGTGTATCATTGATCCGTCCCAAATACAATTTTCTCTCTAGATGATCTGTCCCCAGTCATAAACGCCCCAAGACAATCCGGCCCCCGAATTTGGGAAAGGATCTTCCAAGGACAAATGTGACTGGGGACAGATTACCGACATTCCAGTAAAAGCGAGGTGTCTTAAAGATCTCAAGTTAACCTTAATCTTAGATTTCCGTCACCAAGGCCACCATTCTTTAATAAATTATAAATTTTTAATATCGTTGGATGCTTTACATGACCAGCATATTGGCTTTGCTGTTACACATACCACTAACAAGTAGATCCTTCATTTTAAATTATTAAATTTCTATGCATTTTACCTTCATTGATATTCAGATACATGTATTCATGAACTGATGCTTCCAATCGTTTATCCTGTACTGATTAGTCTGACGATTTTGACAGCCATCATATATAAAATACAAAGATTGGCACGCATTTTAATCAATGCCAAGCTTATGCATAATGTAAACGATAGCTGTTTTTTCTCCATTCTTTACCATGCCTTTGGTGACGTTCAACGGTTGCCAAAAATGACGACATATTCCAAAGTGTTTTCTGCATAAATCCTATATTCCATGTTGAATTTACAGTTTGTACAGATCGATAGACATTTCACTTATTTGTTTACACCGTAATTACATAATTTCAATGCTAAACAAGAAGTAAATGCCGCGAAATGGTTGGTTATCCTTCCGTCTCGAATGTAAAGAGTCCATGAAAACTTTATATTGAAGAGTATCCGGAACCATGCGATACGATTATGTGCGCATGCGTCAAAATCGCAGAGACTAAAAAACGTACGATTTTACTGGAATAGTACGATGGCGTTAGTAAGACGGTCATAAGATAAATCGTACCTAAGTCGTACATCTAAATCGTACGATAAGATCTTTGAAAATAGTACGATGTTTAGTAAGACGACCCCCTGGATACTACCCATAAGCGGATCTAGCTGACGGTTGGGGGGGGGGGGGGGTTCCGGACCCCCCTAGAATTTCCAAAATGTACTTGTCCATTAGTGTATTTCTTGACTGTAGGTTATTTTTAAGTAGCATGAAACAATTTTTTATTGGATAGATGCATAGATTTAATGGTTATGTAGCTTTTATTATTAATATGTTGCATTATTCTGCAAACTTTGTATAATGTAGTTGTGGTTCGAAAGTTTGGACCCCCCCCCTCTAGAAAAAGTTAGGGTAAGAAAAAATCCTGGATCCGCCCTGCTACCGTAAATCTTTCACATTTTAGCATCTTTTTCCTTAAATATCTCATCTGCGAATATTCGGGTGTGGCGCCGTGACGTCATTTGAGTGGTAAAGTCGCAATTTACGCAAAAAGATATGAAAAAGTTATGAGTGACGTATCTTAGTATAATCGTACCTTACGCTAACTATTTACGATGAAACGGTACCCTAGTAAATTTAGTCGTACGATCTTTTACGTTACAAAATTATTCAGTAACGTGGGTGACGTCACTGTTCCAGCAAGAAAACGTGACGTGATCAAGTTGTCAGAATAAAATTTTGAAGCCGCCCCCCTCACAGATTTATTATGTATTTAACTAGTAAGTGTCTGTAATTGTGTTAAAGGGTATAAGCCTTTTTCTTGTTCGATTGAACAATTATTAATTTATTTTGTGTATCATGTTTAAAATCAATCATAAAAGAGCTACATTTTAACAATAATTATGACAAATATTCTAAAAAATATGATTTAAAGATAAAAAATATTCCGTTTTGTACAGTTGTATTCGTAAGCAACTTTGAAAAAAACGAAGATTGTCGAACAACCACGGTTACTGTCGAACAACCACGGTTACTGTCGGAATAAGTTAACTACATAACAAAACAGGGATTTCAATTTTTTTAACGTGAAAAAAATGAATAACGGTACAATTATATATTTCGCTGATTTTTCGTGCCTTCTAGTTTAGTGACCAGTAAACACGTCATTCACTTGAGCTTGCGAGAAATATCATCAAATTCAGCTTCAGAATTCAGATTAATCTTAGGTTGGCAAAAGCATAAATAAGGATATGATGATTAACTATTTGTATTAATTAACAAACATGTGATTTTACATTTTTTGTGCTGTGGTCATTTGAATGCATGAACAATAAATAATTATACTTTTTGAAATTTATGGAAAATGTATTATTAAAATTTTAAGGCAACCTGATCTGAATTGTGATGGCAAAACTCGATTGTATTTCTATGTTTTAATATTTGCCATTTTCATCCCTGAGTTATGAACCTTGTTTCTTGTGAGAAATATAAAATAAACGTCACAGAGACACTAAATCGTTATATGTCTGTAATTTCATTTTTACAAACTAAACAAAATGACTAGATTCTCACGATATCTGACACAAAATATTTTGACACTTCTATACGCGGATCTAGCGGGGGGGATGTAAATAGTATACCTGTCCATAATCATTTTTTTTAAATACATTGTAGTATGAAGCAAATTTTCTCGTTTCTTAACTTAGATTTAATAGTTATGCAGTTTTTATTAGTAATATATTGCACTATTTTGAATCCTGACTTTCATAATTATTTAGCTCTATGTGACTCATAAATGGCTCGATTTAATTAATTAATTCACAATTTCTTTTTGTATGCAAGGTTTTGTTTGGGTTTTTTTTGCGATCGTTTTTGTTTTTTCAATACAATGCCGTATAGTTCGTCCATAAATTTGGATTTTCTAGTATTTCTTCAATAAACGAGTCTACATCAAACTGCCCCAAAATGTTAGTAATTATAGTATGATAAGCAGCATATGGCAACATAGATTATCTTATTTTTAAACAAAGTACATACAAACATTTGAAACAGAAAATCATGGCTACTAACCTAACTGTCAATACTCTCATTAAGCCCCCTCGTATTTTCAACCTGTATGATGTTATGACACAAATTTTAGGACAGATTTGTTTTTAACCCAGGTTTGATATTTTTAGCGTTGATTTGGAAATATCATTAATTTTTCAATACATTTAAGAAACACATCATTTAAATCACTGCTATTCTCGCATACAAGTAAATCTAGCGTAATTAATCATTAAAGTAACTTTTTGATAGGTTTGTTATCTCCAATCAATTTAAACTTGTAGATTTGCCTACTTTATTAATCATTTTCTCTTCAGAGAATTCCTGAGTCTACAATTTTTAGATTCAACATTTTAGACTTGGACTTCAAACTAAGGCTCTACACCGGTATACGATATATATCGAATACCTGTATAGTAGGTTCGATAGATATATCGGATCGAACGTTTCCGTATCGAACAAAATATCGATCAGTGACGGTCATACAAATGAAATTCATGGTCTGCAAAACAGTTGATATTTTGTATAGCCAAGTCAACATTCTACTGCTTTTAGTTCGGTATGGACTAAAGACTTATCTGTGGACGAACAATATCATTTATCGAGTAATATTATTATATTCCTTTCATAAAGCGAACGTCTTAGAATGGTAACGTCATGTTTTGTTCTTTCCTGTCAAAGGGAAGCAACTACTGCAACTAGAAAGTCCTACATAATGTGATTTCGTTTTTAATAAGTCCAGGAACCAACACTCAGAATTAAGAATATAGATCAATTCTTGGAACCAGTAGTTACGCAGATCCGCAATGTATAGAGAAATTGATTGTGCGATATGTCACGTAGATAGTTCTGAAAGAATATGTTTCCTTTTGCCGAATCTATACCCAGACTCAATATTTTTTTTAAATGCAAAACGTCAAAGACTCTAAAATTCAAAATATTAAAAAGACGGTGCATTTAGTAGCATGGTGCTACTACACTCGTATAATTAAATAAGTGAATGGAATAACACAGTTTTGCTGTTTTAAACAAATCCATTTATTATCAAAATATCATATGATATATCGATCATTTTGTATCGATACTAATATCGTATCGATCATTCTGACCGATATAGAGCCCTACTTCAAACTCGGACTCAATGTTTTTGCGAATACCGTTTTTACAGCTTTGAGTCTGAGTCTTAAGTCTAAAACTGACTCAGTTTTAGACTAAAAAGCGATAGTGAATTTGGCCACTTGAACAGGGCGAATTGTATTATCAAGGATATAACATGAACAAACTTTATCTAAGAATTTTTGGTGGATACTGTATATGGACGATTTCTGGACTTATCTTATTTTAAACATAGACAGTTATTAGTGAGATATATTTTTCATTTTTTGTTAGAATATGTTTTTAAAAGAATCATTTTAAATACTCACAAACATAAGGGAAAGTTAACTAACGCCAGTCATTGATTGTGTGTAAGCAAAAAATATAAGTATAAAAAGATAATGATTAAGTTATTGATAAAAACTTTAAACATCAAATAGAATGCAAACATGTGTTAACTTGCATGATCTAGAATAAATAAACCAGCGGACAATATTTTCAGGTATGTGGGTAAATAGGCAGTACACTGAACAAAAGTTCTAACCGATCACTTTTCAAATTTTGATTATTTTATAACGGGCCGATGGATCCTTATTAAATTATGCAGAGGTAATTTTTGTGTCATTTTCTACCGATTTATGGGGAAAAATAATTTGATACGGTCCGGTGCACTCGATCGGCACACAGGGTGTGGTTTACACATTTTGACTAGAAATGTTCGTGCAGAGAGTGGTGAGTATTAAATTTCACTTTGCATGTATCCTTGTTAACTTTATAAGTGAAAAAACATAAAACATTGCATGAATGCCGATGCAGGATCGTAGCGTAGCCAATGGAATTTAAATACAGGAGCCTTTATCAAACAGGTGAGTGGCTATTCATGGAAACATTTTTAAAAAATGTCGAAAAGTATTGTTAAAATAGAAACAAATGCTATAATCTTATTATTCTTAATGTGTTCATCCCTATTTCAAGTTGCATGACACTTTAATCGGGTCATTTCGACGATCGCAACTTTGGACGATGAAGCAAGGGACCGGAATCGTTTCTAACTGACGCCGAAGACCAAGAACAAAGGTTGAAACTCGCCGACAGGATCGACTTTCGTGCAATGTTTTATGTTTTTTCATTTATATAAATGGTATAATGGTATAATCGGTTAGAACTTTTGTTCAGTGTATATACAGTGCCGTCCAAAAGATTTTTGAAAAACGAAATTTTAAGATTTTTTTGTTTCCTTTTTTCATAGGTAAGCACGATTAAGTTTATTCTAAAAACAGGATTGTGTCAAAGACTCTTAGAGGACGATATGTTAGATACTATTAAGCGCGCATTAATTTTGTAACAATTAACTTTGAAGCTTATTTATGATTTTTTATTCAACTCTACTTAGTTTTGGATGTTTCAATTAATAATTCATTTACCCCTACTTCACACTTTCCCGGTATACAGCCCGATACATCCTGGTTTAGACACCGGGGTAAACACGGATTACAACCGTACCGACGCCATGAAGTAATGCATTTAATCTGGCGAATCAGCCGTCGCCGGAATTGGCCCCGGTAGGGTATGAAATTTAAATACAACTGCGATTCACCGGGGAACGAAACCAAATGCTAGCCAATTCCGACAAGATTCGGGGCATTAACGTATATCTCACCGGAATGATCCGTCTCTCCATCTATAGACCTCTGGGTGTAACCGTAGTAAACTGACAATGCCTGTGTCCAAAGTGGAGAAGTGATGACTCCCGTGTTATCTATAGACCTCTGGATGTAACCGTAATAAACTGACAATGCCTGTGTCTAAGGTGGAGAAGTGATGACTCCCGTGTTATCTATAGACCTCCGGATGTAACCGTAGTAAACTGACAATGCCTGTGTCCAAGGTGAAGAAGTGATGACTCCCGTGTTATCTATAGACCTCTGGATGTAACCGTAGTAACCTGACAATGCCTGTGTCCAAGGTGGAGAAGTGATGACTCCCGTGTTATCTATGGACCTCTAGGTGTAACCGTAGTAAACTGACAATGCCTGTGTCTAAGGTGGAGAAGTGATGACTCCCGTGTTATCTATAGAATTCTGGGTGTAACCGTAGTAAACTGACAATGCCTGTGTCTAAGGTGGAGAAGTGATGACTCCCGTGTTATCTATAGACCTCTGAATGTAACCGTAGTAAACTGACAATGCCTGTGTCCAAGGTGGAGAAGTGATGACTCCCGTGTTATCTATAGACTTCTGGGTGTAACCGTAGTAAACTGACAATGCCTGTGTCCAAGGTGGAGAAGTGATGACTCCCGTGTTATCTATAGACCTCTGGATGTAACCGTAGTAAACTGACAATGCCTGTGTCCAAGTTGGAGAAGTGATGACTCCCGTGTTATCTATAGACCTCTAGGTGTAACCGTAGTAAACTGACAATGCCTGTGTCCAAGGTGGAGACGTGATGTCTCCCGTGTTATATATAGACCTCTGGATGTAACCGTAGTAAACTGACAATGCCTGTGTCTAAGGTGGAGAAGTGATGACTCCCGTGTTATCTATAGACTTCCAGGTGAAACCGTAGTAATCTGACAATGCCTGTGTCTAAGGTGGAGAAGTGATGACTCCCGTGTTATCTATAGACCTCTGGATGTAACCGTAGTAAACTGACAATGCCTGTGTCTAAGGTGGAGAAGTGATGACTCCCGTGTTATCTATAGACCTCTGGGTGTAACCGTAGTAAACTGACAATGCCTGTGTCCAAAGTGGAGAAGTGATGACTCCCGTGTTATCTATAGACTTCTAGGTGTAACCGTAGTAAACTGACAATGCCTGTGTCTAAGGTGGAGAAGTGATGACTCCCTAGTTATCTATAGACTTCTAGGTGTAACCGTAGTAAACTGACAATGCCTGTGTCCAAGGTGGAGAAGTGATGACTCCCGTGTTATCTATAGACCTCTAGGTGTAACCGTAATAAACTGACAATGCCTGTGTCCAAGGTGGAGAAGTGATGACTCCCGTGTTATTTATAGACCTCTGGATGTAACCGTAATAAACTGACAATGCCTGTGTCCAAGGTGAAGAAGTGATGACACCAGTGTTATCTATAGACCTCTAGGTGTAACCGTGGTAAACTGACAATGCCTGTTTAAGGTGGAGAAGTGATGACTCCCGTGTTATCTATGGACCTCTAGGTGTAACCGTAGTAAACTGACAATGCCTGTGTCTAAGGTGGAGAAGTGATGACTCCCGTGTTATCTATAGACCTCTAGGTGTAACCGTAGTAAACTGACAATGCCTGTGTCTAAGGTGGAGAAGTGATGACTCTCGTGTTATCTATAGACCTCTGAATGTAACCGTAGTAAACTGACAATGCCTGTGTCCAAGGTGGAGAAGTGATGACTCCCGTGTTATCTATAGACTTCTGGGTGTAACCGTAGTAAACTGACAATGCCTGTGTCTAAGGTGGAGAAGTGATGATTCCCGTGTTATCTATAGACCTCTGGATGTAACCGTAGTAAACTGACAATGCCTGTGTCCAAGGTGGAGAAGTGATGACATCCGTGTTATCTATAGACCTCTAGGTGTATCCGTTATAAACTGACAATGCCTGTGTCCAAGGTGGAGAAGTTATGACTCCCGTGTTATCGATAGACTACTGAATGTAATCGTAGTAAACTGACAATGCCTGTGTCCAAGGTGGAGAAGTAATTACTCCCGTGTTATCTATAGACCTCTGGGTGTAACCGTAGTAAACTGACAATGCCTGTGTCCAAAGTGGAGAAGTGATGACTCCGTGTTATCTATAGACCTCTGAATGTAACCGTAGTAAACTGACTATGCCTGTGTCCAAGGTGAAGAAGTGATGACTCCCGTGTTATCTATAGACCTCTGGATGTAACCGTAATAAACTGACAATGCCTGTGTCTAAGGTGGAGAAGTGATGACTCTCGTGTTATCTATAGACCTCTGAATGTAACCGTAGTAAACTGACAACGCCTTTGTCCAAGGTGGAGAAGTGATGACTCCCGTGTTATCTATAGACCTCTGGATGTAACCGTAGTAAACTGACAATGCCTGTGTCCAAAGTGGAGAAGTGATGACTCCGTGTTATCTATAGACCTCTGAATGTAACCGTAGTAAACTGACAATGCCTGTGTCCAAGGTGGAGAAGTGATGACTCCCGTGTTATCTATAGTCTACTGAATGTAACCGTAGTAAACTGACAATGCCTGTGTCCAAGGTGGAGAAGTGATGACTCCCGTGTTATCTATAGACCTCTAGGTGTAACCGTAGTAAACTGACAACGCCTGTGTCCAAGGTGGAGAAGTGATGACTCCCGTGTTATCTATAGACCTCTGGATGTAACCGTAGTAAACTGACAATGCCTGTGTCCAAGTTGGAGAAGTGATGACTCCCGTGTTGGCTACACGATTTTACATTCGGAACACCTCGGCCGTTCACTACGAATAACCTCGGACAACCTTTGTGTCAAATGCCCACACAAAATGTATTATCCGGTGATAAGATAAACAAATCCACGATCGTTTATGCGATGATTAATGTTTCGATTTTTGTATAATAAAGTTGAAGTACACAATTCAATTGTATAGTTAACGAAACTTCTAAGTACCCCGATTTTAATATTTTAGGATTTTTATTTTTCAACATTTACGTCCGATCGATTATGGAAACAAACCAGATATCTACCGTATGAAGAAAAATTTTTATCAGAAAAGCTAACAATATGCGAGTAACTAAACTACCCTATAAGTTTTATCCGAATATAAACATATATTTGGCGCAATTATTAAATAGACAAAATGATTTTTAGTATTTTGTAAAAGTTCATTTCTTATCCTTAATTATATTTGAGAATGAAAATAATAAAGGAAACGGAAAACGATGTCAGTCAGGTTTGGAAATGTCTAGCCACGATGTTACGCATCCACAACATGCCGAAAATAGACTCGATTCAGATATTTTAAAGATTATTGTTCAAAGAATTAAACAAAATAACGAAATTTCATATTGATCATTAAAACACCCGGCTAGCTCAGTTGGTAGCACGCATGTTTACTGATCGAGAGGTCGTGGATTCGATCCCGGGCATACTTTCTTGGGTCTTGGTCATGAAATTATTTCTACGGCCATTCTTTCTCCTACCAATGATTTTTAATTATGCAGGACAGTCACTGACGAAAGTAAGCCCTTAAAGACACGACTTATTCTAATTAAGACACCTGTGTTGCATGCTTTATTGTGGTTAGATATAACAGTAGTATTTCAGAATGTCACACAATCACTGAGGCCCGGCAATGAGTGCATGAACCTAGTTCAAATGTTGTGTTAGTAGCGCTGTCATGAACAGTAGAAAATAATATGTCCCTAATTAACATCGACTTTTGCTGTTTTGAGTTTGAGTTAAAAACTGATACAACTGAAGTGATTAAAGTGGGCCAACACAGACAGTAAGATAACGGATGCATACGCCCGAGCGATAGTAAAAGGATATCATTTTCTTCGAGTTTTGTTACCGAGTTATATTTATCGCCATTTGTGATCCATATATTGGACAATTAAGAGGGTTTGGTAGTTAAGTTTGATACTGTGTAAGTACGCACTCAGAAATATATTACAAATGACTAACATTTAAAAAGCTACGAAAATTGTCGTTTGCTCAATTAAATACTCTCTGTTAAATTTAATTTTTATCAAATTTTCAAAAATTTGGTACAAACTTTGTCTGCATGTTAAACAGTTTTGAACCTTATGCCGAGTTACTCGGTGTTTGGTCTGGTTCTGTGCTGTTTGCAAAGTCTGTTATCGTCGCGATGAGAACGAAAAGCATTAAAAAGACAAATGGCCGTTCGGAAAACCTGGTTAATAAGTATGCTAGGTGGGGACAGCTCTTGTTCTGAATATTACTTGTTTTCGAATAATCACATAAACTTAAGTAAGAAACAATATACTTACATAAATCTGTAAGATATTCATTGATACAGTACATGTAGCATTATCAATGTACCTATGTCGGGGTCTCAATTTATTTCACCTGCAAGTAAACACGAGAAACTCATGAAACATGTAATATTTGAAATGTTCACATCTGTTATGGTGTAAGCACTATACTACAATTTTCTTTTGATGTCCAGGATTTATTAATTTTATATAATATTAATATGATGTTGGCGTAATAGCTTATAATATTTAACTATTTAAAATGTCTAGCCATATTGTAACGCTGTTTGTTTTAGACGTTTTAACGTCAATGTTGTTGACTATTTTTTCTGTATGAATTAAGTTACTTAAGATAATGCATAAACGTGTGCGGTTCAAATCGGCAAACTGAAATAAGACGGCAAAGGAAACAACAACTAAAAAATGAATATTCAATTAAAATAGTGTCAAACATAAAACTAACTTAAGTATTTGTTTTTCAAAAGATATCTAAATTATTATGATTTTGAGACCTACATTATTATTTTTAATTAGTACATTATATAAAAAATAGAATGACGTTAACTTTTATCTGTTAGAATGAGGATAAATTAAAGAACAAAGTTCATCGATATAAGTTTCCACTGAATCAATACGAAAAACAAAATTACTTTGTCAGATAGCCTTAGGGTTTAGTTACAAGTGACCGAGTCAGCGGGCTAGGCTGACAACGGCGGATGACGAGGGAGCTACATTTACAAAATTTTCGTATGTTTTGTTCATGTCTATTTACTAAACTTACAGAGAAAACTTAGACAATATCGGGAAGAGTATCGCAAAAAAGTACGAGAATATTGGACAGAAAATTAACTGTGTCATGAAAACATATTATAGAGTTATTACAGTATTGAGTCTAGGTGTAACTTTTAAATTGTTTAAATGTATAATTATTTTTCACAAGTACCACCGTATATAAACGTCTATGAAGGATATACATGATTCAACAATTTTTACATAAAAATATTTAGACGAAAACTTCTACATGTGCTTAATACTTTTCAAATTACATTATCTTCAAAGTCAGTCTCCCAATTCTATTTGAAGCCCTGTAGGAATTGGTGACTACACAAAATATTGAAAGTAATATGATTAAAACTAAACAAAATTCATTCAGATAAGTGTACATGTATAATATCATCTTTCTGATCTGATACTGTTTTCTACAATGATAACTGTAACAATGCTCTCTAAAATGTCTTAGTCAAATGACATTAAAAAACTTATCATACATATTACAAGTAGTTTTACTTTGATTAAAAGGGAAAGCCATGTTTCATAGTTTCAATATGTTGATAAACTAATTAAATCTTTGAATCTTGTCAGATAACTCTTTCTTTTTTGTATGAGAAATTGTGAACCGGTTTATTCTAAAACAGGATTAATGACTTATGGTGGCTACTGTATATCTTAATGTTACATTTTTAATGATATTGGGTTTAGTAAGAAAAATAAGAACTTTACCTACAAAATACACATTCCTTGATATGTTAAAGATGTCATTTATCAATATTCACTTCGTATATCCACCGGTCTATCAATATTAATCTATATAAAACTATAAATATTGACAATCACGCTCGGGCACACCGCGCACGCTTCGCTCGAGCCTCAATTTCCGGTTTTGAACTTGTCACGCGTGACTGCGTCATAGTCTGGGTGGAATTAAGGGCAACCAATAACAGAACTGGTGATTGTTCAGTGAAATCTCATTGCACAAGCTTATAGCTATTTTTGCGTAACAATTTTCTACCATTTAAACTACAGAACTACGGCCCTCAGACAATATTTTAACATGGCAAATCTAGACACAATACTACTCGAGTATACCGCTCATTTCTTGACGAACAATACTGTGAACGTCTTGTCCTGGCCTGCAGTCTCTTCGGATCGTAACCTTATAGTCCATTCAATTTAACCCTTGACCTAGACAAAATTGCAATAGAAAATAGTTTTATACTGTGTAAAGATCATTAATACAATAAGACACACCAAAAAGTTGCATTCAAAATAACGAGGGGAAAGTGATGAAAAATGAATTTGATATTATGCATTTTCTACTTAAATCAAAAGGCACTGCAACGCTTCCGTACTTCTGTCCCGCAGTAATAATTTCGTGTTACGATACTTTTGCTGTATCGCTGAGTACGGAAATTTAAACTCACCAAATAAAAGTTATCTCTTGGAATTGTTTTTTTTAAACGAAATGATAACCAAGTATAGCTTAATTCACTTGATATTTCATTTGTTTTAGCAACATAAAAATTAGGGGTGTAACGGTTAACCGATATACCGGTTAATATTGCAATACGAGTTCAAACGGTTTTTAACCGGTTCGTTTTTTCCTTGAACCGATTTTTGTAGTTAAGTGTCATACTGCTTGTTTTTATTAGAATCTGATAGTTAATTGTTTAAACAAATGTTAAAGTGAATTTAATACTTGAAATAATCTATCTGTACTTTTAAAGGTTAAACATTTAGTCAATTGAAAGAAAAATATCTTCAAGAGTCTGTTTCAAACCACGCATTTTTCTAACATATAGACCATTTTACATTTGTAATTCAAACATTTCGATGAGAGTTCATTCGAAAAACCCATATGCGTACTATGCTGATCCAATTAGGACGAGGTACATGGATTAAATAATGTTTTGCATGTCTAAGCGAAAAACCGGTACGTATTGCAATATATTGCAATACAGGTTCTGCATATTGCAATATATTGCAATACGGTTTTTACCGTATTGTTACACCCCTAATAAAAATAACATCACACGATATATTTGAACATAAACGATTTCTTTCTTTCTTGTGTATGTGTAAGCAAATTTTTCTCCGTAACAAAATTATAGACTGCTGTTGGTTTTGTTGTGCCAACGTACTAACCTGTCTGACCAAAACATTGTCTTCAGGTCTGACAAAGCAAGAAAAAGTCGAGAACGGGACTTTGCTAAATTAAAATTGACTTTAGGCCCCGATCTGTGTTTCTGCTTTCTCTTTCACGTATGACTTAAGTGGCTGCAAAACACTTAAAGATCATTTGGCTTTTTAAATCAGTAATTTTAAACTCCTACGAACTAACACAGAGTTCAAAGAAGTCGTTCAGACATATTAATAGAGATCACAAGGGAAGTAGACATTAAAAGTTAAGAAAGATGCATCATGTTCTATTATTTATCATGGATGGGTCACCATTAACAATCTCCCTTTGCACAAGTTTGTAACTGAAGTAGTCAGTGCAACATCATGTTTGCAAGTTAATAGCTTGTGTCAAACATATGGCGCTAAATCATATCACATACAAAGAGAATACATACAGACCCAAATATAGCAGGATAACAATGCCTTAAATCCACGTGACTTGGGATGGGAGTCTGTTAATGAAAATCTTCAGCCTGTAAAGACTAGTTATAGCCTGCTCCTGAAGATATGCTCTACTTGATTCAGTGTAGCTGTCGACCAGACTACATATCAAGTCGCTGCTCCAATAAAAAGCGCGGACTTCAATATTCTATCTGTTGTACAGTGTTGAGATCTAGTTTAGTATCTGATAGTGAAGATTGTGACACTGACAGTAATCAATGTTCTATCTGTTGTACAGTGTTGAGATCTAGTTTAGTATCTGCTAGTGAAGATTGCGACACTGACAGTAATCAATATTCTATCTGTTGTACAGTGTTGAGATCTAGTTTAGTATCTGATAGTGAAGATTGTGACACTGACAGTAATCAATGTTCTATCTGTTGTACAGTGTTGAGATCTAGTTTAGTATCTGATAGTGAAGATTGTGACACTGACAGTAACCAAAGGCAAAACCTCAGGTTACAAAAAGTGTAACGTAAATAAGAACATTTTGTAACAACATAATTATACTGTAACAAAATTCCACCTATAAATACAGTAACAATAGTAACAATCGATATTTTTTAAATATTTTATATATGAAATGCCACTTATTCACCTGTAATAGATACGGAAAGTAACATGATCTAAAACACTTATTTGGAATCATATGTTGACTCTGTTTAAGTAACAAAACTGTAGGGAGTTCAGTTAACGCGAACGTTACAAAACGTTCCGTAACGATACATTCGGAACTCCTCGGCCATTCGCTGCAAATAATCTTGGACATATTTAGACGCTATTTTGAAACTACCGGTGTTGAAGTAAACAAATATATGGTCGTTTAGGCAATGATCGAGGGATGTTTCGTTTTTAGTCCGTAAATTTTGAAACATCACTCATTGCCTTAACGATCGCATATTTGTGTATAAGATTAGATTATTCGCAGCGAGTGGCCGAGGAGTTCCGAATGTATCGTTATGTAACGTTCTGTAACGTTTAGTGTAATTGAACACGCTACTAAACTATCATGTTTCTTATTTATTAATGTTATATTAATTATAGTTCAAGCACCTGCTAGGATATATTTGTAGACGTTTAAAGTTCTTAGATATAAAATAGATACATAAGAAGCAGATTCCAGATAAATGACTTCTTTCTGGTCATTTTTTACATATACGAGGGTTGATCAAAAAATAAACCGGATTTTTATTCTCAAATAATAAGTATTACTTTAAATGAACATTTCTATTCGTACATCAATAAAAAAACTTTCAATGTATTGACAAAATGTTGATCTAATGTTTCTATAATAAAGTTAACATTACTTTTCAAAATAACGTTTCTAAGAACCATGGTAACGCTGCCACGGCGCAGCAATTTTTTAATGTTTTTGACTCAATAAAATTTCAAATCGGTCACTTTTTATTTCAAAATAACTTTCAAAATAAAAATTCAATTCGCTCAAATTTTTAAACATGAACGTTTGTGTACATACAGAACAAATCTGTCCACCGATACACATGACCCATAGAACAAATTTGTCTCAATTTCCGGTTTTGGAAATTTTGCATGTTTTCCTCGTGCACAAACAAGAAACAGATGAACGCACCAGTTTGAACACATTTACAAACATTGTTGATATCCAGACTGGAAAAATATAAAATGAAAAGAATATCACTGGTGGATCGAGCCCGAGCGGTCGAGATGTTGGAAGGTGGTACATCTTTACGTCAGGTTTGTTGAAATTTATTATTGAAACGTACGTGATGTTATTTTATATAATATACGTTGTAAGACAATAGTGCACACTCGTTTCAAAAATTATCCATGCCTATCTGGCTAGCTCAAAATCAAGCACACACGTCGACTGATCGAGAGGTCGTGGGTTTGATTCTTAGGCGGGGCATACTTTCGTGGAGCTTGGTCAAGGAATAATTTTTCCGGCCATTCTCCCTATTACCACTGACTGTAAACCATGTAGGTCAGAAGTATGCGCCTAGTAACTGGTTAGCAGCCAAATCCAGAGATTTAGCCTTTCCAGGAACGGTGCGTAGCTTGAATGACCGCCGTGATATGACATGTACAATGTGTTTCTACGGTGCTGAACCCAACCAAAAGTAGAAGAATATAACCGTATTTACGGATGAAACCAGAATATCATTTCAAAACCCAGATGATTGGCAACTTATCTATCGAAGACACAATGAAAGGCATAGTGATAATTGTTTTGCTGAAGCTGACCAATTCTGTGGAGGATCCATAATGAAATGGGCAGGAATATCTATACACACAAAGACGCCAATGGTATTGATAAAAAGGCAAATTGAATACTCGACGTTATCATCCAGCCTGTACTGTTACCACACTTTGCTGATAATCTGGGAATGCAGCTTATCCATGTCATACTGTTATAAGATCGATAGCCATGCTTCACGAGAATAACGTGCGAGTAATTCCTTTCCCTCCAAAGAGCGCTGACTTGGATCCGATCGAACACGTTTGGGACTTGCTGAAACGTCGAGTTCGAGCCCGCCGCAAGCAGCATAACCTCCATGAACTGGAGCGCACGACGTTCAGGAGATATGAAGGAATATTCCACAACGGTATCTGCAAAGATACATTGTATCCATGAAATCTCGTTGTCGTGCCGTGGTAGCTACCAACGGAGGTCATACTCGTTATTAAATACTTGTTGTGAATTTCTGCCTTTATTGAGATTTTACATTGATACCTATGTTAAAGACACTCTTATAGAATAACAATCATTGATAATATGATATTATATTTTTTCTGAAATAGACCTGATATATTTGGCTTCAATAAATATTGCTATGATAGTCCCTAGTGCATTTTAGCTCTTTGAAAATAAGAAATTAATGGGGTGACCGATTAGAAATTTTGGTGAGTGTATATCCCAAAAATATTGTAATTTTCAAAAATTACCAGTTTAATTTCTTATTTTTCAATGAGTTTGAATATTAAGTTCAGTAAGTTGTATTTTTACAATGTTTTCATTAGCATGTGATAATAGATAGTTGTAAAAGGAGCTTATTCCAATAATCCACATTTTTTGTTCATATTCAACGTTTTTACCAAAATAATAGACTTTCCCTTTGAATTTTTGAGTGCAACATTTTTGGATACTACGATGACTACAAACTTTCATATCGTACAAAATATATTCTGTAGCAATTTTGTCTAAGTTAGCCTATTTTTGAGCTAGATTAAATGGGTTTAAGCAAATCACTAAATAAACAACATCGATGACCTGCGTCAATCTTTGTTGTAAGAATGGCTCGCTATTTCGAATAATGTCATACGACGTCACTTCAACTCCATGAGGAGGAGAATACTGGTTGGAATCAAAAGAAATTAATTAAAGACACAACTTATAAATCCGGGAGAACAATAGAAAATTGTAGTACAGAGGTTACATCATAGTAGAGGTGAAAATTTCAAGTTTTACATGTTTCATGACTTTTCCGTGCAGTTTGCTGGAAAATTGAGGCCCATGCATAGGTATATTGATAATGTTACTAATACTGTACACTCAACAACTTGTATACACCTATATATTTGGTCATAACTGGGTTGATACGTAAGCTTCGAGTATTGATACCAAATTTGTAGAAAATGTTCATCAAATAGTATTTCGTTTATTAGCAAAACGATGAATAAATTGAAAAATAACTGACTTCTTATAAGCAGTGACAATATTGGCACCAACAAAGTACAAATTCACATCAATAACGAGTAAGGCCACCTTCAGCTCGTATAACTGCAAGACACCTTGCTCGCAATGAGATTATGTATAGTTCTGAATAATATCCCGGAGTACCCCATTCCTGCCGTCTTGTCGTCATACGAAGTCTTCTATGGCTTGGCAGGTTTTTAACACTTTCGGTTTGCTCAAACTTTCTTAAAAGTTTCATCAAAGTCAATGCATTACGCTTGAAAGTATGGGCAAGCTGAAAAATGGGTTCACTTTGTCACGATTGTTGAAGGTTTCTGCATTGCAGCTTTGCTTAGAATGCCTCAGTGATAAATATGATGTAAGCAAGACATGAGATAGCAATTCCATTTAATTTACCTTTCGTACTGAAGAGCCAGCTATCATTTCGATAGCTTGGACTTTTCATTTCAAGCTAATTCGTTTCATACTTACGACTTTTGAAAGTTTAGGTGTTCTTTCTAAATGTAAATTGCTATAGATATCGACATTTACAAAATAAACGTGAAAATATAAACCGTCTGGCTCATATTAGTAAAAAGCACAAAGGGCACGTGCATCTTGGAAGTCAGTTACTACATGGTGGATATTGACGTTTTTAGTGTCACATGAAAGATATAGTATCCCATAGTTGACTCACATAATTTCGTTTAAATATTTTAACAACTGTAGAAATTATCTGCAGGGGAAATGTGTATACTTAGAAAAGTTGTTAATAAATATCTTACAGGATTAAGTAAGTTAATTGTTTTACAGCGCCTAGTTCAAAACTGTTGGATAAAATTAAATATAGCAGACAACTTTTAATTGAGCCATTCTCCGTAAACAGATATCCTGTAGAGCATTGTCGTACAGGATCTCTACTTTCTCAATGCAGGGTCACGTCGAGATGACCTTTATGTGGACTAATCAATGCGTAGCTTTCATCTAGACGAAACACTAATAATAACGTTTTTATTCCGTAATTTCCATTTTTAGACCAAGGTTTGCAAGCTAATTTAACAGCGGTATTATTCACAGTCTGCGATTGGACGGCTCATTTCAAATTGCGTTACGTAGACGATGTAAACAAGTTACGTATCAAAACAATTTCGTCATTCAAATTATGATGAGAAAAGGTCACCTGAACGTGACCCTCGTTTGAAAAAGGCCAGATCTAAATTAGCGAGTAGGCGAGCGGAAAATTTTAGATCGGGTTTTAATCAGATTGTAATTGAGGAGACGAAAATTTTCTTAGCTGGTCAACGGTTAGACATAATGTATAGAGAAATATTTCTTATTCACAATTCCATCTACATTTCTCAATGGATTTCCAGGAATAGTGTCACCCAGTGATTTCGTGTAATGTTACAAAATCCTCTAAATCGTCCATATTTGGGTCAAAAGTGGCGATAAATATAACTCTTGAAAACAACAGTTTAGGCCGGCTTTAAAGAGAATGAGAGCTTTATTATGGTCACTCAAAAAGAGCTTATTATTGTCACAGCAAAAATAAAGTTCATTTAAGGATATGTTATTTTTTCTGCTGTTCGATACAATTATAAACACTAAATTTGAACTGTTTTCATGCACTTAGTGCAGGGCCTCAGAGATAATGTCCATTCACCGTAACATATTGAAACACTAGTGTTATATCTAGCTACGAAAAAGCATGCCATACAGGTGTCAAAACTTAGGATAAGTTGTGTCTTCAAATGACCAATACACGTTATATACAAGCTACTGATAAAATTGTTTGTTTAATCTTTGTCTGGTTCCCAGTCGTACTTTGGCTAGTTTAATCTGTCTTTCAATACCAATGTGTACGCTGTGTCCAGGGCCCGGTTTCACGAACGCATTCCTATCTTAAATTTCTAGATTAACCTTAAATTTTCTATTTTAAGCATTTTTAAGTTAAAGTGCGTTTCTCAAACATTTTACAATTTAATCCGTTCTTAAATAGTCTAAGTTATGAGTGAAAATTTAATCGAGTGAACGGGTATATTAAACTGAATGTAAACCTTACTTAAATATAAACAAATGGTTCACGTTTGTCTAAATTTATGTTTGAATGGCTATATAGTCCCTAGACGACGGGTATTCCGACGAAGTGACACTAAGTGTAGTTTGAAAGTACGTCGGAAGATAGAATATATCAGAGTTACAGATTTTCATCTACTACAATTCATTTCATCGTTGAACTTATTCGTCCCCTCACGTATAAGACGGAGTATGACAGTTTCTGCACTACTTCAAGACTTAGTGTTAGTGGAGTTGAATTTCTGTATTATTACATAAATAATCATAAAACTAGCAGATAAAAACGAATAAATACTGTAATATCTAGATCGATCGTCATTCTGTTCAGATTTTAGAGATGACAATCATTCTTACAGAAAATTGATGAATTAATCAGTTTTACCAATTCCATTACTTTTAATACACATTCGTCACCAAGTCGCACCGTTATTCGAAGGTGTTTTATCATTATTATTTCTATCGTATTATAATACATTGTAATCATACCTTTATTCAATTCCTTTATTATTGTTTAAATCCAAATACATGTAAACAACAATAAATGTGACTTCGTTGCCTTTTTCGCGTAAATATTTACACCTATATTCAGCATTTTTGTTTAAGAGGCATCACATATAAAACATGCTAAATTCATTCACTATGTCTTTTTTAAGATTCATAGCTTGTAGATTTTGACAAAAATTTGAAATATAAACAGTTCAATATTTTCAGATGCATGTAATGAAAGTCAAACCATTTTTAACATAGACAATGTAAACGTTTCTAACCACCATACTCTGGCAAGACATGCAATGTATTTAAACACACTATCTAGGCAAGCATTAAATGCCAAACCTATTGTAAGACAGTGAGAGAATGTCAAGCATATTGCAAGGCGGACATCATTCGTCAAAAGCCATTTAAGCGATTTTCGAACTGTTTAATGTAGGAATTGTTGTCACTCTACCAAACGGACAATAACTGACTGATCCGTGCACTACAATTCAAGTAATGCTTTTGTGTAACTGCCTGGAACATTTACACAAATTCAAAAAGTTGTAAACCAAATATTTAGCAAAGGTTTCTTATCACATACTAGTAATAAACTTGACATACCACCTTATTTTTAAGTAAGCCAAGACGGGAATCATAGTTTGCAATGAAATTTTGCAGTTTTTGTTATTCAAATTAAATAACGCTCGTCGCCAAACTTTGATAATAGCTCAACGGATATGAGATTTCGTATGAATCTTATACCCTGATATCCTCCACTAATTACCTACTTATCACTTATTATTCAATCTTCGCTGATGCGCAATATAGTAATTTCGAAAAAATACTAAACTCTACTAGTACAGTAATAAAGTGAATGTAATATAATTGTGCATAATAGGAAAACGCAAATGATTGACAAAAATAAAAAAGAATGGACCACTAGAGAAAAAAATCAACATTCATGGCTCGAACCTATGCCACACAAAAACAATGTTTCAAGCACATGCGCAGTGGCTACAGAGCCCCAAAGTCGCGTCACCTTGTAGTGTCGGGAGATTTGCACGGGGTTTCTCGGTACCTGAACGTGGTGGGTTTGGTGTTTAATCACGTTTTTCAGGTGCCCTAGATGGTTAGCAACCTAACTGCAAAAAATCACATTCGCACACCGAGTTGCGCCATGGCAACAGCGCCGCAAAGTATACCGTGCTTTATGGCTATATAGGGCTTTAGAACAGCAAAAATGGCCGCCTCATCCTGGTGTCGCAAGGTTTGCACGCGTTTTTTGCTACCTAAATGCGGTAAGTTACTTGTTTAAACACATTTTACTGATGCCCTACGTAGTTAGCAACACATTTGCACAAATAGCATACCTGCGCAGTGAGATGCGCAGTGGCTACAGAGCCCCAAAGTCGCCCCTCATCCTGGTGTCACAAAATTTGCACGGTATTTCTCGGTACCTTAACGTGGTGGGTTTGGTGTTTAAACACGTTTTTTAGGTGCCCTAGATGGTTACCAACCAAACAGCAAAAAATCACATTCGCACACCGAGTTGCACCATGGCAACAGCGCTGCAAAGTATACCGTACAATATGGCTAAATAGGGCTTTTGAACAGCAAAAATGACCGCCTCATCCTGGTGTCGCAAGGTTTGCACGCGTTTTATGCTACCTAAATGTGGTAAGTTACTTGTTTAAACACATTTTCCTGATGCCCTACGTAGTTAGCAACCCATTTGCACAAAAATCATACCTGCGCAGTGAGATGCGCAGTGGCTACACGGCCCCAAATTCGCCCCTCATCCTGGTGTCGCAAAATTTGCACGGATTTTCTCGGTACCTGAACGTGGTGGGTTTGGTGTTTAAACACGTTTTTCAGTTGCCCTAGATGGTTAGCAACCTAACTGCAAAAAATCACATTCGCACACCGAGTTGCGTCATGGCAACAGCGCCGCAAAGTATACCGTGCAATATGGCTATATAGGGCTTTTGATCAGCAAAAATGGTCGTCGCCTCCTGGTGTCGGGAGGTTTGCACGCGATTTTTGCGACCTTAATGTAGTTAGTTACTTGTTTAAACACATTTTCTCGATGCCCTACGTAGTTAGCAACACATTTGCACAAAAATCATACCTGCGCAGTGAGATGCGCAGTGGCTACAGAGCCTCAAAGTCGCGTCACCTTGTAGTGTCGGGAGATTGCACGGGGTTTCTCGGTACCTGAACGTGGTGGGTTTGGTGTTTAAACACGTTTTTCAGGTGCCCTAGATGGTTAGCAACCTAACTGCAAAAAATCACATTCGCACACCGAGTTGCGCCATGGCAACAGCGCCGCAAAGTATACCGTGCAATATGGCTATATAGGGCTTTTGAACAGCAAAAATGGTCGTCGCCTCCTGGTGTCGGGAGGTTTGCACGCGATTTTTGCTACCTTAATGTAGTTAGTTACTTGTTTAAACACATTTTCTCGATGCCCTACGTAGTTAGCAACCCGTTTACACAAAAATCATACCTGCGCATTGAGATGCGCAGTGGCTACAGAGCCCCAAAGTCGCGTCAACTTGTAGTGTCGGGAGATTTCAAGGGGTTTCTCGGTACCTGAACGTGGTGGGTTTGGTGTTTAAACACGTTTTTCAGGTGCCCTAGATGGTTAGCAACCTAACTGCAAAAAATCACATTCGCACACCGAGTTGCGCCATGGCAACAGCGCCGCAAAGTATACCGTGCAATATGGTTAATTAGGGCTTTAGAATAGCAAAAATGGTCGTCGCCTCCTGGTGTCGGGAGGTTTGCACGCGATTTTTGCTACCTTAATGTAGATAGTTACTTGTTTAAACACATTTTCTCGATGCCCTACGTAGTTAGCAACCCGTTTACACAAAAATCATACCTGCGCAGTGAGATGCGCAGTGGCTACAGAGCCCCAAAGTCGCGTCACCTTGTAGTGTCGGGAGATTTGCACGGGGTTTCTCGGTACCTGAACGTGGTGGGTTTGGTGTTTTAACACGTTTTTCAGGTGCCCTAGATGGTTAGCAACCTAACTGCAAAAAATCACATTCGCACACCGAGTTGCGCCATGGCAACAGCGCCGCAAAGTATACCGTGCTTTATGGCTATATAGGGCTTTAGAACAGCAAAAATGGCCGCCTCATCCTGGTGTCGCAAGGTTTGCACGCGTTTTTTGCTACCTAAATGCGGTAAGTTACTTGTTTAAACACATTTTACTGATGCCCTACGTAGTTAGCAACCCATTTGCACAAAAAGCATACCTGCGCAGTGAGATGCGCAGTGGCTACAGGGCCCCAAAGTCGCCCCTCATCCTGGTGTCACAAAAATTGCACGGTATTTCTCGGTACCTTAACGTGGTGGGTTTGGTGTTTAAACACGTTTTTTAGGTGCCCTAGATGGTTAGCAACCAAACTGCAAAAAATCACATTCGCACACCGAGTTGCACCATGGCAACAGCGCTGCAAAGTATACCGTACAATATGGCTAAATAGGGCTTTTGAACAGCAAAAATGACCGCCTCATCCTGGTGTCGCAAGGTTTGCACGCGTTTTTTGCTACCTAAATGTGGTAAGTTACTTGTTTAAACACATTTTCCTGATGCCCTACGTAGTTAGCAACCAATTTGCACAAAAATCATACCTGCGCAGTGAGATGCGCAGTGGCTACACGGCCCCAAAGTCGCCCCTCATCCTGGTGTCGCAAAATTTGCACGGATTTTCTCGGTACCTGAACGTGATGGGTTTGGTGTTTAAACACGTTTTTCAGTTGCCCTAGATGGTTAGCAACCTAACTGCAAAAAATCACATTCGCACACCGAGTTGCGTCATGGCAACAGCGCCGCAAAGTATACCGTGCAATATGGCTATATAGGGCTTTTGAACAGCAAAAATGGTCGTCCCCTCCTGGTGTCGGGAAGTTTGCACGCGATTTTTGCTACCTTAATGTAGTTAGTTACTTGTTTAAACACATTTTCTCGATGCCCTACGTAGTAAGCAACCCATTTGCACAAAAATCATACCTGCGAAGTGAGATGCGCAGTGGCTACAGAGCCCCAAAGTCGCGTCACCTTGTAGTGTCGGGAGATTTGCACGGGGTTTCTCGGTACCTGAACGTGGTGGGTTTGGTGTTTAAACACGTTTTTCAGGTGCCCTAGATGGTTAGCAACCTAACTGCAAAAAATCACATTCGCACACCGAGTTGCGCCATGGCAACAGCGCCGCAAAGTATACCGTGCAATATGGTTAATTAGGGCTTTAGAATAGCAAAAATGGTCGTCGCCTCCTGGTGTCGGGAGGTTTGCACGCGATTTTTGCTACCTTAATGTAGTTAGTTACTTGTTTAAAAACATTTTCTCGATGCCCTACGTAGTAAGCAACCCGTTTACACAAAAATCATACCTGCGCAGTGAGATGCGCAGTGGCTACAGAGCCCCAAAGTCGCGTCAACTTGTAGTGTCGGGAGATTTGCACGGGGTTTCTCGGTACCTGAACGTGGTGGGTTTGGTGTTTTAACACGTTTTTCAGGTGCCCTAGATGGTAAGCAACCTAACTGCAAAAAATCACATTCGCACACCGAGTTGCGCCATGGCAACAGCGCCGCAAATATACCGTACAATATGGCTAAATAGGGCTTTTGAACAGCAAAAATGACCGCCTCATCCTGGTGTCGCAAGGTTTGCACGCGTTTTTTGCTACCTAAATGCGGTAAGTTACTTGTTTAAACACATTTTACTGATGCCCTATGTAGTTAGCAACCCATTTGCACAAAATGCATACCTGCGCAGTGAGATGCGCAGTGGCTACAGAGCCCCAAAATCGCCCCTCATCCTGGTGTCGCAAAATTTGCACGGATTTTCTCGGTACCTTAACGTGGTGGGTTTGGTGTTTAAACACGTTTTTTAGGTGCCCTAGATGGTTAGCAACCTAACTGCAAAAATCACATTCGCACACCGAGTTGCACCATGGCAACAGCGCTGCAAAGTATACCGTGCAATATGGCTAAATAGGGCTTTAGAACAGCAAAATGACCGCCTCATCCTGGTGTCGCAAGGTTTGCACGCGTTTTTTGCTACCTAAATGTGGTAAGTTACTTGTTTAAACACATTTTCCTGATGCCCTACGTAGTTAGCAACCCATTTGCACAAAAAGCATACCTGCGCAGTGAGATGCGCAGTGGCTACAGGGCCCCAAAGTCGCACCTCATCCTGGTGTCGCAAAATTTGCACGGATTTTCTCGGTACCTTAACGTGGTAGGTTTGGTGTTTAAACACGTTTTCCAGGTGCCCTAGATGGTTAGCAACCAAACTGCAAAAAATCACATTCGCACACCGAGTTGCGCCATGGCAACAGCGCCGCAAAGTATACCGTGCAATATGGCTATATAGGGCTTTTGAACAGCAAAAATGGTCGTCGCCTCCTGGTGTCGGGAGGTTTGCACGCGATTTTTGCTACCTTAATGTAGTAAGTTACTTGTTTAAACACACTTTCTCGATGCCCTACGTAGTTAGCAGCAACGAATTTGCACAAAAATCATACCTGCGCAGTGAGATGCGCAGTGGCTACAGAGCCCCAAAGTCGCGTCACCTTGTAGTGTCGAGAGATTTGCACGGGGTTTCTCGGTACCTGAACGTGGTGGGTTTGGTGTTTAAACACGTTTTTCAGGTGCCCTAGATGGTTAGCAACCTAACTGCAAAAAATCACATTCGCACACCGAGTTGCGCCATGGCAACAGCGCCGCAAAATATACCGTGCAATATGGCTATATAGGGCTTTAGAATAGCAAAAATGGTCGTCGCCTCCTGGTGTCGGGAGGTTTGCACGCGATTTTTGCTACCTTAATGTAGTTAGTTACTTGTTTAAACACATTTTCTCGATGCCCTACGTAGTTAGCAACCCGTTTACACAAAAATCATACCTGCGCAGTGAGATGCGCAGTGGCTACAGAGCCCCAAAGTCGCGTCACCTTGTAGTGTCGGGAGATTTGCACGGGGTTTCTCGGTACCTGAACGTGGTGGGTTTGGTGTTTAAACACGTTTTTCAGGTGCCCTAGATGGTTAGAAAACTCACTGCAAAAAATCACATACGCACACCGAGTTGCACCATGGCAACAGCGCTGCAAAGTATACCGTGCAATATGGCTAAATAGGGCTTTAGAACAGCAAAAATGACCGCCTCATCCTGGTGTCGCAAGGTTTGCACGCGTTTTTTGCTACCTAAATGTGGTAAGTTACTTGTTTAAACACATTTTCCTGATGCCCTACGTAGTTAGCAACCCATTTGCACAAAAATCATACCTGCGCAGTGAGATGCGCAGTGGCTACAGGGCCCCAAAGTCGCCCCTCATCCTGGTGTCGTAAAATTTGCAAGGATTTTCTCGGTACCTTAACGTGGTGGGTTTGGTGTTTAAACACGTTTTTCAGGTGCCCTAGATGGTTAGCAACCAAACTGCAAAAAATCACATTCGCACACCGAGTTGCGCCATGGCAACAGCGCCGCAAATATACCGTGCAATATGGCTATATAGGGCTTTTGAACAGCAAAAATGGTCGTCGCCTCCTGGTGTCGGGAGGTTTGCACGCGATTTTTGCTACCTTAATGTAGTTAGTTACTTGTTTAAACACATTTTCTCGATGTCCTACGTAGTTAGCAACCCATTTGCACAAAAATCATACCTGCGCAGTGAGATGCGCAGTGGCTTCAGGGCCCCAAAGTCGCCCCTCATCCTGGTGTCCCAAAATTTGCACGGATTTTCTCGGAACCTTAACGTGGTGGGTTTGGTGTTTAAACACGTTTTTCAGGTGCCCTAGATGGTTAGCAACCAAACTGCAAAAAATCACATTCGCACACCGAGCTGCGCCATGGCAACAGCGCCGCAAAGTATACCGTGCAATATGGCTATATAGGGCTTTTGAACAACAAAAATGGTCGTCGCCTTCTGGTGTCGGGAGGTTTGCACGCAATTTTTGCTACCTTAATGTAGTTAGTTACTTGTTTTAACACATTTTCTCGATGCCCTACGTAGTTAGTAACCCATTTGCACAAAAATCATACCTGCGCAGTGAGATGCGCAGTGGCTACAGAGCCCCAAAGTCGCGTCACCTTGTAGTGTCGGGAGATATGCACGGGGTTTCTCGGTACCTGAACGTCGTGGGTTTGGTGTTTAAACACGTTTTTCAGGTGCCCTAGATGGTTAGCAATCTAACTGCAAAAAATCACATTCGCACACCGAGTTGCGCCATGGCAACAGTGCCGCAAAGTATACCGTGCAATATGGCTATATAGGGCTTTTAAATAGCAAAAATGGTCGTCGCCTCCGGGTGTCGGGAGGTTTGCACGCGATTTTTGCTACCTTAATGTAGTAAGTTACTTGTTTAAACACATTTTCCTGATGCCCTACGTAGTTAGCAACCCATTTGCACAAAAAGCATACCTGCGCAGTGAGATGCGCAGTGGCTACAGAGCCCCAAAGTCGCGTCACCTTGTAGTGTCGAGAGATTTGCACGGGGTTTCTCGGTACCTAAACGTGGTGGGTTTGGTGTTTAAACACGTTTTTTAGGTGCCCTAGATGGTTAGCAACCTAACTGCAAAAAATCACATTCGCACACCGAGTTGCGCCATGGCAACAGCGCCGCAAAGTATACCGTGCAATATGGTAAATTAGGGCTTTAGAATAGCAAAAATGGTCGTCGCCTCCTGGTGTCGGGAGGTTTGCACGCGATTTTTGCTACCTTAATGTAGTTAGTTACTTGTTTAAACACATTTTCTCGATGCCCTACGTAGTTAGCAACCCGTTTACACAAAAATCATACCTGCGCAGTGAGATGCGCAGTGGCTACAGAGCCCCAAATTCGCGTCACCTTGTAGTGTCGGGAGATTTGCACGGGATTTCTCGGTACCTAAACGTGGTGGGTTTGGTGTTTAAACACGTTTTTCAGGTGCCCTAGATGGTTAGCAACCTAACTGCAAAAAATCACATTCGCACACCGAGTTGCGCCATGGCAACAGCGCCGCAAAGTATACCGTGCTTTATGGCTATATAGGGCTTTAGAACAGCAAAAATAGCCGCCTCATCCTGGTGTCGCAAGGTTTGCACGCGTTTTTTGCTACCTAAATGTGGTTAGTTACTTGTTTAAACACATTTTCCTGATGCCCTACGTAGTTAGCAACCCATTTGCACAAAAAGCATACCTGCGCAGTGAGATGCGCAGTGGCTACAGGGCCCCAAAATCGCCCCTCATCCTGGTGTCGCAGAATTTGCACGGATTTTCTCGGTACCATAACGCGGTGGGTTTGGTGTTTAAACACGTTTTTTAGGTGCCCTAGATGGTTAGCAACCTAACTGCAAAAAATAACATTCGCACACCGAGTTGCACCATGGCAACAGCGCTGCAAATTATACCGTGCAATATAGCTAAATAGGGCTTTAGAATAGCAAAAATGGTCGTCGCCTCCTGGTGTCGGGAGGTTTGCACGCGATTTTTGCTACCTTAATGTAGTTAGTTACTTGTTTAAACACATTTTCTCGATGCCCTACGTAGTTAGCAACCCGTTTACACAAAAATCATACCTGCGCAGTGAGATGCGCAGTGGCTACAGAGCCCCAAAGTCGCGTCACCTTGTAGTGTCGGGAGATTTGCACGGGATTTCTCGGTACCTGAACGTGGTGGGTTTGGTGTTTAAACACGTTTTTCAGGTGCCCTAGATGGTTAGCAACCTAACTGCAAAAAATCACATTCGCACACCGAGCTGCGCCATGGCAACAGCGCCGCAAAGTATACCGTGCAATATGGCTATATAGGGCTTTTAAACAACAAAAATGGTCGTCGCCTTCTGGTGTCGGGAGGTTTGCACGCAATTTTTGCTACCTTAATGTAGTTAGTTACTTGTTTTAACACATTTTCTCGATGCCCTACGTAGTTAGCAACCCATTTGCACAAAAATCATACCTGCGCAGTGAGATGCGCAGTGGCTACAGAGCCCCAAAATCGCGTCACCTTGTAGTGTCGGGAGATTTGCACGGGGTTTCTCGGTACCTGAACGTGGTGTGTTTGGTGTTTAAACACGTTTTTCAGGTGCCATAGATGGTTAGCATCCTAACTGCAAAAAATCACATTCGCACACCGAGTTGCGCCATGGCAACAGCGCCGCAAAGTATACCGTGCAATATGGTTAATTAGGGTTTTAGAATAGCAAAAATGGTCGTCGCCTCCTGGTGTCGGGAGGTTTGCACGCGATTTTTGCTACCTTAATGTAGTTAGTTACTTGTTTAAAAACATTTTACTGATGCCCTACGTAGTCAGCAAACCGTTTACACAAAAATCATACCTGTGCAGTGAGATGCGCAGTGGCTACAGAGCCCCAAAGTCGCGTCAACTTGTAGTGTCGGGAGATTTGCACGGGGTTTCTCGGTACCTGAACGTGGTGGGTTTGGTGTTTTAACACGTTTTTCAGGTGCCCTAGATGGTAAGCAACCTAACTGCAAAAAATCACATTCGCACACCGAGTTGCGCCATGGCAACAGCGCCGCAAAGTATACCGTACAATATGGCTAAATAGGGCTTTTGAACAGCAAAAATGACCGCCTCATCCTGGTGTCGCAAGGTTTGCACGCGTTTTTTGCTACCTAAATGCGGTAAGTTACTTGTTTAAACACATTTTACTGATGCCCTACGTAGTTAGCAACCCATTTGCACAAAAAGCATACCTGCGCAGTGAGATGCGCAGTGGCTACAGAGCCCCAAAGTCGCCCCTCATCCTGGTGTCACAAAATTTGCACGGTATTTCTCGGTACCTTAACGTGGTGGGGTTGGTGTTTAAACACGTTTTTTAGGTGCCCTAGATGGTTAGCAACCAAACAGCAAAAAATCACATTCGCACACCGAGTTGCACCATGGCAACAGCGCTGCAAAGTATACCGTACAATATGGCTAAATAGGGCTTTTGAACAGCAAATATGACCGCCTCATCCTGGTGTCGCAAGGTTTGCACGCGTTTTTTGCTACCTAAATGTGGTAAGTTACTTGTTTAAACACATTTTACTGATGCCCTACGTAGTTAGCAACACATTTGCACAAAAAGCATACCTGCGCAGTGAGATGCGCAGTGGCTACAGGGCCCCAAAGTCGCCCCTCATCCTGGTGTCGCAAAATTTGCACGGATTTTCTCGGTACCTTAACGTGGTGGGTTTGGTGTTTAAAAACGTTTTTAAGTGCCCTAGATGGTTAGCAACCTAACTGCAAAAAATCACATTCGCACACCGAGTTGCGCCATGGCAACAGCGCCGCAAAATATACCGTGCAATATGGCTAATTAGGGCTTTTGAACAGTAAAAATGGTCGTCGCCTCCTGGTGTCGGGAGGTTTGCACGCGATTTTTGCTACCTTAATGTAGTTAGTTACTTGTTTAAACACATTTTCTCGATGCCCTACATAGTTAGCAACCCATTTGCACAAAAATCATACCTGCGCAGTGAAATGCGCAGTGGCTACAGAGCCCCAAAATCGCGTCACCTTGTAGTGTCGGGAGATTTGCACGGGGTTTCTCGGTACCTTAACGTGGTGGGTTTGGTGTTTAAACACGTTTTTCAGGTGCCCTAGATGGTTAGCAACCTAACTGCAAAAAATCACATTCGCACACCGAGTTGCACCATGGCAACAGCGCCGTATAGTATACCGTGCTTTATGCTATATAGGGCTTTAGAACAGCAAAAATGGCCGCCTCATCCTGGTGTCGCAAGGTTTGCACGCGTTTTTTGCTACCTAAATGTGGTAAGTTACTTGTTTAAACACATTTTCCTGATGCCCTACGTAGTTAGCAACCCATTTGCACAAAAATCATACCTGCGCAGTGAGATGCGCAGTGGCTACAGAGCCCCAAAATCGCGTCACCTTGTAGTGTCGGGAGATTTGCACGGGGTTTCTCGGTACCTGAACGTGGTGGGTTTGGTGTTTAAAGACGTTTTTCAGGTGCCCTAGATGGTTAGCAACCTAACTGCAAAAAATCACATTCGCACACCGAGTTGCGCCATGGCAACAGCGCCGCAAAGTATACCGTGCTTTATGGCTATATAGGGCTTTAGAACAGCAAAAATGGCCGCCTCATCCTGGTGTCGCAAGGTTTGCACGCGTTTTTTGCTACCTAAATGTGGTAAGTTACTTGTTTAAACACATTTTCCTGATGCCCTACGTAGTTAGCAACCCATTTGCACATAAAGCATACCTGCGCAGTGAGATGCGCAGTGGCTACAGGGCCCCAAAGTCGCCCCTCATCCTGGTGTCGCAAAATTTGCATGGATTTTCTCGGTACCTTAACGTGGTGGGTTTGGTGTTTAAACACGTTTTTTAGGTGCCCTAGATGGATAGCAACCTAACTGCAAAAAATCACATTCGCACACCGAGTTGCACCATGGCAACAGCGCTGCAAATTATACCGTGCAATATGGCAAAATAGGGCTTTAGAACAGCAAAAATGACCGCCTCATCCTGGTGTCGCAAGGTTTGCACGCGTATTTTGCTACCTAAATGTGGTAAGTTACTAGTTTCGTTTAATATAACTTTCCTCCCAGCCGAGTATATGTAAATACATGCAAATGAAACAAGCAAATTGAAATCCGACCACAATCCGTGGTTTGGACATAAATGTCGTAAATCAAAACAAAACTACGACACAATGAAGGCTTACAACAAACCATGCCAGCAAACAACAGTATGGTTCTATACACCTTTCCATTAACGATCGGACATAAAATTTGAAAAACAAATTTCCTACAATATGGATATAGGGGTACTTATTGGTTTCGTTAAGTATATATACATTCTCTTAGGATCTAATTTCCTTCTTTTTGTGAAGTCGTATTAATAAGAAAACTGATTAAAACTTGTTAGTAATTTGATTTAATGGAAAAAAACACAATGTCATTGTTTATTGACGTGTGCGTAAAAAAGGAAAGAGTGTTATGGTCGAAAATCAACATTTAGAGATGACATCATGAAAATTAAAAAAATCAAGAAAATCGGGAAATGGTAAGGGTATGGAGTTTTATACGGTGTATGTTGTCTGTAGCATTATTTACATCCTGACATCACCACCAAATGCTGCTGATAATCCTGTGGACCGTATGATAAGGAAGTTGAGTCAATTCCTCTAAAAGTACATGACTAAGTTCCTGCACTGTTGTAGTTTGGACTAGGCGGGAAGAATAAGCTTTCCGTGCTGAATTTGATTTAAATCCGGGGAACTCGCTGGGCATACCATGAGTACTATATTTGGAAGATATCAGTAAGTGATGCGGGTTATGTGTGCACAGCGTTATCATCCATCAGATTGAAATTTGGACCGACGGCGCCAGTCTAGGTGCGTACATTGTACATGGACGTCCAAGATTCCATCGACGTATCGACACCTTATTGTAGTGTTTGAAAACCTAATTGTAGTGTTTGAACACCTCACCTCATTGTAGTGTTTGGACACCTCACCTCATTGTAGTGTTTGGACACCTCACCTCATTGTAGTGTTTCGACACCTCACCACATTGTTGGGATTGGACACCTCACCCCATTGTAGTGTTTGGACACCTCACCTCATTGTAGTGTTTGGACACCTCACCTCATTGTAGTGTTTGGACACCTCACCTCATTGTAGTGTTTCGACACCTCACCTCATTGTAGTGTTTGAACACCTCACCACATTGTTGTGTTTGGACACCTCACCTCATTCTAGTGTTTGGACACCTCACCACATTGTTGTGTTTGGACACCTCACCTCATTGTAGTGTTTGGACACCTCACCTCATTGTAGTGTTTGGACACCTCACCTCATTGTAGTGTTTGAACACCTCACCTCATTGTAGTGTTCGGACACCTCACCACATTGTAGTGTTTGGACATCTTACCTCATTGTAGTGTTTGGACACCTCACCTCATTGTAGTGTTTGGACAATTTATTGTCGTGTTTGGACACCTCACATACGTAGTATATTGTGTGGGCACCTCGTTGTAGAGTTTTGGAACTTCATTGTAGTGTTTAGACACTTCATTGTATTGTCTTGTCATCTGTTTGGTAATACTGGGTCCTATCATGATCGTCCTAGATCAGGTTCACCTCGTGCGATGTCACTAAGGGACGACCACGTTATTAGACTGAAGCACATTTGCAACTGGTTTTTGCCTGCTACAACTACTGCTTGGCTGCTGTATGTAAGTTCCAAATTTATCTGATATCTCCTATACAATCCCGTACCATAATTCGTGTGGTACTGAGACCACGCTTTAGGGTCGCTAAGTTGACCTGAACACAGCGTCACTTACGCTAGACACGAAACCAGTTGGGTCGTGTAATTTTCATCGACTAATCTCGCTTAAATAAGTAGAGTAAGTCAGGCAGACGGCAAGAAGCGAATCTATCGTTGCAGAAATGAACTTTTCACGTAGTAATGTTTGATGGGAACGTGTGTTATGGGGAGTGATTATAGGGGTCCAAACGACAGAGATGTGGTGGTGTGCAGCAACCTTACAGCACAGGGTTATGTGCATATTCTGGGAAACACATTTATACCCTTCATGCAGGATCATTGTCCTAGGATAACTTTCCAGTAAGACAATACAAAACTGCACGTTGTACGATTAACATTTTATGTTCTAACTCCAAACCATGTTAATGTCATGCCCTGGGTCGCTATCTCCCAAGATATGAATTCCATTGAATATATCTGGGCTAAACTAAACGACCTTGCGTGGACACTGTCGGTGGAATGACGAACCCTGCCTTACGTCTTAATCGGGCGTTATGTTCACTCAATGAGAAGAATTCGAGGGAGTATTGCTGTCACGGTCCCACACGCTTCAGTGGGTTGTTATGATAAACAATATTGGTTTCAAACATTCAGAATCCCTAAAGTCTCGTTTAATATCTCCTTTCATTTCTGGATCTTTTTATTTGGGCCCCCAGGTGTGAATTTGTTAGGGTATAAATTGTTTCTTTTGGTTAGATCGACAAAAATGAGTAACACGAAGCAAAATCTTAAAGGAATAAAATGTAATCAGATTATCCCAATGAACCAATAAGAAATTGAAATATGTCCATGTTAAGTGCATGTATTTTTATTTTATTTTATCGAGTGTATATAATATATCCATGGCGTCACATACACGTCAATCCAATGTCACATTAAAATACACTTTTCTACACAGGTAAAATAATTTTAAGAATATTACATGTTATGTGCGACAAATAGTTGTATTTTTAACACATATTATTAAATTTATTATTATGATTATTATACAAATAATTATTCATTCAATTATTCTATTCCATCATTGAAGTAAGATCTACGCAATAAGTTATGACTCCTTGTTTTACAATGTTTTTGTTCATTGTCTATGAATTGTGAGAAGTTTTCAAGTCATTAATAAACTTGTATAACTAATATGAGATCGATAAAATACAAGACGTCATTGAGACATCGAAACATAAGCTTATTTAAGCTGCCAAAGTAAACCAAAAGCATATGTGTGATACGTATGTACACTTTATATGTCACAAGGACAAGTCTGTATTAATTTTTTAGACAAGTAAAATAAGGTAAAAGCAGACACATAGTCTCCTGTCAACTGAGAATCTATTGATTGCACTCAGGTATAATTCTAACTGATATTATAATTTCATTAAAATACAAAAATACAAAGATTGAGAATTGTCCTCAAATAAAACAATTGGATACCAAATCTTGAATAAGAGCTATGCAATAAATAAGAAAGACACCATACACATTTAACCTTTTGTCTTTTTGAAGCTTAAACAAAGTCCTGTTAGAAATATCAATTAATCTGTATGACACCAAGTAGATCTTACAATATATATCAAATTATTGGAGGAGAAATAGTTTATACAATGATTCTTGTGAGGTCAGTAGTATGAAACACTGCTGAATAAAAAAGCTGTGTTCCTTACTTCATGACTAGGTACCTAAAAATTACATTCCAGGGCCCCAAGTGACCATAACCTAAAATGTCGGATTTGTATCATTAAAAGAAGATGTCTATATGACATAACATATATTAATTGTAGCTGAAAATCTGCCTCTTTGTCTATGTAAAACAATCATGTATAGGGGACACATAGTTTCACTTTTTTAATAGTTTATATAATTATAATTTTAATTTTTTGTTACTCTTAATTAAGATTTCATGAATATATTTAATACTTTAATCAACATTTTATTAATATCAGTTAACTGTTTCAGTAATGTTTATGTTTGTAAATCAAATTTATGTTAGAGCTGCTCTACACTTAATGTGTTTATATAATATATACAGATCTCTCCAAAAGTTCTTGGACGAACAGAACTTTGTACTTGTAGAAAAAACTGATGATGTCAAACTGCAAGTAACTCTACTTTAATTGAGGCTAATTCATGTAACAGTGTTTAAATCATATGTAGATATACTAATTAAATAAATGCTAATTTGGAGTCATCTCAGATGGAAAATAGGAACATGTTTATCCGAAAACTGAATTTGGTCCAAAAACTTTTGGATGGCACTGTTTATGCTTAAACGAGTTATAGTTAGAATAATATTATTTTCAAGTAAAAAGCATTAGATATTCCAGGATTTTAAGTGACAAAAAGTACGGCTTTGTGCTTAGTTCTTGGGTCGCATATAGGATAATACTTTTAAACTGTAGCACGAGTATTATCTAAACTACGAGTAACCTAGGCAACATAACGGAAAAATATCGTAAATTTTATCTTAAATTACACCAAGATCTGATCAAGTCACTATAACAATGATGATACAAGACAAGTAATATGTTTCACAAACAATCTCACCACATAATTTATATCTAATACATGCATAACCAATACATTCTCTATTTGGTAAACAAATAAACATCATGCAATGACCACAATCAAAAGTCTCACATGGGAACTTTTTTAAATACAAAGTTAAATATTTTTGTTACCTCGTTCTGTCGCGCTATCGGTAGCTTGCTGGGAATTTAAGTCTAATTTCCATTGGGACAGTTGACAACAATGTCAACCTTTCTCCATAAATAAGGTAGATGTAGTTGCCTACCTTGTGGAATGAAAAGTACTGGTTATAAACAAGGGCCTAAGAAAGCTAGGATAGATCAATGTATAATAACCTTTATTTATGTTGACAGTTTAAATTAAGCCAAACTACAATTTTAAAAGTATATATTTAGGAAATGTTTATTGGTAAATTATATTCAACTATCAATAGGGCGTACGTATTAATCTCATTTGTTCGATAATGCCCGTACACTAGCAAAGTGAGCACAAACATACTAAAACGAGTATTCAAATAATCGGGGTAAATTGTATGCGCCACTGATCGTGGAATAGAATTAACCAATACCATTTCAGGTATTTATGTAATGGTTATCACAGACTTTGTGATGTGGTTGTAGGGACTTACAGTTGACAAGAATCCTAAATGAGACTACAGACTGTGATTACACATGCTCATTATTAGTTCTAATACAGTCATGCAAAAATTAATTTGCTTGCCTTAAAGAATTTCTTAGCCTTGTATTAAAATATCGTGTTAAAATGATTCATAGAATTTACAATTAGTTTTATACATTAATAGAATCCGTGTATCTGTTAGATAGAAGTTGCAAAATTTTCTTGTCCAAGTTTTAGGCTGATGCTTGTTTACCAACTTTACAACTATTTCCTGTGTATTGGTTGACTCAGTACATGAGTTTATTTTTCTTCTCTAATGCAGAATTGGACCAACGGATTACACCACCATTGTAAATACTCATTAACACCCGAGTAAAGGGTAGCTTGAAGAGTTCTTGCTCAATGAAATTACCAGTGATCTAGGTGGAAAGCGATTCCAGTTAAACATCTTGCTCAAGAACAAAAACAGTGTTCCAAGTGGGGTAGCAATTCAAGAAAAATATCTTGCTCTAGGTATTCCATGAGGGAACTATAATTCCATGTATATATCTTGCTCCACAACAAAAGCCAGAGAGGAGGGAAAGCGATTCAAGGCATATACATTGCTTAAGATAAAATAACTGTTTCCAGGTTGGGAAGCGATTCTAAGTAAATATCTTGCTAAAACAATAACCGTGTTCCAGATGGTCGGGCAATTCCAAGTAAATAGCTTGCTCAAAAAAATATAGTATTCCATGAAAGGAAAAATCCAAGTTCCAAGTTGGGAAGCATTTCAAGGTTAATTTATTGCTCAAGCAAACCAAAGTGTTCCATGTGGATAGCAATTCTGGGTAAACATCTTGCTACAAAGCAAACCACTGTCAGGTCAGGAAGACATTCCAGGAAACCATCTTGCTCAAAAACAAACCACTGTTTCAGGTCAGGAAGCAATTCCAGATAAACATCTTGCTCAAAAACAAAACAACCCACTTTTTCAGGTCAGGAAGCAATTCCTGGTAAACATCTTGCTCAAAAACAAAAACAAACCACTGTTTCAGGTCAGGAAGCAATTCCGGGTACACATCTTGCTCAAAAACAAAACAACCCACTTTTTCAGGTCAGGAAGCAATTCCGGGTAAACATCTTGCTCAAAAACAAACCATTGTTTCAGGTCAGGAAGCAATTCCGGGTACACATCTTGCTCAAAAACAAAACACTTTTTCAGGTCAGGAAGCAATTATATGTGAACATCTTGTTAAAAAACCAAACCAAACCACTGTTTCATTTAAGGAAGCAATTCCAGGTAAACATCTTGCTCAAAAATAAATAAACACTGTTTCAGCTCAGGAAGCAATTCTATGCAATAATCTTGCTCAAAAACAAAAAGAGTATTTCAGGTCAGGAAGCAATTCTATGTAAACATCTTGCTCAAAAACAAAAACAAACCACTGTTTCAAGTCAGGAAGCAATTCAGCACTTTTTCAGGTCAGGAAGCAATTCTATGTAAACATCTTGCTCAAGAACGAAAAAACAGTGTTTCAGGTCGGGAAGCAATACCAGGTAACATCTTGCTTAAGAACAAAAAAGTGTTTCAGGTTGGAAGCAATTCCATGTAAACATCTTGCTCAAGAACAAAAAAAACTGTGTTTCAGGTCGGGAAGCAATACCAGGTAAACATCTTGCTCAAGAACAAAAAAAACTGTGTTTCAGGTCGGGAAGCAATTTCAGTTAAACATCTTGCTCAAGAACAAAAAAGTGTTTCAGGTTGGAAGCAATAACAAATAAACATCTTGCTCAAGAACAAAAAAGTGTTTCAGGTTGGAAGCAATTTCAAGTAAACATCTTGCTCAAGAACAAAAAAAACAGTTTCAGGTCGGGGAGCAATACCAGGTAAACATCTTGCTCTAGAACAAAAAACAGTTTCAGGTCGGGAAGCAATTCCAGGTAAACAACTTGCTCAAGAACATTAACAGACTTGTCCTCCATCAACATGAAACAAATAAAAACAATGCATTTTTTAAATTTAATTTATTAACATAATTTCAAACTTAATATTCAATTGTTATCCAGATAATTAATAAGTATTACCTTTCTTTTCGGTTTTGGAACACTAGATCTAAAGATATTTGGCTAACAGTGATTGTTCTTTGTTGGTTTATAATTTGAAGATCAAACAAGCTAGCTAAAGATTGTATAATCATAATATACTCTTACCGAGTTGCTTATTGTCTTATGCTACTTAGATTATGATTACATTTCTGTATGAATAATATGAAACCTAAATAATAAACAGGTTAGAGAAAACAACAATCCATGCAGTCCATGCAGTCTAGAACTTGTTTTTATAACAACTAACTTGTATCATCTGAAGTCCAGAATCAACTTTAATCTACTGTGTCAATATCAATCGCTGTCGTCAATCAATAGATGTAATTGAAAGTCATTTTCTACTGACTTTAATTTATGATCAAACATCAACACATAACTTGTTACATTCCTGCAATGTAAAATTATTTATATTGTACATCATTTTTTTAATTAACACCATAGCAACACCTTGTATTGGTTATATCACGGCGGTCAGTCCACCTACTCACTGTTCCTGGAAAGGCTAAATCTCTGAATTTAACTGTTTACCAACTACTAGGCAAATACTTTCCCCAGTGACTGACTACTGCCCTACATGATTTAGAATCATGATTTAGAAATTATTTCATGCCCAAGCACCATGAAAGTATGCCCTGCACTGGAGTCGAACCTACAACCCCTTGATTAATAGACCTGTGCCCTATGACCTGAGCTAGCCGGATGGGTTTAAGTAGATTATCTATAGACAAGAAATGTAATGTGGAAACCACATAATAGCAGGATTTAAAAAACTTTAACACAAACATTACAAAGGGAAATAATCCATAATTCAGGCAGTTACAGCTGTGGTTACTTTCTAATTCTGTTCATCACATGGTATGTTATCATTGTATGAAGTTTCATAAAGATCTGACAATAAATGGCAGAAATAAATGGTAACGAAAAACTTTAATGCAATTGTTAAATACACCGGACGCCTACCAGACTGCCTGCCCCCTTGTGTTTCACCGAACTATTAGCCGGATTTTTCAACGAAAAGTAATAAGATCTTCAGTCTGTGAAATTGTTATTTATTTTGTGCATCAGGACGTCTAGTTTTTTACATATCATCAAATAAATACCTTGCTTCAAAGCAATGTAAATATTGTTTTCTATTTTTACAAAGAAATAAATTGTAGCAAAAATGTATTTGAATAAATTATGCTTGTATATTATATTTAGGGCTGTCATGATATACCGGTATACCAGTATATTGCAATATGCAGCTGCAGCAATACGTACCGCAGTACGAGTTCAACATACCAGTATTAAGCTTTTTTTTATTTCATTGGAAAATTAGTCCCCTCAATAAATGAAATTAGTAAAACATCTGTTTTCCATGGTGCATTTGATTAAATTCAATGAATTGAACCCAATGGGTGCTGTTGGATTGGTTGAACGGAACTTGTGCAAAATTTGTTCTAGAATAGAATTCTTCAGGACAGGAAGTTGTGAACCCTGAAGCTTAATTGCAATGATATTCTGCAGCTAAGGGGGTGCTCTTGTCAGTCTGCGATTTTTTATGCGTTATGACGTCACTAGTCTCTTTACACCACTACTTTTGTCGGCACCATAAGAACATGTCAGGGACAGTGTTCCTGGTTATGCGATCATTTTATTCTTAATTGGAAACATGATGCAGTCTGAGATATATCACTTATATAGGAATGAATGCATTGAAAATAGGTAGAACAAACTATGGTGTGGCCCAGATCACTAACTAAATACATATAAATAATACATCAGTATCAAACAAAACTGGAACACTTAAATAACATTGTATCAAAAAAGCATGCACATAGGAGCACTTAACATGCACATTGAAGCAAAAAATAACAATGCATCAAACAAACGTGCACATCAGAACACTAGATAACAATATATAAAACAAACGTGCACATCAGAACACTAAAATTACAATGTACCAAACAGACATGCACACTGAAGCACAAAAAACAATATAACAGGCCTCTACATTAACTTATTTTTTACTAGCCCGGTCGGGCTAGTAAATGCCCAAATCCACTAGCCCTGACCAATTTTTCACTAGCCCTGACCAAGGACCTTATTTATAGGGTCTTTGTCCTGACCATTCCGATTTTTCCTGTCTCAATTATTACCGACTAAATTGACAATACGTCTCATTTCATTGCAGTCATAGTATTTATTGTGGTAAAATATTACTACCATGCATAAATATGCATGAAGAACCTAATAAAAAAATTAAAATGAATGTATATTTTGATTTCTTCAATAAAATATCGGGGGTTACGAAATCAACTATCCGATTTTTCCGAGTCGTATCGAATTTTCCAAGGTCCGGACAAGTCATTTTTCATTTTTTGTTAAAAATAAAACTATCTTTTAAAACGCCGTGAAAGTTATAAATAGATGTGCATAGTTACAATCGCCGAGCAAATGTGTCGCATAATCGGCTATAACATTACATTGCCGACAGTCTTTATTTTCCAAAATAAGTTGATCGTGTTAGTACATGCATAATTATGCTATGTGTATATGGGTGTATGTCATATTAATTTCTTTGCCTTAATGTACGTAACTCAATGTCATGTACCCCGGGGAGTCTACATTTGTTAGCAGCAATTAAATCAATATTAATCCTTTGTTTGGAGATGAGCGTGCGTCGGCAATATTAAACGGATATTGATGTAAACAATTTAAGATAAGATGTGTGTAGGTATTTTTAACACTTAGTCGATGTTTGATAGCGTAACAATGCCATAATTGCAATGTCGCATTGTGTTATCAAAGAGTCCACTTTAATTTAATTGTTAATTACATGTAGAATTAAAACTTCAAACAAGCGTGACCCAATTTTTTTGATGACTTAGTACGCTAAAAATGGCCGGTAATAAAAAATATCGGGGATCGCGGGAAATTGAATGTTCTTTATTAAAATATATTTTGACGCCCGCTAATTTATCATTTTATTTCGAGAAAGTTTTAACATTAATCTTGCCGTTCATATTTTTCTGAAGAAAAAAAACCCCTACTTTCACCGAATTTACGTATATTATCGAACGTGTGTAGGAAATCCCCGGACTAGTACGCCTCAAGACGGCTCGATTTAACACACACATACGCACCAGATTACTTTCAAATGCATTAGGATGCTCGTAAATAAAGCGTAAACAAGTTTTTGTAGCCTTAAATTTGAGATTGGTTAACTGAAATCGGATTGATTTTTTGTGGTAATTAAAGTTTTGATCAAAATTAAGTAGCCCGGTCGGGCTACCTACGAGATAACTCCACCAGACCGGACCTAACTTGAACCAGTGAATGTCTGTCGGCTGCGCCTTAATGTCGAGCCCTGTATAAAACAAACATGCAAACTAGAAAACTAAAATAACAATTTATCAAACAAAAGTGCACACTGGAGCACTAAAATAAGAAAATAAAACAAATGTGCACACTGGAGCACTAAAATAAGAAAATAAAACAAATGTGCACACTGGAGCACTAAAAAAAGAAAATAAAACAAATGTGCACACTGGAGCACTAAAATAAGAAAATAAAACAAAAATGCACACTGGAGCACTAAAAAAATAAAATAAAACAAATGTGCACACTGGAGCACTAAAATAAGAAAATAAAACAAATGTGCACACTGGAGCACTAAAATAAGAAAATAAAACAAATGTGCACTCTGGAGCACAAAATTAACAATATAAAACTAACATGCACACCAGTGCACTAAACTTTCTAGCTAAAGGTCTTCAGTGAACCTGTGTGTATACTGTTATAGAATGGGTACGTTTAATGCCGTATCTGTTAAAAAAACGGCTTATAAAGTTTTGGAAGCCAGAACAATAAACTTACAATATAAAACAAACGTGCGCACTGGGATCTAAAATAACAATATAAAAGAAGCATGCACACTCAAGCACTTAAATAACAAAATAAATAAAATGTGCACACTGGAGCACTTAAATAACCATAAAAAGTATTACAAGACAACTAAACTTTACATTAATTGAAGAAATGATCAATATAAAATATCCTACCATCAGTTTTGTTCAGTGTACCATCAATATTATCATTGTTAACATTTACTGATAAAACCTGAAATATAATTATAATATAACTGTAGGAACAATCTGTTGACAGATGAAAATTGTTAAAATGACAAAGCATCCAAGTAAACTCAACAAAACTTTAAATATATTAATGTATATTGGTCCAAGGAAATCTGTTCAATAAGGGGAGATTACTGTGTTAGTGACTGATTCTTAAACTAACATGAAAACATTCCATGTCAAATCACCTTTCAATTTTGAAAAATTGTACAAATTTTTTACTTTAACACATAGGTTTAGGTCAAAATGAACATTTCACAGAGTATTTTGTTATCTTTGTAAAAAAAGAAATGTTTCATATTTTTAATGATGTCAAGTAACTAATGTGCTAGAAGTGTACTGGTAAAATCAAGTATGTCACAAAATGATGTCATCGGAACAAACAGAAAACATTTCTGGTGAAAAAAAAGACGTTAATCAACAGTTAAACTAGATTAGGGTAAGCCCAGTACAAATCCTGGTTTTGTGAGTAGGAATGTTTGTGGTAAATGTAATATCTTCTAATGATATGAAGCTAATATATTTACCACTTACTCTTACTGAGTCCTACTAAACAAGATCTATGAGAGACGCTACTGGAAGTTACAGAAATGATCATGAAAATTAAGTATGATAGTATGCAGACCTACATGGTTGTCTGTGTATAATATATGTGTACATGTTATCTTGAAATGGATAAGTAATCTTTTCCTTTAATAACAATCTCAGTAAACACTGACATCTCATAGGATATCCTGACATAGCACAGGGGGTTTGTTTAACTGGTAATTAAAGGGACATAACTTACTATTAGATGATTTATGTTTTTGCTTCAGGTCTTAAAACTTTCAACCAAGAAAAATGCATTGACATTCATAATTGGTCACAATTGGTGCCACAAGTTTAATATTAGTCTTGGAATATTCTAAGCGCTAGGGTGAAGCAAAGCTGTGTTAGTCCAAAGAACTGTAGTTGTCCCTTCAAATGATTAAAAAAAGGAAGAAGGTATGAAGCAGAGCTATAGTACAGTGTTTTACTTGTTTGTGCCAACAGGGTAGATCAGTCGGTAGCATGCAGGTCTACTGATTGAAGGGTCATAAGTTCAATTCCTGGATGGGGCATACTTTCCTGGAGCTTGGTAATGATTCTACAGCAGATGTCAGTCAATGACCTAAGTATGTGCATGGTTACTGCAGAAGTTTGATCCCTGCATCAAGTACTTACCTATTCTCCTCCCATTACAGATGTATATTTAATTACTGCATACAATGAACATAAAACAAACAAATACCCATACCTGTATTGTATTAGAATACATGATGAAACCAGATGATATGTTAGTTTTGACAGCATTATATATCATAGAATAGTTGCCAGGATCACTTGTAGACATATTGTCACTGTAGAGTTAATTCTGTTATATATTGTAGATCCTTAACAAAATACAAACATTTACTATTTGTAAGAGTTAAAGTCATATGAGCTTCAGAATGTAGACAAACTTATTTTACATCAAACTTTTGCAGCAGCTAAACTAGGAAAGATTTAAATTGTGCATAAAATAATTGTTACATTTCTTTGTCAAAAAATATGACCTCATTAGTCTGTATAATAGTTTACTCTTAATCCTCTGTATACTTTTTGCAAATGATTACCAATAAATTAAAGTTTGACAGGGTATTTGGAGCAAATCATCACACTCACAGGATCAATTAAGATTTTTCAAGAAAAGTAAGTGTTCTTACACAGTTATAGCACAAACAAATATTCAACTGCAGTCACAGTTTTTTAGTTTGGCGTGATATAACCTTTTTGATACACCGGTAAACCCAAACAGTTTTTATTTTGTTTTGTTAAAAAAATGCATTTTTATCAACTTTCCAGACTTTTTTGTAAAAAGGTAACAAAATTGAGTCACTGTAACAAAAAATACATCACAAACCTTTCATATAGTATAAGTCAGAATGTCCAGTAGATGTGATATTGAAATCTATCAGTAAAGACTAACTTAAGTCTGGTGATACATCACAATGTTTATTGATATACTTCAGGTTAATACTTAAATACCATAGATTGTCTTCTCTCTTTAAAATCAACTGTAAAAATAAATAGATTATGATAATTATTAACAGTGAAATATGTCAACTCTAACAGATACAAGTACTTGTCAAACTTGTTACAAGTAATTAATAAGTAACAAACTTACACGACTTTTACATTACTCATTTCATGTATAATTTGAAATAATATTAGTCTAATATCAATATGAAGACTTGAAAATGGCAATACTTTACAAAACCATTGACTTAATAATATTAAAATAATCACAAATAACAGTCAAATCTAGTCTACATCTTTATTTATTTACATTATAAACAGTTCAACATCAAGTGGTAGAAAAGCATATCACTCCTATATTTCTAAAGTGCATAAAACATATTTTCTTGCTTAACGTTTTGTGTAAAAAAATCAAGCCAGTAGAATATGGATTTTTAAGTCAGGTAAAATTGTACCACTCAGCTTGTAGATTGGACATGAACTCATTTTTCTGTTTTATTTAGAGCTCTAAGTTACTAGTAATCATTATCAAGTTTAAATTAAAAGAAACTTATGCTTGATTATGACATGTGCTGTTACAAATTCAAAGTTTGTTCACAAGACACAATTTCTACATAATTATGCAAATGGCATATTTAAGAATTAATTTTGTTTCTTAGGGCATTCTTGAACAAATAATAGAATCACGAGTTCGATTCCCAGGCGGGGCATACTTTCGTGGAGCTTGCTGAGGAAATTATGTCTACAGCCATTCTCCCTCCTATCAATGATTCTTAATTATGTAGGTCAGTTGTCAGTCAAAAGTACGCACTTGGTAATTGGTTAACAGCTAAATCCAGAGATTTAGCCTATTCAGGAGGAGTGAGTAGGTTGACTGACTGCTGTTATATCACCTATTCAATGTGTTGCTACAGCGTTAAATCCAACAAAAACCAAACAAACTTGGAAAAATTTGACAGCTTACAAGTATTTCAAAACTTTTATAAATTATGACATTTTTAGGAAAAACAGCTACCCTGCCTTCAAATGTTTCACTTTACCTTAGATAAATACATGATAATGAATGTCTCTGATGTTTTTACTTCAGTGATGTATGGTTTCACTAACAGAACAGTAAACATATCACATTACTCTACATAGTTGATTATATTATCATACAGTATTTAGTACAAGTCACTTTAACTTCATCTTTCTCTTGTAGGTTTCTCTCCTCATTACAATTACTGCTACAACTGTAAACAAGTTAAACAAAAACTTTTTATATATATTTAAATATCATTTGTGAACTACTAAATGTCTCTTCCTGGTAATCATTTTTAATTTGTCATCATTATGTTGCTTTATATTGCATCAACAACACAGGTAATTTTATAACCAATGAAATGTGTACAATGTAAAATCAAACAAGAGTGTCAGGATGGCTGTATATCATTCACCTGATTATTATTATAATTGCTTATTACAAGGACATTCGAACCGAATACTGAACTAAACAAGCAAAATTATTCATTTACATCAGGTTTCATGGTTGATGCTTCAAAATTGTCCAAATTAGGCAATGATACACAATAAACATCCAACATCTAGTACTCCTTGTATCTGAGAAAATTGTCCAAACTAGGCAATGATACACAATAAACATCCAAAATCTAGTTCTCCTTGTATCTGAGAAAATTGTCCAAATTAGGCAATGATACACAATAAACATCCAAAATCTAGTTCTCCTTGTATCTGAGAAAATTGTCCAAATTAGGCAATGATACACAATAAACATCCAACATCTAGTACTCCTTGTATCTGAGAAAATTGTCTAAATTAGGCAATGATACACAATAAACATCCAACATCTAGTTCTCCTTGTATCTGAGAAAATTTGTTTTGCTATGCAGAACTAAATTACATGCAGAACAAAAAGAACTCAGGACATTCATGATCAATTTTGATCTTAGGTCATGCTTTTGAGAATCTTGGTAGAGGTTTTCTAGGTAATACTTTATAATGAATATCTAAGCCAAAGTTATAATAGTGTCTTAGATTTTTTGTTGTTTCCTATAATAGCATCAGGAAAACAAGAAATGTAATGTGGAAACCACATTAAAGCCGATTAAAAAACTTTAATGCAAAAATTACAATGGGAAATAATCCATAATTAAGCTAGGTAGAGTTGTGGTTACTTTCTAATTCTGTTTATCACATGGTATGTTATAGTTGTATGAAGTTTCATAAAGATCTGACAATAAATGGCAGAAATATATGCTAAATTGAAAACTTTAACACAATCGTGAACGACCCCAGACATCTGCCCGACCACCCACCAGCCTGCCCATGTTTTGCCAAACTATTAGCTGAATTTTTTCGTTGAAAAATCTGGCTAATAAAGTGACCAAGGGCAGAGTCAATTTAAAACACACCAAATATCTAACCTCCAGCTTCACTAGTTTATGTGAGGAAGATAGTTTAAGTTTTTATCCTTAGTTACTATGGCAAGCTGAGTTCTACATAGAATAAAAATCTCTGATACACTTGTTAGATCTAAATAGCTATCCGGCCAGCTCAGTTGGCTGCACGTTAGTCTACTGATCGAGGGTTTCAATTCCTGGATGGGCTATACTTAAGTCTTTTGTGGAGTTTGGTCATGAAATATTTCTAAGGACAATCTTCCTCTTACCACTGATTGTAAATAATGTAGGGCAGTTGTCAGTAACTGGTTAACAGCTAAATCCAGAGATTTCCAGGGAAGGGCGAGTGAGGTTGACTGACCACCATGATATGACCTTTACAATGTGTTGCTATAGCGTAAAACCGAACAAAAATAAATTACCAAGAACATTCTGTCAAGTTTCATCACCATTGATAGGGTGATTTCAGAGAAGATGTCATTTGTATAAATTATTGATGGATAGACAGACATCAGGCACCAACAATATCTCACCTGAATAAATAAAATCTCAGGTCCATGTGAACAAACTATATAAAAGATTTAAAAACCTGATCTCTTTAACAATTTCTTCTAGTTTTAGCTTCATTTTCTTATTAGTGTACAAATCTGGTTTCAACATTATAAGAGTCTTCATGATCACATGTAGTTTTGTACCTGTTTTAATGAAAAACAAACATTTCCTTAATTAAATCAGTATTTATATTAAGATCAAATAAAGAAATGTCCAACAGTTGCAGGGATAATAATCCAAGGTCTTATTTTCAATGAGAGATTTTCTCCCATTTACAAGCAAATGATGAGATTTCTCCCATCTGCTGAAATTAACAACATTTTTATTCATGGTATCAAAATTTAATATTTTTTCTCACATCAAATCTTTAAAAACATTTTAACCCTCAGACTAATATTGTCCCCTGTATACTGTATGGGATTCTCAGACCTTGGGAGTCAAGGAGATTGGATTTCAACACACCAAGAGGGTGGTGGGTGTAGGAGGGGGGTCGCCACCCCTTTCCTCAAAGGGTGGTGTAGCTGTCTAAGCTCAGTGACTTTTGGAATACCCAAATCTATTTATAAAATCTCATTCTTTAAGACAAAAGCAAAATTTTCTATGGCACCAAAGGTGAAAGCCCCCCTATTGTAGGTTAAAAATAGCAAAAATGGCCACAAGAACTAAAAAGAGTAATTCTCTGTGTTCTTCAGGTTTTTGGAAATTACAAGTCGTGGGTGGTGTTTTCGTAATCGTAATGAATGAAGTAATGAAGTAATGCATCACCGAGAATATTCTATTCGAACGTTGGATATTTGATTGTTGAATTTAACAAACATGTGTCAGGTTAAAAAAAATATTTGTTCACATTCTGCAAGATTTTTATGACTAGCCTTTACGTATGAAATGTTACTTTTTGCAAAGTTGATTAGCTCTTGAATATGTTAGTGTCTAATTAGGCATAAATTCTTTCATTTCATGGGGGGCAGGAATTGATGTTAAGGCATCAATCGAAGTAAACCCGCCATATTTGTAATTCACTCATTTTTAGTAAATAATCTTCTGAATTGCTTACTTACACTTGTCCCATAATTCAACGCCGTTTGTCTTTTTAAAGACAATTCTTGTTTGTAACAAGTGACTAAAAACAGCATTCTGGTCAATTCTAGTGAGCAAAATAATCCTATGTAAAGCCTTATTTTACTGTGAAGATTGGGCTATAATAACAGCAATGCATGCAAAACAGGTGTTAAAAAATATATTAGGGCTGTCACGATATGCCAGAAGCGTACCGTGATATATTGCAATACGCTGTCATCGTATCGCGATACGTACCACGGTATATTGTGGTCTTAACTCTAACTTCAGGTTAGATGGAAAAGCTGACGTTTTGCTACTATTATTTCGCGAAGGGAAGAATTTTTCAGATGAAATAAAAATATCGCCAAATACCGGTACATCAAAATCGTACTGCGGTACGTATTACTGCAGCTGCGTATTGCATTATACCGGTATATCGTGACAGACATAAAATATATAAAAACAGGTGTTAATAAATACAAAATGTATATATGCATGTACATGTATATTCAACATTATGTACTCTGTCCTTATATTCGGAACAAGTTGTGTCAGTAATCAGGATGTGGTCTATCAATAGTGTTTGATTGGTATCAAATTATATCACATACAAATGATTGTAATACATATATTAATGACATACAACTCTGTTGCATAGACACATAAAATATATATCCTGCTCTTTCAAATTTGAAATACTGTATTAAGTTTAATTAAAACTGGTTCAACCAGTCACCTACTGTAAGTGGCCAATCCCGACACTAGCCGTAGCTTAATGCAGATTATACTGTATGTAAGCAGACTTGTTTCTGCATTTTCATAAGTAAAATATAAAAACTGCATAAAGGTTTTGGTAATATCTTTATCCATTTAATTGATAATTTAACATATTGATATTAAATTAATTATTTACAAACATATATGTATCAATTAAACAGAAATTCACTACAAATTGAATGTGAAAAACTGTATTCTAGTACGTTATAAAAGAGTATGTTATATAGTTAGTATATAACATACTTAGTATGCTATATGGATATAAAACCTCGGTTATTAATATAACATACCTTTTTTCTATGGCCCAGCGAGTATGTTATATCCGAGTTTTACTGTACTATATAAATGATTTGGAAGAGACAAAAGCAAACAAACAACTTTACAAAATTGTAGTATTATTGAACTGGTATTAACTGCACATTTATGTAAAAAAACTGAGAGTGAATGTAACCTTTATATTAAGAATACCTTTCTAAAGAAATAACAGTTCTATTAAAAAAAACTTCATTTTTTACAAACATCAATTTAAACAACGGCTAGTAAGTATTCAAAACCTGTTAAAAGTATTTCATTTGAGCAAGATATTAAGTCACTATCATCTTGTATTGATAGATTGAGGTGCTATCCCAATACACTTGATTGTCCTGCTTAAAATATCATGATGTGTCAATACATTTAGAGCATTGCCCCAGCACTATTGTTCTTGGCCTTTCTCCATGTCTAGCTTGCTAAGGAAAACACCAACGTCTTCCGAAAGGAAACAAAATAAACAAATTTAGGCTTGTTGATAAATATATAATTTAGTTACTATGGTAATTGAATTAGTGACAGTCTAAAATATACAGTCAACGATATGCGTAATAAAGACCGTACATACACTAACATATCAATGACAATGTTTTGAATGCTAGGTAAGACCAGATCAGGGTACCTTGAGATCGGATGAATAATTTAATGGCCAAATTAATCCAAATATCTAGTTAATATCTCTTTGGTGGTGCAGGTTTTGTAGCAGGATAGCTGGTTGTCCAACTTGGCAATTTTTTTAAGAAGTTGTGTAGCCATGGGAAGGGGGGCTTAGCCCCCAGCAGCCCCCTCGTGAACCCAGGTCTGTCTAAAGTGGCCATGTAATTTACAAAAACCCGAATTAACTAATTGCCAATATTTTTTCATGTACTTCTGTGATGAATTGCGTTTTACGTGCGATAAAAAACTCCATTTCGCCCCATTTTGTCATATTCCATGATTCCGTGTTTTCTGAGTTTGCTAATTGGTATCGCTAATTGGCTACAAAAAAGCTAATAAATCTCTAACAATGACAATTAAGAGTACATGTTAAACCCAACAAAGACATAAAGAAGTTTACTACCTTTTTCAAACACATAGAAAATACTAAAATCCATGAAATCACAATTTTTCCAAGTTTTGCAAACTTGCAGACGAAAATTGTCAGCTGTGTGTCAGTGTGTGTGTACATGTAATTCGCCGGGAAAAATAGTTCAGAGATTGTTTGGTGAAAAAGCGTTATTCTACAATATCATTTCAAATATACGTCGCCAGTGTCTAAGTTTAATTACACATTAATATAAACCACTAAAGATTGTCAAAATATTAACTATTTTCAAATTTGCCTGAATTTATATCATTTTCATGCGCTAAAAGTAGTCCACGCTCTCGGTTAACAGTTCAGGGGAAATAACTGCAATATAAGTCATAATGTATTGGGCACAATTATCTCCCTTGCAAACAGAAAAACTAAACCAATGTTACTAAGGTTTAAAATTGTTATTTTTTGTGAGAAAACATGAGACTCTTAGATTTTTCACTAAAATAACTGAAAATTAATCTCCATCAATCTCAGAACTCGTCATAACAACAGCTGGAATAGAAAAAATCTTGAATTCTCTCAATCCTAGAAAAGCAGCAGGGTATGACTCTATACATCCTAGAGTCAGTACTGAAAGAATTATCAGGAACTATAGCTCCAATCCTCACCCTGATCTATAACTACTCCTTAACAACAAACACCATCCCTCAAGACTGGCGTACACTGCTAATGTTGCTCCAATCTTCAAGAAAGGCAGTAAGTACAATGCAGAAAATTACCGTCCGATCTCACTAAATTAAAAAGTACAAATTCCAAACATGTTTAAATTTTTCCAGGCAGAATTTTGATTTTTGCTTGAAAATGGATTAATTTTGAACCTTATATTTAATTGACGAGGAGTTTTTTGGGCAGAATTTCAGCATTGGCACAGAATTGGAAATAAATTGGCTTTTATAACAATCAATGTTAGAAGATAAAGCTGCCAACTTTAATCAACAATCCTGGTATTATTGTAAGCACACCTTCAGGTTCCTGTATGAGACTAGGTATTTCAGACAAATCATAAAAACCAAACACATGATCGCTTAGAAACCCTATGGAAATTTAGGAAGCATAATAAATAATGAAAAAAATATTTAGCAAAACAAATGTTTCTATAAGTATAGACATGAAAGTTTATTTTGTGATAGAAAATTATTTACTAATGACCACATTGCATCTCTGGTTTTCAATTTATATGCCCCAAAATAAATGGTCCAACATCATTGTCATATGTCTTTCTTTACGCGTGTTTAACGTAGTTACTGCATTATTGTTATTATAAAATTTAATTAAATAACTATTGAAGTCACTTTTACTATAACCTGACACACATTCATTAAATTTATCAATTAAATATACAATGTATACAAATATCAAATGCTCACAAAAACACCACCGATTGTTTTAATTTCAAAATCTGACGAACACGGAGGATCGCTCTTTTCAGTTTTTGTGACCTATTTTTGCTTTTTTATGTTATTAGAGGGGGGGGGGGGGGGGGGGGGTTCTCCTATTTTGCCTTGAAAAAATTTGCATGTTTTCAATAGAATGAGATTTCATAAACAGACATGGTATTCTGAAAGATAGCTACGCTGAAAAAAATGATAATATCAACAGTCTTCAAATTAAATTTTGACAAGCACTGGTCTTATTTATCATGTTTAAATAGTAATCGATAAAAAATTTAACTTGCCCAATTTCATGAAATAAAATATTTTCAACAGACAGATTAAATTTTAAGAAGTCACAGACATCAGTTATTGGGTTAAGGTTTAGAACTATAGGAGGTTGATCAACTTGGAGTCAACTACATGCACATTTAATTTTTTTTTCAAGCAGGACTATCTAAAGACATGAACACTCAAATTGTCATTTTGTTATCTGTACTGGAATTAATGCTGGTGTAACACAATTTAGGTTATTTTACAACTACCAGCAAACCTATTCTAGCTTTCCTGGACCCATCTTCCCTTCCACAACTTGGCACAAGGCAGGCATCTTCTCTGTGTAAACTTATTAAGGGAGAAAATTGACATTGAAAGTATAATTTAACTCCCTGGATGGGATTACAACCCGTACCCCCATTGGAACACTGTATTCAGAGTCCTCGAGGGCTATCAATTGTGTCCAGACTAAGATTTTATCATTTGAATCATGCAGGCCTACACCAAAGCAAAGTTAAGTAACTGTCACAGGGTAGAAAAATATGCAGCCTGACCGGGACTCGAACCCAGGACCTCTCGCTTACATGGCGAGTGCTCTCCCGACCGAGCTATCCGGCCGCTTACGTATCCTTCTTCCCATAATGTGAACAGGTAAGTGCCGTGACATAACTTAACACTGCTTAAGTCTGTGTAAAAGACACTTTTTCAAGAATTTTGTAGGGATCCTGCACCAACTAACGCAATGTTGAGGCCAACTGAGACCCCTATTTATCGACAATTTACTGAGAATAGTGAAAATTAAATACATTGGGGTCTGATTTCTGAAATGACTTTGTTAACATAAGAAAAGCAGTCAAAAAATTAAAAATAAACAATGACAAGTCAAACACTCGATGTTGGGAGACCGCTAATTGGCAACAAACAAGTTAACTAAAGTCTTAAAAAGAGAAGAGTTGTGAAATAAACTCAGAAAATGAAGTAAAATGGTAGTTTACCCTTTCTAACACACAAATAATCCAAAATTGTGGGAAATCAGATTATTTACAAGTTCAGCACACTTGCAGACGAATTTATGTTTTCGTGAAAATGTGTTATTAGGTCGGAAAAATAGATCCTAGATTTTTAATGCACAAGCTTTATTTTGAAATATTATTTCAGATTTCTGTTGACAGATGTCTTAGTTTAATAATAACTAAAACATTATATAACAATAAACCGTCACAAAACGGCTATGAGTAAAGTTAACTTATGAGCAACATTTTCTTACGCAATCGGAAAAATAGTCCGAACATACGGTCAATGGTCAAAGGGAAACAACTGCTATAAATTATAGTCGTTTAGTCATAGTGCAGAATAGCCTCCCCTGTTTATATATAAAAGAGACTATAGGCCCGACGGTTATATAGTATAAAACATGTTCGTTTTATGTTTGAAATCATGGAATATCCATTTATAAACCGAGAAAAATTACTTCATGAAACACTAAACTTGTAAATTATGTTAAATACGAAAGCTTTTATTTATCTTACACATAATTATTTACTTTTTAAAATTGTATAACTTCAAATTTATCCTTCTAATCGCTTCTAAATCACAATGTTGGTAAAAGAAAGATGAGTTATAATTTATTTTTCTTTAATAACTATTCAGGGACGAGTTCGTAGATGAAATTACATTGAGACAGTCTTATGTATAGACTGCTCCTGCATGCAGGCCCCTACAGGTCTTGCATGAAGTTTTCTTTTTTTAATTTCCGTATACAGCCAAAGTTTACATAAATTCACATTTTTGGTGTGTGTCATTGTAGTTACATGTATGTTATGGCAGTTCCATTAACTTCCTAAGTAAATAATGATTTCATAATTACATGTACGGTATAATTATAGTTTAAAAATTGCTGCTTTTATACAAAACGTTGACTTTGATGATGAAGATTATTGTTGATAGGATTCAAAAAATATATATTTTAATAATTTTCTTCAAATTATGATCGAATATAAGGTTTTAACAAAATGTAGAAGTAATTTCACATAGGCCCACACTTCCATTTCAACGCTAATTTAATAAAATGGCCGTTTTTGCACCGCATATTCAATAAATTGACCGTTTACTACACAAATATTCGCTCTTGGCCACTTACATATAAGACAAAAAACATTATTTTTTTCATTTAAAAGAGCCAAATTTTAACCAATATATGTAGGAAAAAAATATTTTAGTAGTTAAAAATATTTTAACTGCAAAAAATACGAATATTGATAAAAAACAAAAAATATAATCTTTCAATGTAGTAAGCATCTATTCACAACTCTTCTAAATGGAGATAAATAAAGTGTCTATTTTTTTCTATAGGTGTGATGCGGTCGAAGATAGTGCCTGGCTTGTGACAAAACGAACGATGATTTGAAAGATATCTTAAACAGTTTTATGGCAATCAATTCTTAGTTTTATTAAATAAAAGTTTTTTCTTACTTCAAAATTGCAGAAAATGAATTGAAAAGGGGTTCGTCTGCGCTTCGCGGTTTTTCATACGCAAACCGAATAACACAAAATACCGAAAATGGCGGTCAGAATGAAAAAAATCAAGTGGGTACGAAAATATTTTGCGTCTTTCGTGCGTAACAGTGCGATGACAGCCATCAATTTGGCTTGAATGATCAAAAACAAATATTTATTTTATCATTTAAAAGTAATTTGGCGGTAGAACTGGTGAGAACTTGCTGATTAAGGACAAACATGAAATCGAAAGTAAGGGTTCGTACATGGCGTATTTCGTACTCGAGATTAGCATTGAAACTCTGACATTTAATCAAGAAATAAACATACTTTTAAGGTTCAAGTAAAGTCTTTGTTTGCATTAAAAATAGTAAAATGAAAAATGCTCTAACTCTTTAATACTTCCATCATGAGCAGTGTTTTATACATCAAAATGTTCCTTATGAAACATACAATATGATGCTGTTAATTAATTTAGTTGAAAATGTTTATCAAAAGATGCATTTGCAAAATTGATGCTGTAAAACTGAAAATATTAAAGACATTAAGATTTTTTTACAAACTTATTTAACATCCAATAATTTATAGAACATTATAGTTCATATTCCAATAAAGGTACTCCAATATTTATAACCTAAAAAAAGGTTACAACAAATGGGTTTTCACGACCCTGTTTCTACTTTCACTTTAGTTTTTCAATTGCCTTAGTTTTGTTTTAATATCTATTGAGGTTATAAATATTGCAGTACCTTCATTGGAATGTGTACTATAAGGTTCTGTAAAGGAATTAATGTTAAATTTTGTTGTAAGAAAATTTTAATGAAGTTTAGTATTTCTATTTGTGCAGCATCAATTTTGCAAATACATCTTTTGCTAAATATTTTTATCGAAATTGATGATTGGCATCACTTTGTATGTTTCATAAGAAACATTTTGATGTATAAAACAATACTGTTGGTGGAAATATGACAGAATTAGAGCTATTTATGTTTTACTATTTTTTTAGCAATCCAAGACTTTACATGAACCTTAAGTTGCCTTTGCTTATTGTCTGGTATAACTGAATTGATATTATTTATTTTTTACCAATTTTTTTGGTTGTTTTTTTTCCCAGGGTTATTTTCCTGGTGTTGTGATTTAGGACAAACTGTAATAGTCTAATAGAAACCCAACTGTAAGGTTGACTGTGATGCATGCCAGGGAGAGCTTTCTGAAGTCTTAAAACAGTAAAGATGTGTTCTGGAGGCACTGGAGAGCTGATTTGAGAAATCTAAAGCTATGGAGTACAGTAATGTTTTCTCATTGTTTAGTTGTTCATTATCTCATGGTACTTACCTGTACAAATTATAGTAAGAAGGCTATGTAATCAGCTAGATAGCTTAGGAAGAGCACTTGTCATTTAAATAATGAATAAAAAACTGCATCGTTAATTTGTAAACAATGCAACGTCCGAGCATGCGCAATATCGGGGTCTGCTAAACTAGATTCTATACCATGGACTTAAATTATGTCGTGGCACTTACCTGTTCACATTATGGGCAGAAGGATATGGAAGCGGCCGGATAGTTTAGTTGGGAGAGTGCTCGCCTTGTAAGGGAGAGGTCCTGGGTTCGAGTCCCGGTCAGGCTGCATATTTTTCTTACGCTGTGACATTTGGCACCTAATGTGGGACCGTGACAATTACTTGGTCAGTTGAGAAACACTTGTAAAAAAATAAATGCATCTTAAACGGCATGGAATTTTGCAATTCCAGATGATACCTAGCTGATCTTTATTGTAACATTTTCACCTTGTCTTTGTTGTACAGATCACTGATGTATTCTAGGATTAGTCTATGGTTTTGTTGATCCTTGGTTAATGGAGGACATTGGTTGATGTTACAAGCTATAAATGACAAGGTGTTGTTGACCATCTATATGTTGATGCAGCTGAGAGTCTTATCAATATGTATTACAAGGTACTTTATACTAGGGGTGTAATAATACAGTCAAAACAGTATTGAGATATCCAAAACCCATATTGTAATATATGCAATACATATTGTGCTTTTTTTGTAGACATGTGAAGCATGAATTGATGCATGTGCATTGCATTCGCTACATTCATATGTGTATTTTCAAACAATCTCTTGTACAAATATTTGATAACTTGTGTAAATTGGATTATATGTAAGAAAAAGGCATATTTTGAAATGGACCTTCAAAGCCAACTATTCTTTCATTTGATGAAATGTTGAACATTTTAAAGCACAATAAAATTATTTCAAGTTTTCAAAAGTTTTAACATTTATTCATTTATTTTAATTTTAGGATCTGATAAAAACAATCAGTATGCCACATTACCACAAATAACTGGTTCAGGAAAAAATGGACTGGTTAAAAACTGGCAGAATTCATATCACAATATTAATCAGTATATTGGTTAACTGTTATAGTCCAATAGAATTAACCTGAGCTTGAACTACCTGATTGTAATAATTACACACTTCACTTACATTAAATTGTGAGTTTCCGTATGCATGTATACGGTTATACATGTGTTTATAACAACAGAAGTGACTGTAAATCAATTTATTAAAATCGGCATGTTATTGTATGTTTAATTTTGGACACATAAGTTTTTGGGGAAAACAAGTAAGTCAGTAATATTATGGCACAGTTTCAAAGTATTTATTCTTATGAAAACAAAATTAATTGTTCAGTATGTGTATTTTGCCGAAAGCGTGATTAACAAACGAAGACAAAAATAGACTGTAAATACTGACTTTAATATATTCTTGTTGGACTATACACACCTACTTTATACTGTTTATTAAATCAAGACTATAGTCATGTATATTATATGAAGTATTATGTTGGTTCTTTTTGTTGTTTACATTTGATACTTGGTTCTTTCAACCAATCTCTTCAATTGTTCCTTCTTACGAATAACAATGATAAACATTATTGTAAATATTTTAATGTTAGCTATAGAAGTTCTTGTAAATTGTTATGTTTACAAACTTATATCATTGAAGATTTTTACTGATTTATTTCAGACAAAAGAGAAAACCAAAAAAAGAATATTTAAGTGCGCTTCATATATTGTTGAAAGAGTAAAGAAAGTTTTATGGTATAATTATTTAGATCAGCAAATGTTGATATAAGACTTTGTCCTGTGGATTCTACTGGTTTGAAATTTAAAACATATGGTAGCAATTTTTGAATATTTTATTATTTATTTATATATTAATTTTCTTGTTAATCAACATGCTAATGTTGTTATGTAAGAAGGTAGACTGACCTTACCAGCTTTCTTGTACAATTTCTGTTACCAGCACTCACTCTTCCACAAGAACATGACAACTTTTTGATCTCTGTTTATCAAGATTATATTATAGGAGAATACTTGTAACCTATCACTGTGTAGAACCAAAACAGTTCAACATGTTTATACTTGAGTCTGTTAACCATTGATCATATATTTATATTGTAAATATGATCATTGTAGCAGAGAATAATACAACACTTGTACACACCTGCTATCAAGATAGCTATAATCTTCACATGATGGATTGTTCACTTACAATGTGGAAGAATGTATGTATGATCCCAGCTTGGAACATTATATCTAATGTTCTAGTTAATATAATATATTGTATCTACAAGATTTCATTTATACATTGATAAAGTAAAGAGAAACAATTACATTTCTTTAGAAAATAGCCTAGTTTCTGTTAGTGTTTGAAGCAGGAACCAAATATCCATCCTACCACTGGACCTCTGTTTATGTATGTTATTTTAATATGCTATTAGGTTATGTAATTATTATTGTAATATGTTTTATTGGATATATTACAGATAAGCAATAACATTGTAAGATATTTTCTGATAGATGATACAACAAATGTTGGAAACCATGGGGCAAATAACTTTATCAAAGAAACATGAAATACAGTTGTTAGATGGAAGTTAAAGATCAAAATCTTCACATAGTCTCAAACTTAAATAAAGACAAACAACAAAGAAACAAGTATAATTGTTGTATGTTATGATTAATATAAAATTTATACAAGATAAAGATTGTTGAGGTAATTTTTTAAGTATTAATTTTTTACATTATAAGTATATATTGTCTGATGAAATCATTCCTTGGTGAGTGTAATCATTAACTCTGATGTTAACCAAGTTTTAATTGTCTTGTTTTGTTTTACCAATCAGTCACTTAGTGAATTCATGTTTATAAAATTGAGTTTATTACAAAAATAAAAATTATGATATAAATAAATCTTAACATATGTTTTAATACTTGTCTGGTTTACATACTGAGTGATAACATGATTGACATCTTGTAACAAAACTAACATTTGATGTCTGTTTGCAAATTACATTTTAAAATATTTATAATACTCCATGAATGTAAAGATAAAAAATTAGTAATGGCCATTAACCTTGTTGTCATTGAAAGTTGAAGAATAAAGCAAACATCAAGTGTATCAATTTCATTTAAATTTTATATTAATATGAAACATTACACTGTAAACAGTTAAATGAATAAAAAAACATGTTTTTTGTATTTTATAATTTATTATATTTTCTATATATAATAGGTATTGAGAAAGTTTATGAGATTGTTGAGAGAATTAACATTTGAATGGTTTATGGTTGGTTAGTATATATTTATATTTATTTTATAAATAAATCTCTCATAATATTAACTCAACTGAAATTTAACAACTGATATAAAACATTCTAACATATGTTTGGTTTAAAATTGTTGACAACATAGATGTCAGCATTGTTTAATATGAGGGTGACCATGTCACTTCACTATATAACTTGTATAGAGTCATTGATTAATTTATAGGGACCATAATGGAAATAAGGATTTAATTCTTTTTTGTGTCATCCCTATATTTCAATATATTCAACATATTCTTTAACCTATAATATGTTAAATGAATTAGCTTTAATTTCAGTAAAATTACTTGTGGTAAGTAGGATCTGTTTTCTTCACAAATTATATATGTTCAAGAAGTGTTGATGAATGCTGTACCCAAGTATACATTATATATGTTCAAGAACTGTTGATGAATGCTGTACCCAAGTATACATTATATATGTTCAAGAAGTGTTGATGAATGCTGTACCCAAGTATACATTATATATGTTCAAGAACTGTTGATGAATGCTGTACCCAAGTATACATTCTATATGTTCAAGAACTGTTGATGAATGCTGTACCCAAGTATACATTATATATGTTCAAGAAGTGTTGATGAATGCTGTACCCAAGTATACATTATATATGTTCAAGAAGTGTTGATGAATGCTGTACCCAAGTATACATTATATATGTTCAAGAACTGTTGATGAATGCTGTACCCAAGTATACATTCTATATGTTCAAGAAGTGTTGATGAATGCTGTACCCAAGTATACATTCTATATGTTCAAGAAGTGTTGATGAATGCTGTACCCAAGTATACATTATATATGTTCAAGAAGTGTTGATGAATGCTGTACCCAAGTATACATTATATATGTTCAAGAACTGTTGATGAATGTTGTACCCAAGTATACATTATATATGTTCAAGAACTGTTGATGAATGCTGTACCCAAGTATACATTCTATATGTTCAAGAACTGTTGATGAATGCTGTACCCAAGTATACATTCTATATGTTCAAGAAGTGTTGATGAATGCTGTACCCAAGTATACATTCTATATGTTCAAGAACTGTTGATGAATGCTGTACCCAAGTATACATTCTATATGTTCAAGAACTGTTGATGAATGTTGTACCCAAGTATACATTCTATATGTTCAAGAACTGTTGATGAATGTTGTACCCAAGTATACATTCTATATGTTCAAGAACTGTTGATGAATGCTGTACCCAAGTATACATTCTATATGTTCAAGAACTGTTGATGAATGCTGTACCCAAGTATACATTCTATATGTTCAAGAACTGTTGATGAATGCTGTACCCAAGTATACATTATATATGTTCAAGAACTGTTGATGAATGCTGTACCCAAGTATACATTCTATATGTTCAAGAACTGTTGATGAATGCTGTACCCAAGTATACATTCTATATGTTCAAGAACTGTTGATGAATGCTGTACCCAAGTATACATTCTATATGTTCAAGAACTGTTGATGAATGCTGTACCCAAGTATACATTCTATATGTTCAAGAACTGTTGATGAATGCTGTACCCAAGTATACATTCTATATGTTCAAGAACTGTTGATGAATGCTGTACCCAAGTATACATTCTATATGTTCAAGAACTGTTGATGAATGCTGTACCCAAGTATACATTCTATATGTTCAAGAACTGTTGATGAATGTTGTACCCAAGTATACATTCTATATGTTCAAGAACTGTTGATGAATGTTGTACCCAAGTATACATTATATATGTTCAAGAACTGTTGATGAATGCTGTACCCAAGTATACATTCTATATGTTCAAGAAGTGTTGATGAATGCTGTACCCAAGTATACATTCTATATGTTCAAGAAGTGTTGATGAATGCTGTACCCAAGTATACATTATATATGTTCAAGAAGTGTTGATGAATGCTGTACCCAAGTATACATTCTATATGTTCAAGAACTGTTGATGAATGTTGTACCCAAGTATACATTCTATATGTTCAAGAAGTGTTGATGAATGCTGTACCCAAGTATACATTCTATATGTTCAAGAACTGTTGATGAATGCTGTACCCAAGTATACATTCTATATGTTCAAGAACTGTTGATGAATGCTGTACCCAAGTATACATTCTATATGTTCAAGAACTGTTGATGAATGCTGTACCCAAGTATACATTATATATGTTCAAGAACTGTTGATGAATGCTGTACCCAAGTATACATTCTATATGTTCAAGAACTGTTGATGAATGCTGTACCCAAGTATACATTCTATATGTTCAAGAACTGTTGATGAATGCTGTACCCAAGTATACATTATATATGTTCAAGAACTGTTGATGAATGCTGTACCCAAGTATACATTCTATATGTTCAAGAACTGTTGATGAATGCTGTACCCAAGTATACATTATATATGTTCAAGAACTGTTGATGAATGCTGTACCCAAGTATACATTCTATATGTTCAAGAACTGTTGATGAATGCTGTACCCAAGTATACATTCTATATGTTCAAGAACTGTTGATGAATGCTGTACCCAAGTATACATTATATATGTTCAAGAACTGTTGATGAATGCTGTACCCAAGTATACATTCTATATGTTCAAGAACTGTTGATGAATGCTGTACCCAAGTATACATTCTATATGTTCAAGAACTGTTGATGAATGCTGTACCCAAGTATACATTCTATATGTTCAAGAACTGTTGATGAATGCTGTACCCAAGTATACATTATATATGTTCAAGAACTGTTGATGAATGCTGTACCCAAGTATACATTCTATATGTTCAAGAACTGTTGATGAATGCTGTACCCAAGTATACATTCTATATGTTCAAGAACTGTTGATGAATGCTGTACCCAAGTATACATTCTATATGTTCAAGAACTGTTGATGAATGCTGTACCCAAGTATACATTCTATATGTTCAAGAACTGTTGATGAATGCTGTACCCAAGTATACATTCTATATGTTCAAGAACTGTTGATGAATGCTGTACCCAAGTATACATTCTATATGTTCAAGAACTGTTGATGAATGCTGTACCCAAGTATACATTATATATGTTCAAGAACTGTTGATGAATGCTGTACCCAAGTATACATTAATAGATATTTAATACTTGTCCATATTTAGTTGTTTTATAAAAAAAATATGTGTATCATGATTTTATCTTTTTCAGTAGACATTGGTAACAACGAGAAAAGTAAAAGTTGGTGTAGTAACTTGAGTGTAACATTATACAAATATATCTATATATCGAGTCAGAAGGATTATTGTAGTTTTCTACACAGATAGTTGACAAGTAAATATTTTTTTACCTTTTTGTTTTGTGTAACCTCAGAGTTAGTTGGTTTGGGCCGACTCTGTCATGCAGTTTTACACAGTGGGAAGATGTGCAAGGAAGATGGTTTTCTAGTATTGATAAAACAAAATCAAACTTAAAAATTATTACTGTATAAAGTAATAACATATTACATATGTATAAATTTAATCATTACCTTAGATTTCTTAAACACTGGATCCATTCATTATGTTACATAGTAAATTGGGCACAAAGTCTGACTATATGAAATAAGTAATAGTGTATTGCATAAACCAATTTTCAATACTCTGAGGCTTTTCACTAGTGAATTAAGCCATCAACTGTAAATCAGTATATATTGTAGTGCTATGACTGAAAATATTTTTATGTTTAAATCAGTTAGCATACTTGAGCTAGTTTTAACTAAGGCATATCTTACATCTCAGTATATAGTATATACATGAGTTTTGATTTACTAGGGATTTAGTGATACACTTTTGTTTTAGATCATCTAAGAAACACTTTCTAACATCTTAGATTATATAAGTCACTCTTTAGTCTTCTTTCTGGTCCACAAATACTGATCAAGTCAGGTTAAGTTTATTGGTAAAGAAAAGAAAGAGGTAGTTTTTGGATGTGATTCAAACTGACGCCAAGTTGACTCAGACTGTCCATTTATTACCAGATCACCATCATAACCACTCTGACATCCAGGTTTGTTTGTACAGAAATGATTTTATTGGCTCATCAAAACAACTGTTAGCTAATTTGATTCTTGCATCGTGATATATATCATTTAATGTTGATGATTTAATTATAGAATAATGTATGACATTGTTTGATAGGCTATCAGTAAGTGTTAGTTTATAGTTTCCTGACCCTGAAGTTTTGTATTGAGTAGATAGGATTGTTTCTATATTTTCTTTAGCGATATATGCAGTTTAGTGCATCACATTCAATGCACATCACACAATTTTCTTTACTTAGTAAAACAATGAGTCATGGCAATTTGGTGAGACAGTCTGGAAGCTGCTTACAAATATTTTTTTTACCTTATTCTTGTATATGACAGGCACAACTATAATAAATTTAGAATGTTGGATTGATAATATAATAGTCTAAACTATTTATAAACTTTTTTTGTTTATTACAGATTTATTACAGTGTGGCAAAGACAACAAAACCTTAGGTCAGTTTCAGAACTTGACCTGTAGTTCTGGAGAAGTGCAAGAATTTCAGAAATTTAATTTTTTTAATGTGAACTAACAGATATACCTTATATAAGACAGAAACAGTGAACTACACATTGAGATCTGAAGAGAATAACCTTTTATACATAAAACAGTTACTATGTTTTGTTTTCAATATAATATTTCTTAGTTAACATTGTAACACTAAGATATATGTGAGACAATTTTCAAGACAAAATGTTGACAATTATAGCTGAGCCAGTATTGAACTGACACCAATATGAAATAATTAAGATATTGGATTTAAACATTTATACATTTTACAAAGTTAGACTCATTTTAGTTTTAAATTTAGATCGTAATAAACTTCCAAATATAGTAATATAATGCCAGTTCAATTCTATTTGACTATACCCAATTATTTAAAACTATAGTCAATATAACAGATTTGAAGTGTTAACATCTGCTAACCACATAATGGACAATAAATGATATTGGATGTTTTGTGAAAGATAATTTTAATTTCATCAAGTAAGCTCACAATAAATATTTTCCAGGGTGAGATAACTGTGAGTGAAAATATCTTTTTCTTTACTTATTTGTTGAAATTAAAAATCTTATTTCCAAACATTTTCTTTCTTGCTTTCTCTCCCATTTAATTGTTTGATGTCATTAGAGAGAAATAAGTAAGATATGAACATCAATATATCTATACACTATTTCTACAGGCATTTCAGTTGGATAAAATATATGTTTTGTTGATAAACTAATGTATTAAAATGCCGTACAGAAGTTGTGGCTTTGTTTATACTAGCAGGCTGATTGTTGTTGTCCTGTGTTACTATGTTGTGTATTATTGTCTATTTAAAATAGTACATTTTTCAAGGAGAATACCGTTTTTATTATTTTTGGTAAACTTTTACTTATAGTTTATTTTTGTTTGTTTATTTTATAACATTATTTAAGATGATCAGCTAATACTTGGAGAGAATGTTGAAGTCTGTTTAAAACAAACAGTCTGTATTACAAATTTTATTTGATAACATATGCAATTTTTGAATTGTATTCATAATTGTTTATATATCTTGGCCATAATAATTGTTTTAATGTTTAAATTCATTCTTTGTAAATATTATACAAATGTTTTACATAAATTTTGATCAGTGAAAATAATTCTGTAAATTCTCTATAAATTAAAACAATAATGTTGTGTACAATTTAAACATGACTGTAGATTTAAGTATCTTTTTCTATCGATGTATTCAATTATATTTCAATTTATGACAAATAAATAAGATTATTTAGTGAGAATTTAAGTTTTTGTCATTTGTTACTATTTGATATTTTTTATATTTACTATGAAATATTTCATTAATCATCATGATAGTTGATATTTATCTTAAGATAGTTATCTGTAACTTGGCTGTCAAATTATTTTTGTTATTATGTGTATTAGTGTGTAACTTGTACTGATTTTGAAATATTGAATTATTATTTATATGTAATTGATGTTGCTTTTATCAAGGGATATATATAGGCTTTCTTAAATTTGTTGTTATAATTTTTGACAATTAACAATACTGTACAATGTAGAACAATATTTTTGTTCCTCTAAATATAAAACTAGATTAAACTACGCCATTTTATGAAGTTTATTATTACAATCCCAGATATATTAACCAAACTTAAAACAGTTTAATTTCATTTAGATATGTATGTATTTAGGAAACAGTTATGTATTTCAATTGTAAAGTTGTGGCAAGATTTCATGGTCAATTCTCAGTGAATTTGATTTATTGATAACACTAAAATGTTCTATAAAATTTTTAAAACTTAAATTTCATGAAATATGGCAAGCATATTTTTATCTAAAACAAATTATTAAAGACACAAACAGATTTTACTAAAGGACACGTCACTGAATTATGTCTTTTTAGATTTTTTCTTCAATACAACAATCAAGAAAAGTTAATTATAAAAATCTGCAAGTTTTGAATGTCCAGTTTTATCATGTATTTCTGTTAATGATAAACTATTATAATATTTTCTCAAAATGCAATAAATCTCCTTGGTCTGAGTCACTTATTGTTGAGATTTCTAAAGTTAGTATATTAACTTTTTTGAACATTTCATTAATTTATAAATTTTGATTTAATTTCAATAAATATTTTATTAATATTTTTTAAATTGAATTTATGTAACTACATATATTGTATCAATTATGTATTACATTAAATTGTATTTCAATTCAAAACTGTTTATAGATCTATATATTTGATGTGTTTATCAAGTTTGTTATTACATTTATACAGTCTTCGAATTTAGCTGACACACTATTTCCAAAAAAATTGCTGTTTGTCTAGAGACTTTTAAAATTGGAGTGGTAGACAGATCACTAACTTCTTATAGCCACCATTTTCTCTGTTGAAAATATTAAATTGATAAGTAAGAATTTTTATGTAAAAATAATAAAACACTGCATAAACAATTGTTTACTTTTGATATTTTTCTGTGTGTTTCGTTTTACTTCAATATTTTGACATTCACAACTTATTTTAACAATTCACTAAGTCCAGTAAGTCTAATTCAGTCCAGTATAGAATTCCATAATGTGAATGAATGTTTATCATGAAGATTGTTTATATATTTCCTATTTTCTGATAGACACAGATTTTAATTTTGTTTAGTTCTAGTAACCTGTCTCTACTTAAAGTATTATTAAGTCACTAAAAGTGTAATTTTTAACTTCTTTCAAACCACAGAGTCACTGTCCCACATTGATCATTGATACACTAACTACGATGTACATGTATATATGAGGCAACTTTTGAATATTGGAAAAGTTCAAATGAAGTTAGAAATAACACATTCAGTGACCATGTAAATATTTAAGTTGTGACAGGTTAATAAAACAGTCCACTACAATGATATTATCTTTCTGTATCTTACTTCAGGTTTGAGATGTAAATTATTTTAGTCTTTTCTCCAGACTCTTGATGTTTGAATGTAAACCAGGGCACAGATTATATACAGATTTGTATAATTTTTATATCATTAGAAACCTCGGACATCATAGTTATATAATAATAATATTCTAAAAAAATGAATAAATAATGATAATAAATGATGAAATAACTAAAATCAAACAATCATAAAGTGATGTTTAGAAAACTGTATTTTTGTTGGAAAGTTGTATACTGTACATAGAATGGGGTCTCTTCCCCTAAAATGGTGTTTTGGCCTTGTATATAACTGTTTATTTTGAAATGTTTTTTGTTTGTTTGACTTTTTGTTTTGATATCATTATGATTATAATTAAGACTACAAATTAAGCATAAAAACTATGTTAGGCCACAACAAGTTGATCATATGTTCTATGGATTTGCTCGCAGCTTAATTTTGATGGTTTTTACAAATAATTATTTTTATTTAAACTTTAAACTTTTTCATTTGATTAAACGCCTATTTCTATGTTACATATTCAATGGCGTTGTACAAAAATGTTATAAAAAAATAATAATAAATACATGTAAGTAAAAACCCTCCACCATAAAAACATATGTATATACAATAACACAAATAAATAAAAAGCCTTTATAATTCATATTTTTGGACATACATCCTTCACAGTTCATGATTCCACCTAAGTTTACATTTTTATCACTAATTTCTTATTTATTTCTACTTATTTTACATTGAAAATTGGTGTCCTGAACAGTATAACATGATGCTACTGTTAACCGGACAATTCCCCAAAGGTGTCGAAACATCACCTTTAAAGGGCTCTTAATACATCCCCAAAGGTGTCGAAACATCACCTTTAAAGGGACAATTTATTTAGGTTGTCATTGCAGTCATATGAAACAAGGTATTAAATGACCGAGAGCGAGGCAATCCTCATTCCCATGTCACAATGCACTCACTCAATCACTTAGTATGTTTACCGTTATTGTAAGGTGAGGCATTAGCAAGCCATGTTAGTTTTAGAATAGATCATAGAAAGTAGAGAAATAATGAGTTTTCAATCGTTTTTTGAATACATCCAAAGTAGGTGATAATTTGATATCATCTGGTAGCTTATTCCATAGCATGGGACCAACTGTACTAAAGCTTCTGTCACTGAATGTTTTTTTCTTATTTATTGGTATCAAATAATTGAGGTCTTTGGATTTTGCAGGTCTAAGACCAGATCTGCTTTGTTCAGGCTTTTGAAGAATTTTAGTCAGGTATGCAGGTGCAGTTCCAGATAAACAGTTGTACATGAAAGTACATATTTTAAAGTTGATTCTTGCTTTGACTGGTAACCAGTGCAGTGAGTACAAAGCATCCTTTGAACTGTCTGATTTTTTTAGCCTTAATACTAGTTTGGCACACATGTTTTGAATTCGCTGCAATTTGTTAAGATCACATTTTGAGATTCCATACAAGATTAGATTACAGTAATCAATGTGGGACATGACCAAAGATAGGACTAGTGTTTCTGTTGCTTCTTTGTCCAAATATTTTCTAATACTTTTGATACGTAAATAGTTGAACATAGCAGTTCTACTTTTTGTTTTGATGTGATCTTTAAAGCTTAAGTTTTCATCAAGAAAGGCCCCTAAATAGTGAATTGTCTTCACAGATTTTACAGTTTCACCAGCAATATTGATTATTAGGCACATCTTTTATTAGCAGTGTGGTCATCAGCAAAACCATGCACTGATATATCAGATGGTATGACATCAAATAAGGTCCCTGCATAAGTTAGATACAGCCACGGACATAAACAACTACCTTGTGGAACACTGCAATCTAATGGACGTGCAGATGATGAACTAGTATTGACGTTGACTCGACATGCCCGTGGGCGAAGATATGAATCAATCCAGCGGAGTGTACTATTCTGTAGTCCATATTGATTATTAAGTACTTCTAATAAAATGTCATGATCAACAGTGTCAAATGCAGCACTCAGATCAATAGCTATTAATGCAGTTACCTCTAATTTCTCCATACCACACAGTAGATCATTAACCAATCTAAGGAGGGCATACTCACATGAGTGAAAACGTCTATATGCAGACTGATGTGTTGGAAGAAGATTATTCTTATCAACATGAGTATTCAATCTATTTAAGGCAGCCTTTTCTATTACCTTAGATAAGAAAGACAAATTGCTAACTGGTCTATAATTAGCATATTCCAGATCCAGACCCACCTTCATAAGAAGAGGCTTAACAATTGCCTCTTTCCACTTGGAAGGGAATACACCATGTTTCAATGATATACATGTATTTATTAAATGAGTAATTAGAGGTAATAATTCTTTTAGATAACATTTTAGCACTTTTGTTGGCAATATGTCTGACTCCGACGATTTGGTATTCAAGTCACTTATAAGATCTCTGACCTCTTCTATTGTAAAATTATTAAAATGATCAAGACTAGGTACGTCCTTTTGTTGCGGTGAATAAGTTGGAAGTTGTGACAAGGATTCCCTAATTTTTGAAATTTTATTTAAGAAATAATCAGCAAAATTTTCAGCTATGGAGTGATCAGAATCGCCTTTCGGCATTGGATTCTCAGATCTCACTCCAGTCATTTTGGCAACAAATTTATACAATTGTTTTGTATCACCTTTAGCATCAAGAACTTTTTGACTTAGTGATTTGACCTTTTCTTCATTTAATTCATAATGATAACGGTTGCGCATAACCTTGAAATCTTCTAATTGTTCAGGCTTTCCATATTTTCTCCATAATCTTTCTTGTTTTCTCATTGAACTTTTAAGTAAGACAAGATTATCAGTAAACCATGGTTTTGGAGTTCTTTGAATTTTATTTTTTTCTACTAATGGAGCATGTTTGTCAAGAGTAGTTTGAAGCTTTGAAGCTATTTCCTTGCTGGCTCATGAAAATTTGGTCAAACTGCTATATAAAGCAAGTAAATAAAGACTTTTCTTTTTTTTTCTTTGCTTGCTCGCCCCAGTTTTTCACATAACCGTAGAACACATGATCAACTTGTTGTGGCCTTATGGAAAATAATTACTATAAACATAGTTAAGAAGGCTTTAGGATGTCAGATGCGGAATCTTATAAATGTGTTGCATTCATGAAATTTGTTTTCATTTTATCACAAACTATACTTATATGTATTAAAAATAATTATTCTACAAAACAAAATAAACAAATTCAAGAATTGCAATAAATTTCCTTTGTCTCCAAACTTTTGGTGGGCTCTTATGTTATTTGATCATGTTACTTTAAGACACTGGCATTATGAATATAAGATGTGGGACCTAATTAATAAATGTCACAAACAATATACCAATTAAGGCAATGTTCAACACTATTACAGTTAACATGCACTGTGAATATTCTGTTATGCTTTTATTTTATCTTTAAGACTTAAACATACATGATGCAATATAAACAAGTTTCTGCCCAATCTTAACTGTAACCTTTACTCATAAACAGGTAGCATAGCTAAAATAAATATTGCCAAAACATTGGCTTGGCTTGGTCCTTAGAATTTATAACATAAATTTATTCGCTTGAAATTAAATTTTAAAGTGCTTTAGTACTGACTATTTTTACAAAGGTACAACCTTTACTGCTCGATGCGACACTACCAACATGTACATTGAAATGTATGTTATCTAAAATTGCATGCTTTAAATTTAGATTTTTTTTCAACAAGTTTATTGTTTTATTAAAAATGCCAGTGTTATAAATTCAACTATATATACTCCTCTGTTGATTCTGTATGTTTCTAACATTTCATCAGTGAATACTCTTTATCTGGAATTCAAATTTTTCGTTTTTTTACAAACAAACATTCACTGTTACAATGAAAACATGTGTACAAAGAACAATAGAATTTAATCCATATTTCGTGCTATTTAGCAATAATGTGTTACAAACTTTGTTTTTACCGACTGCATGGACATAAAAACCCATGAATTTGAATTTATGATTAGGTCTATTGTTTCTCTTCTACTATTTAGCTTTGTTGATGGAAAATTGTTAAAAGCTTAAAAATGTTTTCCTTGTAAAAAATGAAAGTTTAATGAGTTATGATATTATTTTGTACTGTATGATACAAAATTTAGATCAGTATAAAATATACAAACATCTGCTTGAGAAATTGACAAATAATGATTGTTTATTATTATACATTGTATAACAAATAAACATAGACTGTCGTCCTATATGAAATGTTATGGAGTGATCAGTTTGGTTTGACTGAAGTGCTGCTGGCAAGGTCATGTTTTATTTGTTTATTGATATCATTTTACTATGTATTATAAGTATTATTATACTTATATTTTTTGTGTTCACATAATTCAGTGTTATCATTGTAAACATTAAAATAAAACAAATTGAAATGAGCTGTATGGACTTTACTTAGCTGGATGATTACAACATTGAACTGGTTATTATTGGATAGCTAGTTATGTATTGGTTGAAATCATGCTTGATAAAAACCTGCCTCTTTGTTTCCTCAATCAAGAAACTTTATCCTACTAGCTTGGTACAGTACTGGGCGACCAGGAAGAGACTCGAACATGATTTAAAGGTTGTAAGGATCTAGATAGATAGAAGTGAGAATTTTATATGTGAACATCTATGATAAGTGACTAGCTGTCTGACCACCTTTCATGAATGAATAATCTTGGAAAGATTCATGAGGGGCTTCACTAGATTTTTGTGATTTTACTACCTACGGGAGGCAAAGCATGTAACGGTTACACAAATAGTTCTTGCAGTATACTCACAGATCTTTGTCTAAACATATTTATTTGTTTTAAATTGGACCAAATATTGTTCAAACATAGTTCTATAAACTTGTATTTATCACTGTTTATTACAACAAACATGATACTTACTAGGTAGTTATAATATCTTAACAATTTACACAATCATTGAAAGTTGATAATTGTTTCATCACAAAGTTAGATCTGTGACTAGAAGGATGGTATAAGCTTGTTACTGAGTAGAGATGACTTGCCTTTGTGGTCAAAAGTGGTATAAGATGCTGTCATTGCATATATGTAACCCCTCACATGGTCCTTAGTTTGAGCTCAGCTATTGACCTGCCTTTGTGGTCAAGTGGTATAGGATGCTGATATTAAATCCTGAGCCAACATCTGTGTAGTTTGATTATGAAATATTTTCTGCAGTCTGTCAAAGTTGGTCAGTGGGGAAGGTTTGTGCTTAATAAGTTCTGGTTAAAAACTTGAATGTCATGAAACTATGAGTTTGTTGGTTGATTGGCTGTGGCAATATGACTAAAATATTGTAGAAAAGTTGCACAAAGCATTGTAGACAAATCTAAACTCTAGGATATAAGAAACAAGTTATATAAATATGTCCTGATGCTAACTGTAATTAATGTCTTGTTTCATAGTAAAATAAAACAAATATATGGATCCTTCAAAGTACTAATATTGTTTATTTATTTAATTAAGCCATTAATTTATCAAATAAAAACAACTGATGTTTAATTTCAATCAGTTTTTGTCAGAAATACATAAAAAATCACGGAAATTCCGAATTCATATTTTCGCAGTTTTTCATCTAATAAGGGGATTAACTCGTGACTGGAATATTTAAGAATCTTGTTGCAGTTATTTCCCTTCTTCCTATAGCCGGACACAATATCCGGGGTGATAATTACTTTCGCACCGTTTGAAAAAAACAAAATGGCGGTCTAAATGAAAATTGGCAAAAATCTCTTTGGGTACGAATTTATTTTTGCTTATTAATACATTATTTGACCATGACAGCTCTTAATTTTATGATAAACGATTAGTTTTAAATACGTTTGTGAAAATTGGAGCGTAAATACATGACATAAATCTTTAGTATTCGCTAATTAGAGACTTAAAGGAAATAAAAATTCGGATTCGTACCCTTCTTAGTTCGTATTTATATACAATGCTGCTGAAATGGGTATTTAAGATGCCAGGAATCGATGCTGGATATCTGGATTCGAATTTTTGACTTTTGAGCTTCTTCCACGGCTGTTTTTATAACACATTTAATATTTTGGTGTTTATAAATATATTTTAGTTTCAGGAACTCCTATATTTTCAGGGTTTGATGACTTCATTTAAAGATTTTTAAAGATGATATCATGAACAAAACATTTACTATAGTCTGTAAAGTCTGGTTTAGAACACCACTGACAATAGAGAAAATATTCCAGACTTTCTGTAAGTTTAGTCGACAACAGTCTTATTTAGGAACTTGAGGTTAGGCTATCATTAATTCAACATTATCTTGAGACTTGAGAACTACAATACAATACAATACAATACAAACTTTATTTATTGTCGGATATTTGTAACAAAGATACATATTTAACATTAGCTATGAATAGCTATTCATACCGACATACCCTGAGGTATATTTAGATAAAAACTTTTGTGCATACAGTCTGTTGTCCTTAATTGAAATTCACTGTACTAGAGGTAAGGAACATGTTTCAAGTCTATGGTTGGCCATTTTATAGAAGATAGAAAACATGTAAAAACATTGGATTAATCAGTTAAGAGCTAAGTTTATCTCCAACATAATTCTGGAAGTTTCTTTGGCAGCATTTTATTATGTTTAAAATTATTAACGTCTATCAATCAATTAATGCTTACTCACTCCATGCTAGATCAATAAAGTCTGTGTTTTTGCAATTTTAAAACAAAAATGAAATATTTTACAGATCTGTTCAAATGTTAGACATAATGTATGTAAAGACTTGATGAGTTTATTTGTGGCAATATGTAACCATGACAACAGTAAAAATGTTGTTGTTTATAAAACTGGTTTATTTGATCTAAAAAATGTACAGAAACTGTTTGAGGTGAGTAGATTAATGAGTTATTATTTGTAATTATTACTCTTTTTTACAAAATTGTATATCATACATAGTGTACAATGAATTTATGTATTCTCAATATATATTTAAATAAAGTGTATGTAATGATATACTGAAAATAGAATATCCAAGTGCTGTAAAATAATAAAATCATGGGTGAAAGCCAATGTTTTTAGAAACACCCAACGGTCAAAATACTGAAATGTGCATATTTCGTATAATTTATGTCGCAGATTCTGATGATTATAAAGTCTGCAAGTGAGTTCTGGTCGAGAAAGGTGACAGCATGTATGGCAACAGCCTGCAAATACACGTAGAGTATGCACAAATTAAGAAAGATGAAGAGACGAGAGAAGAACGTTCGCATGTTTCAATGTCTATGGCGAAGTGCGCATGCGTGCGGAAAGTGCAGGTGGACAACAAATACTTATAGCATCGTTGTTGTCATATATGAAGATACTGTAGATGTGAGTATGAGATGGTTAGAATGAAATTGAATTTATATAGGATAAAGATGATGATAATAAGCTAAAACAGATATATAGAGAATATTAGGTTAGTGCCAATCTGTATCTAGTTTATCCGGCAAGTTGGAGAAAGGTTTATTCGGCGAGGCTTGCCGAGTCGAATAAACCTTTTGGAGACGAGCCGGATAAACTAAGTACAGATTGACACTAACCTAATATTCTATTTATCCTACTCGCATTTGCTTGAATGACTAATTTAAAATCCGAAAATTCTGCGTTTAACATGCTTTAAATTCAGATCATGGCCGAAGCGCAGTAATCGTGTAAAACGGTCTTTTAACTGTTTGCGCGTCAAGAAATAATTCCGATGATTGACTCCATTATATATTAGTATCGGCAATATTTTAAATGAAAGAAAAGAAAATACTAAAATAAACTCAGTTTAGAAATAAACAAGGAAAAATCATTTTTGGACGAATAAATCACTTGCAAATTTTCCGAGGACGAATCAGTTTTTATGACGTCATGTAAGCGAAGTTTGTTGTCAACATGGCGGTCGTATTTAGGAGCGTTTGTAGGATTCGTCATTTGACGCGTTTACTATTATTTATCATGGATTTAACCAATATTATCAGGATAATTTGTTATTCAAACTTTAAATAGACGATAGGATATATGGATAAAAGGATTACTAAGGCCAGTAAGGGAAATACACTCGCAGCGAGCCAGCGACGCTGAAAGATGTCAACAATTTTCAGAAAATGGCCAGGACGGTCTGTGTCGTGGATGACGATGATGATTTTTGAAGCCAGTTTCATTATATTTAATTTATGCGTGGCTTGGCTTTGGTAAAACAATAGTCAACCTATGTATTTACTGTATAATGGCTGGATATTCGTCAAAATATACACAGAAAGGAATTCAGTGCAAATTTTGGAGTTTGGCACTGTATAGCGTCAACGATTGAGTTTTTGTAAAATTTGAATGATAAAGTAAGTGGTTTTATTAAAGATTTAAATTGAAATTGTTTGTAAAAGCCCGTATTTGATTATTTTGTGTAAAATGTATTTGTTAAGTTGTCGTTAAAAGAATGAAACGCGGCCGCTTTTGATGCCCAATGTTATGATAATGTAGAAAAGTAGTCCGTCAATGCGTAGTCACGTGACTGCCGAATAAAGCAACGCTGCCGAATAAAGATAGGTTTATTAGGCCAATAGGTTTTCCTTCTAAAAGATCAGTTTGTGGTAGGATAAATATAATATAATCATACACTCATACAGAAGACACACTCATCACACTCATCCATCAGGAATGGTGTCTAATGACCCGGTGACATTTACCTTGCATTTATTTTATAAAATATTGAAATTAGCAATAATACTAGAAAACATTTACCAATGTAAATTCAATATTAATAATAAATTTAAATATTTATAATTTTAATGTTTCTGATATTGTTAGATGCTGGAAGACATTGTGATTGGTTGTTATAATATCTATTTGTTTGTTTGTACCTCTGTTCATAACTTCATTTGACAGTCTGCTATCATGTTGACTTAATATAAGACTGTTTCTTCAAGGTTTTATCATCAGACTACACTTGGTTTCTTGAATTTAATAATTTTTAGACATCTGAGCAAATTACAAAATCAACTAACTAGTTTTTCTGCATAAAATCTTAGTGTTAGATTTGAATTTTCTGACCAATTTGCCCAGGGTGCAAGTTAAAGCTTACATAAACTTGCCCCCAGTACTTTTTGGCTGCCCCAACATTTATCATCTATTTTTGCCATTTTTAATAAACACTTTTATAGTACTATTTTTGATATTTCAATTTCCTTTTCTATAAGAAACATTTTATTTCTGCATTACAATACTAAAACTTTGAAAGATTGACTAGATTGAGAAGAACAAAAATATTGCAGTCAGTCAGAGAACAACATACAAAAATCTTGAATAATGACTTTATGAAAAATTGTATTTTATTTCCTGAAATGCTGACTGGCCTGACAAAAGAGCTATTGTAACCAACTTGCCCTGTTGATTTTCAATTTGGCAGGGCAAATAGGCAAGTGCTTATTTCTGACACTGTTTTAATGTATATTTTCTTGTACTGTATTTCAGTGAAAAATTTAATTGGTACTGAGAGTAGAACTTTATTTGTTAAAAAAATGAATTCTAGAGAGACAACCTGTTTAAGATTTGGTTCAACATTTGTATAAGATTGTCAAGAAAATATTTACAGGTAAAACAAAAGAATGAATATAGTAAAAATTTTCATTTAGTTTGATTTAAATCTTATATAAAGTTCTCCACTCTCATACTTGCTTATTTAACATCAGACTTGTTGGCAGTAAAGGTAACATTCCACTCAACTTTGCTACTATAATATTCATTATGTAACTTGCATCAAATCTTTCAATCACAGCCCATGAATGAAATGTACCCTCAAAATAACTATAACACCCAATCTAAAAATAGAAACTCTGATGATGTTATAGTCCATTTTTTCTCAACTGTCAAAGTTTGAATAATTTCACAGTGATTGAATATTATCACAATATCACAAGTGTGAGACAAAGAACATGAAGTCTCCATGAATTTATTCATGTTTTGACATTTGAGAAAAAAACTTAATATTAGGACACAACAAGTTAATCATTTGTTCTATGGATTCACTTGCACCTTAATTTTGACCGCTTTTACAAAACATTTTTTTATTTCCTTGCTCGCTCATAAACTATTTGGTCAAACCTCTATATAAAGCAACTGAATTAAGATTTTTTTTCTTTGCTTGCTCGCCCAATTTTTTTCCAGAGAAAAATGTAGAACATATCATCAACTTGTTGTGGCCTTATAACTGTTTGTTTGACACAAATGTCATCTGTACAGTAAACATGACCTCTTGTGTGATGTCAGGAGATCCTAACACAGTAAACATGACCTCTTGTGTGATGTCAGGAGATCCTAGCACAGTAAACATGACCTCTTGTGTGATGTCAGGTGATCCTAGCACAGTAAACATGACCTCTTGTGTGATGTCAGGAGATCCTAGCACAGTAAACATGACCTCTTGTGTGATGTCAGGAGATCCTAGCACAGTAAACATGACCTCTTGTGTGATGACAGGTGATCCTAGCACAGTAAACATGACCTCTTGTGTGATGTCAGGAGATCCTAGCACAGTAAACATGACCTCTTGTGTGATGTCAGGAGATCCTAGCACAGTAAACATGACCTCTTGTGTGATGTCAGCAGATCCTAGAACAGTAAACATGACCTCTTGTGTGATGTCAGGAGATCCTATAACTGTTATTAAAATATTAGCATTTTAGTGTACAGAGATTAATTTAAGATAAACAAAACATTGAATATGTTAAAAAATTGTCACTTTGTTGAACATAGAAAAGGCAAGTAGTTTGATATATATTGTTGTTTTGTCATGTTTTAACAGTTTTCATGTCTGTAAAATAGAACATCACTGTACATGTAGTGGTTTTAAAAATGTAGAAAAAGCAAGTAATGCAAACTTCAATACAGTTGATGTCTTATCAACATGTAGATATAAAAATAATTCTATCATCGATATAAAATGAGATCGTTACATATGTTTATTATTTAGATTCAAAATTCTCAAACCTACAGCCTGTAGAAGAAATTGTGAAAGAAACCATGGACACTAGTTTTTTTACAAAGGTATGTATAACTTAGTGAACAGATTTATCTTTTACTTATAGTAAGAAAACTTGGCCCATAATCCAAATGGAAATGAGATGGAATTTGATGGAAACTGGACAAAATACCATCGAAATGCATTTTCCATGCAGGTAATGAAAATATTAAAAACCTTTAAGATACAAACCTGTTAAATTTCATGCTATAATATTTTTCTACTTGGAACTTCATTCTTGGACATTTTGAAGCTGGAAGATTCTATGCAGACTTTTAAGGCAGAACATATGTTTTAAGACAATAAAATACCTCTGCCATTCCTACTGTATACTGTTTGAAACTAAAATCGGTTGTATTTTATAGGCATACCTAAGGTATTATATTTCTGGTATAACCGGACAGAATTAATCTGAGCTTGACCTTTATGCAAGAATATATTAAACTCAGTATTTATAGCCTATTTTAGTCTTCGCATGTAAATCACGCTTTATAGGAAGCTTTCGGCAAAATACACATATTCGAACAACTAATTTTGTTTTTGTTTTCCTATGAATAAATACTTTAAACCAGTGTCACAACATTGCACACTTACGTGTTCCCCATTAACAATGAGTCCAACATGTAAAGTACAATAACATGCCATGTTTGCAAAATTGATTTATATTCATCTAGGTTGTTATAAACATGTGTACAATCGTATACATCCTTATAGAAACTCACGATTTAATGTTAGTGAAGCGTGTAATTATTATGATAAGGTAGTTCAAGCTCAGGTTAATATTGTTGGACTATAAGGTATTCATGATATTTCTAATGTCACTAATGAAACAACAAACAAAAAGTTCTCTCTCCATCATTTTATAATCTCAATTGTCCACAGGTAGTTAGAGTTTTAGATACTAGATAGTCAGGACTTGTACAACAGTTAAAGTATAATTCTTGTAACGAACTGTGCTCACTTACATACTGGAAACAACATGTCTGTCAATAGTTTTCTAGCAGTTTTAATAATGATTCGCTAGTTTTATGTCACAGGGTAAGAAAAAAATATGCAGCCTGACTGAGACTCGAACCCAGGACTTCTGGCTTACAGGGTGAGTGCTCTCCCAACTGAGCTATCCGGCTGCTTACATATCCTTCTTCCCATAATGTGAACAGTTTAGTGCCGTGACATTTACATAATACAAAATGTATCATCTGTCAACAGTTTAGTGCCGTGACATTTACATAATACAAAATGTATCATCTGTCAACAGTTTAGTGCCGTGACATTTACATAATACAAAATGTATCATCTGTCAACAGTTTAGTGCCGTGACATTTACATAATACAAAATGTATCATCTGTCAACAGTTTAGTGCCGTGACATTTACATAATACAAAATGTATCATCTGTCAACAGAAATATATAAACTTTAGTTACCACTAACATGGCAGACTGATAGACAACTCTTGTAAACAATTAGAAGATTTGTCTAGATGTGCAGGTTTACAGGACCAATTGTCTGGAGAAAATGATCTCGTCCTCATTTTAGAAGGTAAATTTGCTAAGTTTTCAATTCAGTGAAATATGTAAAATGTCTCAGGTTCTGTTAGACTTGGTTCTGTCCTGTAAAAATTTAATCTTCACAGGAAATATTGACCAGTCATAAAATGTTGAGTTTTGAAGTGACTGAAACATTATGTTTACTTTCAGAACAAAATGTACTCATTTGAATAAATTAGATTCTGTGACAGAGCCCACGAAATCTTAAAATTGTTTACTTGTCCGTTCTTGGCAACTGGTAAAGTTTCTTGTCCGTATGAACATAATAGAATGAAATTATTTAAAAATCCACTTGTCTGTATTTGCCTTGGGACAACACGTACAATATGGATGGTTGATTTCGCTGGCCATGTGAGAAACAGAACTGTGGTGCTTTTCACAAAAATTCTTACGAAAAAATCTTCGTAAGTCAACAGCAAGAAACATTAATAATACATATTTTTGACTTATCAATTCTTAATGTAGAATTGTGTATACCTTTTGAATAACATATCATAGTGATGCTTATTATCCGTCTGATTTTGAAGTGCTAATTATATGAAACTGACTTACGAAGATTATTTTTGTAAGAATTTTTGTGAAAAGCACCTCTTTTGTTTACTCTGATTGTCAGCTGACCACAGCAACAGTTTGGAAAGTATCAAAATTATCTTGCTATTTCTGCAAGTTTTACTCTGGTACCATTCCTGTACCAATGTCAGATTTACGCTGGTACCATTCCTGTACCAATATCAGATTACGCTGGTACCATTCCTGTACCAATATCAGATTACGCTGGTACCATTCCTGTACCAATGCAAGTTTTACGCTGGTACCATTCCTGTACCAATGTCAGATTTACGCTGGTACCATTCCTGTACCAATGTCAGATTTACGCTGGTACCATTCCTGTACCAATGTCAGATTTTTTGTAGCTTTCTTTGCTATGACTTGTTGTTCATTGATAAGTCATCATAGCTTGCTGATGACATTTTGTTTCACAAGAGATCTTGTCAGTCAGTATAGAAGACCTTCATTGTTGATACAAATGTATTTTAATAATAATAATTAAACAAGTTTTTACAACTTCTACTAGTCACTGTCTGGTCAGATTACTGGTTTCCCAGTATGTGTGGAATATAATGTCTAGGAACAAATGTAAAGGCTCTGTATGTAATTAAATAAGCCAACCCAAAGTTAGCTTTTCTATGATTACCATTCTAACATCATAACCACTCTGCCATGTCTGCTTCTACAATATTCATGGCATCAATGATAAATATTTATTTGTTTAAAGGCCTTCGACTCATACAAAATAACTTAGTACAGTGAAGTTCCACTATTAAGACCAGCAAAATCGATGGTGTTAATAGCGGACCGGTCTTATTATAGAGACCCTTTTGTTCACAAAATAAGCATTTGGGTCTTAATAATTGTCAAAAATAGCATGATTCTAAAATAACAAAAGTGGTCTAAATAGCGGAACTTTACTGTACATAATATATATATATATATATATATATATATATATAAAAACAATTTACTCATGATTTGTATAATATTTATTTAATATATAGTATAATGTAAGTTTTGATGTATAGATATATTTATACAATATACTTCACTTCCTATACAATGTGTTGCTACAGTGTTAAACCCAACAAACAAACAAACTTCGCAGATACAGTACCCTTCAAAAGTTTGAACTCAATGAAAAACTTCCTTTCATATTTCTATTGAAACACACTTATAACATTCATGGAACTTTTATCATTTAAGAATTTTGCATAAACTTTTCAGTCAAATAATAAAAAGGCATCAAATATTCAAATTTAGCAAGAATATTACTACTCCTGTTAACCAGTTTTCCAAGAAATCAGTTCATATTTCAAAGTAAATTTGGGGCTTCTTATTTTGATATGAAATTATAGACGTTATATGTTTTATGTTTTCTGTCATTAAAAACTGTTATTACAATTATCATATACATGTATTTAGAATGTTTAGAGTTACTAAAATTAAATCAATAACATTTTATCAATATCCAAACTAATCTACCGCCATGCCTGTAAACGACATTGAATTTAACGTAAACATACTGGGATTTTTTAAAAATAAGTCCAAACATTTTGAAGGTACTGTATTTGTTACTGGTAAGATAAGAATCAAACATGTATGATTATATATGATGATAAAATACATACCGGTACATGTACATATAAAAAATTTTGATTTGTATATGTTAGATATTGTTCAGTAAATTATTTCAGCTCAAAGTAAATCAATTAAATATAACTAACTAGGACATAAAAAAAATATTTAATTACTCAATTTATATGAAGTATAGAATCAAAGTAAATAATAATTATGTCTAAATGTAGAAACTCGGGACAAATGGGTATTTTAAAATGTTTCTATCTACACATTTAAATTTTACAATCATTATTTGTTAACTTATTTATTTTTCTCCAAAGTATTTATTTATACATTTATTATTTCTTACATATTTTATTTCATTACAGAATCTAGATGTTCAATATAATAAATAGTTGATATTGTTAATAAAATGTTAAAGAAGGCAGTAATTAAACAACAGAACTATGAAACAATTGTGTAATCACACAAACGAGTACATGAAAATATTGAAGACTGTTGATGGATCTTCTATCATCTTAAACATGAAGGTAAATATTACAAACAAAATTGTTCATGTTTTTGATCGAAAAATTAACATGTTAACAGAACTTTATATACTAGGGCTGCAAGGATTTGATTGGATACATTGAAAATCTAGGGTGTTGATTCAATTTTGATTCCAGACCCACAATTTTTTATTCTATAACGGCCCTTAAACATGTTTGTAAAAGTTCTAAGGATTTTTAGTTTCAATGATAAACTTCATTTGATTTACTGATTTTGTTCTGAAATAATTGTCAGATAATTTAAGTTACAATTTTATTTTATCAATATTAGTTAGTTTTAAGCTCAAATTAATGTAATAATGTACATTAAAAAAATACTAAATGAATCTAATAAAAAAATTGAATCAAAAGAAAAAAGAATCGAATCGAATTGACTTTTCAGTGAATCTTTGCAGCCCTAACATCTACCTCAGATTGAATATGCATGGTTACAAAGTTTCATCATAGAAATATATTTTCCCATGACATCTGGTTTCAATATAGAACTATAGAAAAATCTAAATTCACAATTAGATAGTTATTTTTTTATTAAAAAGTAAAATTAAAAATTTATTATTCTAAATGTATTTATTGATCAGGTGTACACAAACTGAAAAAATAATTGAAAATGAGATTTTTTTAGAAATATCATGGAATTTGGACTGAAGGGAATATATCATGGAAAGTCATAGAATATTAGAAAACATCATGCAAAAAGTGTTATGTGTCATGGAAAAAACCTTTTTATGTCTAATTGGATTTCAATCCATAAAAATAAATGAAAACCATAAATTCAAACATAAATCGCAACTTTAAATGTTTGGTACAAATTGTACCCAGGTACAAATCATTATTGGGAACCAAAATAAGAATGATATAAATCAGCTGTTTTAAACAACTCCCTGTTTGATGTGACAAGTGACCCTACATTTCCGGCCCCTATGAACGACTTTTATCTTTTCTAAGCAACTATAGACTTTACTCTGATTTCAAAACAATCAATTCAAAGACACTGACAGCATTGTTTAATTAAATGTATAGTACGTAAAGTTTAGCCTTGATCTGACCTTTATGCAAGAATATTCATTACATTGAATATGTATGTAATGTTAATGCTCGATTACAACATGGCTGAGAGGATTATGTGTTGACATTTAACACATAAACATACCTCTATTTGAAATTGCTGTAACCAGGGTCCATAGGGCAGTTGGTAGTGAGCCGGGATTAGTAGTGTGCCGGGCAGTTGGTAGTGTGCCGGGCAGTTGGTAGTGTGCCGGGCAGTTGGTAGTGTGTCGGGATTGGTAGTGTGCCGGGATTGGTAGTGTGCCGGGATTGGTAGTGTGTCGGAATTAGTAGTGTGTTGGGATTGGTAGTGTGCTGGGCAGTTGGTAGTGTGCTGGGAAGTTGGTAGTGTGCCGGGATTTGGAAAAGAATGTCCAGAAGGAGGTTATACCTTTCCATGAAAATTTGACAATAATGTTGATTTTCTTCCATTGATTAGATAATATGGAGAAGTTTCCGGCCTTGTGGAAGGGTAAGTGCCAACTGGTTATAGACAAGGGTCCAGGAAAACTTGGTTGGGTTCACTGGACGCTGTAATATAACAAAATTTTGTTGACATGGCGTTATACCAAGTAAAAAAATCGCTGTAAATTAGTTGCATATTTTGAATATGTTATTTGCTGAAGAGTGGTATTGCAATGTAATGCAATACAACTAGCATTGTCTAAAAGTTAGTCATCAAGGGATCAACTTTGCCAAGTTGCATATCTAGCCGTCAATTAGTAATGAAATGAGTGCATCTTGAAATAGCCCAAGGGTGTTAATTAGAAAAAATGGCTACTTTTCGCCCATGTTGCAACCAGTAAAGGGATATGAGGCCCATAGTATCAAAGATCTCGCAACCAAATTTAGTCATAAATCCTTCTGTATTGTTTTGGTGAATTATCCTTAGATTGTTGATTATTCATAAACATGTATTGTTACAAATTTTCTTTTTGTCAAGTTACTGAGTTCATACAGAAGTTTTTTTTTAGAATTTCTTGAGACATTTATTTACTAGAATTTTTTATTTGTAAATTGTTTCTTAAAATTGAGTTGAAATTTACCATACAAAATTTGACTGTCATTGTTTACTAACTAAAGTAAATGTCTTTAAGGATAATCTTATGACACAATACAATACAAGATGTAATACAATACAATACAATACAATACAATACAATACAATACAATACAATACAATACAATATAATTGAATGCTACACAATACAATTAACTATTTTTTTTACTTTAAGTTTAAAGTAAAATATATAAATGAAATATCTTTGAGTCTCTCCTATATTTATATCATAGAACAAAGTCATAATCTAATCATTCTTCCAGGTCAACTTGTAAACTTCTACTTTGTTTGACATGGAGAAACCTACAAACATTTTACTAAGTCTATGATGGATACACACACAGAGTGGAGGTCCACTGGTTTTATTGACAATTATATCACGTTTCTGTCCATCTCTATCACACTGAACTATAGTAGACAATCCAAAATTGGCAACAACAACATTATCATAACTATCAATACAAACACCATATGGTTCTATATCTGGATCTGTGATTGTTTCTATGTAATCACATTGGGTATTGAAACAAACCAATCCTTTATAAAGATCAGCTACAAATAATCTATCATTCTTATCATTCAATGTGATATGTCTACTATATGCAAATAGAGATTGTCCACTATTATCTCTTGTAACAGTCTTCAACAATTTACCATTCATATCATACATATATAATGTATTGTCACCATCTGTAATATAAAGTTTATTATTACTATAAGCTATACCATAACAACGATGTTTCATCTTGATTTTACGTGTTAATGATAACTTATCACTAATTGATACAAACTGGACTACTCTATTACAAGCTACAGCAAGTTCTGTCTCTCCTACTCTACATATACCATCTGGATAGTGTGGTACTTTACAGTAATCTATAGGTGATAATGATGAGATATCAAAACGTTTTAGTTCTCTGTTCCAGTAGTTTGTAAATATAACAGTATCATCTATGATACATGATCCATATGTACTGTAATCATCTGATCCATCTCCTCGCAGTCTGACATTCATGTCACATATTTTTGTAGCTTTATATGTGTTGTTTGTTTTTGATGAAATGGCTGATGTTTCTCCTAACTTTGTCATCCTCTCTATACTTGATTTGATTTCTTCAGATGGAACAAACTTGACTTCTGCTTTGTGGAATCTCTGTCTCTTCATTTCTTCATCTGTTATAGTTGTACATGTCTCCTCAACAAGCTTGGTATACACAAACAGTTGGGCTATATTGCTTGATGCTTGTAACATGAGTTGTTCCAGATTCTTCAAGTTGTTGATGAAGTCATCATATCTTTTTTTCTCTTCAAGAAGCTCTGATTCTAACTTCTTATATTCTTCTTCTATCTCCTTGATTGAGGCTTTTTCCAGCTTTTTTAAGAATTGTTCCATTTCAGCTTTGTAGTCGGTGACAGCTTTGATGGCAGTCTTCTTGGAGTCTTGTAGTTGTTGTAGAAGAGTGTCGTAATTAGTCTTTCTTTTGTTCAAGATATCTACAGTTTCACCAAGATCGGATGTAGCTTTAGATGTTTCTGTCTTGTTGTACAACTGATCAATATTATCTGGGATAGACATCATATCTTTACATGATCTGAAAAAAAAGTTTATAAAGTACATTTTCATCATTTTATCTATAAACTTGTTAATGCACAAACATTGATTTGTGAAGTTTTTATTTATTGCACTTTCAAATTAAAACAGAATTTAAAAATATTTTTTTAGAAATGTCATCAATGCTTGACTATTTATTTCTTTTTAAAAAAGATTTTTTAGACAAATAAAATGCACTAAAATATGCCAGGGTTAGAGTAAGGGTTGGTATATATGCAACATTTTCTATCAATGACAGCTATAGTGTTTACATTGTCTATGTAAAGATTGCCAATATTTTGTATATTACATATTATAAGTGTTTTTACATAGGTTCAAAAAATTAGAATGTAACAAATTTGTACTTACTTATGATCTTCTGCTACACAAAGATAACAACACACAACGTCATGACTCTTACAAAACACATCCATAATCTTCCCAACATGGCGATCACATTGTTTTGTTGGAAAAGTTGGAAGTGACTTCTGTTGTCCTTGTGGCTTGACAGATGTATTCTCCAAGAAAGTATGTCCCTTTAGCATGGGAATACGTCCATGATATGTAAGGCAATCCTTACAGCAATATTGCTGACAATCTACGCAATATTTTAACGCTTCTTTAATTAATTTATCTTTTGCACATGGGGTACATGTAAAGTCAAAAGTTTCTTCTGACATATTCACTATACTCCTTCTTTCCGCCATTGTGAATGATGAAATATCACTATCTTAACTGAGAGACTGATCTGGTAAAAAATCTTCTAAAACATGAAAACTTTCCATAGTGTCACTACAAGAAACATATCAATTTGAACGCTGGTTTTTGTTAGTAGTTTAACTTATTACCAGAATAAATTTGAGACCTGACTGATGTGCAGGCCTGATTTAAAACTGATATCAGAGTCACATGATACTCAACTTTTGATGTCATATGATCACATGATACACAACTTTTGATGACATATGATCACATGATACACAACTTTTGATGACATATGATCACATGATACACAACTTTTGATGATGTATGATCATATGATAAGACAAAACTATAATTATCTAAACTTTTATCAATTTTATGAAATTTATTAAGATTACTGTGATAAACTATGTTAAGTGTTCTATGTTGATAATTTATAAAATCAAAGCACTTAAGAATTAGATTTGTTTGGGTAACGAAGTTAGTAATTTTATAGGATTGGAACGTTTTCTTTGATAATTTTAAAAGAAATTACTCATACATTTAATTCCTGGTAACCAAAAGCTGAAGGGGTCATTCTTTAATTAGCACTATTCAGTGACCCAAGTTTAAAATCACCATTTATGTACAAATTCTACTTTATCTACATGCTGGCATAAAATAACAACAAAAACACCTATTTAGATGACCTGTTAAAGTCATATACTCTGACATAGATTGTTACTTTCTAAAAAAGATATTTAAACTTTTTCCAGTCTGAGCATATTATTGAAAGCATTCTAGAACATAAGATGATTTAAACGTCTCTACTGACATGTACAGCTCATTGTGTTTATCGTGATTTGGCTCCACACAAGACATAGTTTAGATTTCAGATGACTGTAAGGAGTAAACAAATTTAGAAATTATTGACCCTGATCAGGTCTTATCAAGCATTCAAAATATTGATATTGTGAGTGCAAGCACTGTCTTTAATATACATACTTCAGAAGGTACATTTAGACCATTGTCAATTAAATTACATGGTATTGCTCGTTTAGGATAACTTGAGACAAACGACTCAGTCTGTTTACGTATTTGGGACTCAGGTATTTCATAAAACAGGGAGATCAGCTGATTTTGTGTAATGAAAGTATTAAACATGTCTTAATGCGTGGATTGTGTGATTTCGTACTAAATATAATACATCAAAACACTCTGATAATAGTCGATGATTATGTGTACTAAACTTAAATCCACCTGTGTATAAAAATGGTATCGTTGTATTTTGTCTCAAGTTATCCTAAACGAGCTATAACTAGCATACTAGACCTAAATTATGTTATTTTGTTTACTGATGGAGACCTACCCTTTTTCTATGGCAAGCTAGGTATGGAGAAAAGCCAAGGAAAACAGAATGCATTATGTTCGTAATTTTTATTATGATTCTTTAATTTTATGATTCTTTAACAAATAAGTGCGAATGCACGGTTGAATGTTGTCAACAGGGAGATGCAAATGTTTGTACCTACTAATGAAAATGCAGGTTTCAAAAATTTCAAGATTCAAGATTGACCAGGTCTTTTACCTTCGTGTCACTGCTGTAGAAAAACTATTTTATGAAAATTATTAACTTAAATCAGTGTTATCAACTGTTTAAGAAGTGCAATTTTTAAGTCACTGCTCTTCTGAGATGCAAAACTCATCGGCATTTAACCTACGCCCATGTAGGCATAGTTTGATTTTTAAGTTTATTGCGCCTGTCATAGTTGGCACTCTTTTTGAATTGCTATATACATGTACTTATATACTGAGTGACTTTTTTTCAGATTCAGTAACTTACAAAATTGTCAAGGGTCTAAATTATGGTAAATATATTTGTTCTGAAGTCCCGAGCAAATAAAACTGTTCACATAATATCTGAGGGAAAATAAAAACTTGGCCAGTGCTACTATATACTATTTAAATTAATTTAAAGTTAAGAATCATCTAAAATGAAACAAGAGAAATCATAAGTATATTATTATCTGTACAGCCAAGGACCCTACTTATATGTTTATATAGGGTCCTTGGTACAGCCAAATAGCGTTGTTAACGTCCCAGACTCCCAGTTGTAGGTTGAACTTAGCTATAGCTGTAACCTGCATCTGGCCTTAATCTTTCACAACTAACATACATTTGTTAAATAAGTTCATGAATATTTCAACCATCTTCTTCAAATTTTATGTACTTGGATTTATAATGTGTTGCACTCCTTTCACAATAAAAGTATTTTTTCTCGGAAAATGTCTAATTTTCAAGGAGACGCACTTGATCCACTCCTTTTGGGACGGAAATATCTTTTCTTTGAAACAGTCAACTTAAATTTTCCTGTTATTTCAAACTGTCATACCAGTCACGTATACGGAAAGTTAAAGTTATATACATGAATAGATAACAATAGTTTCAGTTTGATATTGAATGATACTGATCTATTAGATTTCTGAAGAGGTTGAAACAAGGATGCAATCCTTAGATTAAATCTTCATGGTCCCCCAGTACTGAGCTGGTAGGATAAAGTTTTATGTTCAAGGAAACAATGGGGTTGGTTTTGGATGGGATTTGAACTAAACTGCATAGCATGTTGTAGCTCTTTAATAGTATCTATTTTGCGCCTTTTTCTTCAATGATTATCAAATTTTCATGGAAGGGTATAACCTCCCCTGTTGGGATTCAAACTTGTACCCGCCTCAGGACACTATATTCAAAATCCCGGTGCGCTACTAAGTTTGTAACAAAATTGATTTTTGAATGTGCAAAACATAACTAGTTTCGCTTTTTATTGTCTACTTCTTGAATACTCATATGTTTTGGGTACTGGCTCAACAATTAGGTTATTTTCTATATTTTTGGTTTCATGGTTTGTAAATACTAGAAAAATCATGGAAAATTAGAAAAAATCATGCAAAAAGTTTGTGTCATGGGAAAAACTATTTTTTGTATATTTTGACCCATAAAAATGAATGAAAAAGATAGATTCAAACATAAATAGCAACTTTAAATGTTGGGTGTGAATTGCACTTTTGGGTATGAAAATTTGGCTAGTACACCTTCACAAAGATATAATTGTACTAATTTTGGGTTCAGTATGTGTTTCTTTTATCATGGGTTTTAGAATAAAAATTGTCTGTAGGGCTGTAATAGGATTTTACCAATAAAATCACAATCTTTTACATTTATCATTATCAGAATGCTGCATACTACTTTCAAAATGGTTCTTGAGTTTTAAAAAGGTTGATATTTAGGTTGATTACCATTTTGTGGTTACCTGTCCTGTATATTCAAATATTTGTTTACTTTATAATATTAATTGGATATACTGGCAAATGACTGTGCCAAACGTATAAAACCAAGTTTAGTCTTTAAAGTCGAACCTTGACCCTACAATCAGTAGATTTTAGTGCTGCCAACAGCTAGTTATGTTAATTGCCTTAAATACAGATCCATTCTTAATTTTAAATACACACATTGACATTGTAATTTATACATATATATATATATTATGAAATCATAACTATGTAATAAGTTAACGTTTATCAAATAAAATTCTGTTCCGTTCTGTTGGATTGATTTCAGTGAACAAGATACTTCAATGTCTTGAACAAAAATTTCTGTGTCCTTTAGACAAATAGTGACTACAGTAAAGTCTCACCTAACCACCCATCCAAATAAAAGACCTCCTTCAAATAACGGGAAGTTTTTTAAAGAACAGAAATATTTTCTCTATATTTCATTGGTCGTATAGTCTGATAAAATGACTGTCTCACTATTCCGTAATACCATCACTATTTTAGAACCAATCAATCTAAATGTTCTTATTTCAGGTCTGATATCAAGACCAGTCTACACCAGTCATTGAGACGTTGTGCATGATAACTTATTAGTGAGTATATACTAATAAATTGATTTTTAGACTTTTGGCGATTTCGCAGAAAGGCTTAAGTTATACTACAAATTGAAAACTATCAATGATTCAAATGCCTGACCAGTTTAACCTGCGTATTAATACATATGTCTCTGATTCACTATGCAGTTTATTTCTAGGAAATAAAAGTAGTTCCGTCAATCAAATGACTTGTCGATGTTTCAGTGTCAGTGACAGGTATTTACTTATATTGATAAGCATGTGAATGGACAGTCAAATCTCAATAATACACTAAGCAGTAGTATTTGCCAGTTATACAGGATAGAATAAACACTTCGCCCACATTTTTGCCCTGCTCGGTTCGTACTTGAATCTTAAGTGTAAGGAGTAATTATTAGTGTGGATTCAATGTGCATGAAAGTCTTTCTGTATTTCAATACTTTGATTATCATATATACATAATAGATATGATCATATACCTATCGCTGTTAAGACCACTTTTTGTCAGAACACCACATGGTCATACTAACAGAATTTAACTGTATTTTCAATTTTTCTCTTTTCAGACAATATATTCTGGTAACATTGGCTACCTTTACAAGAATGAAAATATGAAGAATTTAAATGAATTAGTAGAAATATTACAATACAAAGTTTAACATTTTATCAGAATTACATTTAATATGATGGTGAATCAGTTTGGACGTTGAAAGATAGTTTGAAGGATGATGTAGGTCTGATTTCATCGTTGGGGATACTTGACTGTTTCCTTGAAGAAAATGATAAAATGTAAGTTATAACAAAATCTGTCAATATTAGAGCTGTGGATCATTGAGCCAGTGGCAAACTGATCTGAACCACAATTTATGTGTAATGATTCACAAATCCAACCACGAATCACTAGTTGATGAAAAAGCATACAGGAAATCATAAATATAAGACATACATATATTATATAGAGATAGTAAAATTAAGTTGAGAATTACAAAAGCTTTTAATATATAGATAGTCATGTAAGAGATTGTGAATGGGACTTTGCGCCCGATTTTCAAAATTATAGTGGTGCACAAAGTATGTTAAATTTTGTTTTTAATTGTAGTGCAGCTCAGTTTTGGTGGTAATTAAGCTGAAAAGTTTCTTCCAATTTTTTGTAAAAATACATCGCAATCAGATGAAGTGCCGAATATTCAAACTTGATTTTCTAGTTGGAATCCCGAATATCCGAATAAATCGGATGCTGGCAACAGCCCAAGTCAATATCTATCATTGTGTGTTACAAGGGATGTAACAGTTATACCAATTAATATTGCAATACCAATTCTGACAGTTTTGAAAGAGGTTGTTTTATCTTTAAAGGGATTAGTGGGCTAAATTTTTTGTTCCAATTTTCCTGGTTCTGCATTATATTTTTAAAATTGTGATTGGAACAGACAAAGTGGTGTATTACTTGGCAAAATATTTCTATATTTTCTCCTTATATTTGGGATGTTTCCTAACTAGACCCACGTGGGTCAAGTTCAGTGTAAAATATGCATTTACTGATGAGAAGATACTTGAACTTGTTATTGTGCAACATTAGTATAATTCTATTAAAAAGATATCCTAACTGCCTAAGAATGTTGAAAAGACAAGAAGCGACCAATGAAAATGTTTAATTTCAGCAAGTACGACATACAACAAATCTTTAAATATCTTGGTGATTCCCTCAGTATCCTACTTTGGTTTTCAACAATCTGTATGCCACATGTTTTAATTTGTTCAGTTGAATGTTATGAGTGACAAATGTTATTAGTAAGTGATTTCTTACATTCTTAATACTGTTTTAAAGACTAAACTTGGTTCTATACTTTTGGCACAGTCATTTGCCCGTATATTCCTTTAACCGGTTTTTGTAGTTATGTATCGTACTGATTGTTTTATCAGAACCTGAAATTGAAATGTTTGAATAATTGTTAAAGTATGTTGAAAATTGAAATAACCTTATTAGGCTATCGTACATTAAACATTTAGTCAAAATGAGAGAATATTTCTTCTTGGATGTCCGATCCAAGTATGCATTTTACATGCAAAGAGCAATGGTCTATGGTCCGACAGAAGGAATTGTTTATTATGGCAAAGATGGCTCAACAAATTCACTTGTCCGCTCAGAGTTACGAGTAGAAATTGGCTCAGGACGAGTTGATCTTCTGGCAGAACTTGTCCTGCAGAACAAGTGAAATGTTTAGCAGCAAATTATCAAATTTTAAGTTTTAAACTCATATAAAACAGAACTGTCACTGTCAGGCAATGGTTTATCACATGAAATGCTAAAATAAGATAATATCATTAAGATAATAAATTCAGAATCACTGTACAACAAATTCCATGTTAGTTACTGATTCATTTAAGATAACAATTTCCTTTTGTGATGTACAGGACGAGTGAAAATTCTAAATTGCTTGTCCTGCAGGGCGAGTTGCTTCCAGAAAATTTGTCGAGCCCTGGGAAAAGATGATTATCTATGTTGCATAGATATACGCACCTCAAAACGTTGACTAATTCAATGACAATCCTTCACATGTAAAGAGTGTGTTGTATCTAACTTAGTACAATCTGATCAAGCATCAGCTACTTGAATAACATTATCGAGGTGGACATTAATTAATCGAAACTATCATTATGATTTAAGTAGTTTTGAAGTAAACAATTTTGATTATTTAGTTAAAGTCAATATAGTACTAGAGTTACACCCATGATACAATCTCTGGAGGAACTAAATGGTTCCGTATCAGTCAATATCAAACTGAAACTATTGTTATCTATTCATGTACGTAAGTTAAAGTTTCCTCCTACGTGACTGAGGTCACCATTTGAAATTAAAGGAAAGTTGACCATTTCCAAGAAAAGTACATGTAATTTCTGTCCTGAAAGGAGAGCATTATAGTTCAGTCGAGGCTGTCACATGTGATCCTCGAACAGACTTGCAAAAAATGTCAAATATGAGTCTTTAATTACAGATCCAAAGTTTGAATGGGGTTCAATTAGTTGTACTTAAACGATGAAGTCAATATGTCCATTAACCCACATGTCACTTTTATAGCGTCTTTACTTCGTGGCTATCTTAATTTTTGGTTGTCAAAAAAAATATAACAATTTTAATTCGGGTATTTTTCGTAGCATTACTTTCAGTCTTCACGACAAACTTTCATCCACATTTATTTAAATATTTTACCAGACCAAATGAAAGTTTACTGGACCAAAATAAACATGAGCAATAATGTTAAAAAATGCAGTTCATTTTTATGTTTTGCATCACACATCCTAAAATTATATAAATAATGTAAAATCAAAGAACTAATTTTTATTGAATATGGAAATTTGTGATTGTAAAAAGTTGGTAGACCTTCGTACAATTCATTTTCTAAACATTACTGAACCAACAACCCTTTTGAAGGACTTGGTACATAGTCCACTGGCTTAATTCGAACACTGGTAAACCCTGGGGAGTAATGCCTCAGTCCCATAAAATCATGGCTTGTTATGGACCTGTACCTGCAGACAGCCGTAGGCCATGGGAAGCCTTGCATATTAAGGTGACATAGCACAAGGCACAAAACAACTCACCCGTACCGAGCCGTAGCTGGAAGATATGCAAGTTTAATCCATACTCGGCCATGATTTTTTTCATGATTTGAATTTGAAACTGATATGTGTATCATGGGTTCATCTTAAGGAACCCTGGTAAAAAACGTAACAGTCCGCACGGGTAAGCAAGAGTTCGTACAGGTCCTTGCGGAGCTTGATTGCACGGCACCCTTACGGTGCCCTCACGGCTATTTTTATAATCATGGGACTGTGGCAAAACATTTTTGTAAAACCGTTTTGCAATTTGTAATGTTATTGGTATTGTTCTAAGAACGACAATAAGATTTGTGCTCTAACTATAACTTTATTGAACGAATACTATAACAAGTTAACTCTATGAATGTACAATATAAACTGACTGATAAGCCACACTGGCTACTGCTTGTGATATCATGCATAGAATAGGAGGGGCTAATAGGCTATCATATTACATCTCTCTCCTTTACAAAAATATAACACATATGAACTTAATAATTACATGTAGTTTATAAATACAACTGATACAATACAAATACATGCAAATGTTTAACTAAAAAATTCAAGCGTCTAAAGTATCAGATACACAAAGTTCATAATGAGAATTTTATTGCTTCTCGTGGTATTCATTTCAAAGACGTAAAGTAATTCTATTGATCCTAAAGATCTAAAGTAATTATCACTTTACGGTGGTCAGTTCATTAATTTCTCTTTCCTGGAAAACAACCTTTGAGAAATTGTAAATGAAAGTCCATGAAATTCACAAGCTTGTAAACACTTTGAAATGTGGTTAATGATTGACATAAACTATCATGATTACATAGATTCAATGACTTTCGGTTTCACAGTTCGTCCTGATCTTGTTGTGTACAATTTATTCTCAGATTCATCCTGTGAGGTATTTGCTTTTTCTGCGGAAACAGGTCGTCTGTTCTCAGATTGATTTAAATTAGACTCAGGTGTTTGAGAATTACCGGACAAGGGTATCTCAGTATCTGAAAAGGATTGGTTTTCATTGGATTCATTTGTTTTTAACAGATCTTTCCTGTTTCTCCTGTACATGACACCATCTTGGCACTGTACAATGTATGACCTTTCATTCATTTTATCAACCACAGTTGCGGGTTTCCAAGTTTTGTCAAGTTGCTGTATTCTAGCAGACTGGCCTATATTTAATGGTTCTAATTGTCTAGTTTTAGAATCATAATAATGTTTTTGCTTTTGTTTGCTTGATTCAATACCCTTTTTAATCTTATTAAGAGATATAAATTCGGGTTTCAAATTTTCCATAGTGGTTGGTAAAATTGAACGTAATTGTCTTCCCATAGATAATTGAGCAGGGGAATACCCATTTTCTAGAGGGGTAGTTCTGTACTCTAAAATACCTATTAGAGGATCAGATTTACTTTCCTTGGCCTTTGTAAGTATGTTTTTGCAAACTGAAACATATTTCTCTGCAAGGCCATTTGATTGACTGTGATATGGGCTAATTGTCTCATGTTTAAAATCCCATTCTTTAGCAAAATCAGCAAATTCTTGAGATTTGTAACAAGGACCACTGTCAGATATAACCTTTTGACTAATACCCCACCTGGCCATAATTGCTTTTATCTTGTTAATGACGGTAGAACTTCTCATATTGCTAAGCTCTTTCACCTCAAAATACTTGCTATAATAATCAACTACTAGAAGGTAATTTTTATTATCCCAGGTGAATAAATCAGTACCAATGATTTGCCATGGATAATCAGGGATTTCAGTAGGAATTAATGGTTCTTTGGGATTTGAAGACCTGTGTTTCAAACAAATACTACATGAAAGCACCATGTCTTTAATATGATTTGAAATTCCCGGCCAATACATAACATCTCTGGCTCTTCTTAAACATTTCTCTATACCCATGTGACCTGAATGTACTAGTTCTAGCATTTGAGATCTCGTTGATTCAGGAATGACAATTTTATTGCCCTTCATGATTAACCCATTAATACTGGATAGTTCATCTCTATAATTCCAGTAAGGTACTACCTCGGGTGGACATTGATTTCTTACATGCGGCCATCCCTCAAGAATAATCTCCTTTAATTTGACCAAGTTTTTATCTTTTTCTGTGAGGGACATAATTTCTTGCAATTTCCTATCAGATACTGGCAATGCAGACATAATTAAATGCACTTGCATATCCATTCCTGCTGATAGGTTGGGAAATGTGTCGCTAACAAATTTCCGGCTCAATGTGTCAGCCACTGGAACTTGTTTTGACGGATAATGCTTAATATCAAGATCGTATCTCTGCAATTGCAGAAGCATACGTTGCAAACGTGCTGGAGCGGAGTTGATTGATTTCCTATGTATGGAAATAATCGGTAAATGATCACACATCACGTGAACTTTCTGTCCATAGATGAAGTGGTGAAATTTTCTACAGCCAAATAGGATTGCATACATTTCTTTCTCTATTTGTGCATAATTGACCTCAGAAGGGGTTAAAGCTTTTGACGCATATGCAATTGGTTTGCCTTCCTGTAACAAAGTGCAACCAAGACCGTACTTGCTAGCATCACTTTGGAGGGTCAAAGGTTTTGTGTGATCATAGTATGCTAATACTTGACCTGGTTTGGTGATGATTTGTTTCATTGTATCAAATGCATCACTTTGGGGTTTATCCCAACAGAACTCAACAGATTTTGACAGCAGTTGTCTCATTGGGGCCGTGACCTGAGATAGGTTGGATGCAAACCTTGATAGGTAGTTTACCATACCCAATATAGTTTCTAGTTCTGCCTTATTCGTGGGAGGTTGCATTTTTTCAATGGCGGTGACCTTGGCAGGATCAGGTTTGAGACCCTCTGAAGTAAGTACATGACCAAAATATTCGACCTCAGACAACCCGACTTCAAGTTTGTCTTCGTTAAATCGAATACCTTTCTCTTTTGACCTTAATATGACATCATTGAGATTTGAGTCATGTTCTTCTCTAGTTTTTCCAAAAACAAGTATGTCATCAACAATAGTTACGACACCTTTAAGTCCTTCAAAACATTCATCAATTTTGCGTACAAACAGATCACCGGACAGTTTTAAACCGAACGGTGTACGTAAATATCTGTAACGACCAAACATGGTGTTAAAACATGTCAGCATTGAAGAATCATGATCAAGTTTTAAAGCCCAATACCCTGACCTAGCATCAAGTTTGGTGAAATATTTTGCACCCGAAAGCTGTGGCAAAATATCATCTAGTGTTCTCATGGGATAATGAGGACGTTGAATAGCTTTATTTAGGTCCCTGGGGTCTAGACAAATTCTTATATCCCCATTGCCTTTTTCAGCTACAACCATAGAGCTAACCCAATCTGTAGGTTCTATCACCTTGGTGATGACCCCTAGTTGCTCCATTCTGGACAATTCTTTCTTAACCTTGTCCTGCAGTGCTACAGGAATTTTACGGGGTGGGTGCACAACAGGTGTGACCGATTGATCAATATGGATCTTACATTCCCCGGGTAAAAGACCTATGCCCTTGAAAACTTCAGAATGCTCCTGTAAAATTGAGGCTTTTGTCAGTGGCATTTTAAGAGATTCTGACTTAACTGAGTATGAGAGCTTAATCAAACCAAAATCAATACAAGATTGAAGCCCTATTAGTGGAGGTGACCTAGTGTTTACGACATAAAATAGTACCTCACCCTTTTGACCTGTCCTTGGGTGATAACACTGGAAAGTAATGCATCCAATGAGGTCTAACTCATTTCCATTGTAAGCAGACAATTTTATTTGGGATTTTTCAGGTAATGTTTTGGTGCCAAGACTTAAAAATACTTCGTGAGGCAAAATATTCACCTGACTACCTGTGTCTAATTTAAATCTAACTGAATGATTAGACGGACCTACCTCAAAATCCGCAAATACCTGTCCATTGATAATTTGTGACGCTACACTATCAACAAATATGTCCTGTGAATTATTATTATCATTACTAGAAATATTTATTTCATTCACAGTTTTACAGACTGAACCAAAATGGTTCCACTTCTTGCATTTGTAACATTGTTTACCCTTAGCAGGGCACACTTGTTCCTGTTTATGTCTCTGATTACATCTTTGACATCTTTCTTGGTTTTCACTGTTTCTATTACCCCTGTTTGACCACTTCTTCCCCGACTGGCCTGAGGGATTTTGACCAGTCTTCTGGCCTGAGGAATTTTGACCAGATTTCTTCGGCCATGTGCCTTTCTGTTGCTGAACAGCATTGACAGATTGTCCTGTGCTGGTGGACTGCATTTCGCGCAGTTGCTCCTGTGCATATTCAATTGACTGACATATTTGCACACATTTATCTAAGGTTAATCTACTGCCTTCATTTAATAGTTTTTCTCGAATCTTTTGAGAGCTTATTCCAAAAACGATTCGGTCTCTTATCATGTCATCACGTTCTGTAAAATTACAGTCAATAGCCAAAATTCTTAATTTAGTGATAAACTCTTCAAATGTCTGGTTTCCTTGCGTTTCATTGTTAAAGCGATATCTCGCAAACACTGGGTTTATTGTAGGCTGTAAATGTTTTTTCACTGCAGCATAAATTTGCTTAAGTTTGGTTTTATCTGCTATGGCTAGGGTTTCAAAAATGTCTCTTCCCTTCTCTCCCATCCATAGCAGCAGGTATGTAACCTTGACACTCTCTTCCTTGTCCTTTAATGGACCAGTGAAAATTAAGTTACAATGATCTGTAAACTTTTTCCATGCCTCAGGCAGATTGGTGCTACTCCAATTTATATTGGGTACCGGAACACCGTTTAAATCCATCACTTTGAAATTCTAAATAATACAGAATGTTCAACAAGAAATTCTTTCACAAGAATGTTCAAAGTAAATCCAAATGAGCTTATAAGCAATTACTTCTGACACCATGTAATGTTATTGGTATTGTTCTAAGAACGACAATAAGATTTGTGCTCTAACTATAACTTTATTGAACGAATACTATAACAAGTTAACTCTATGAATGTACAATATAAACTGACTGATAAGCCACACTGGCTACTGCTTGTGATATCATGCATAGAATAGGAGGGGCTAATAGGCTATCATATTACACAATTTATTGCAGTATCCAAAACCAGTATTGCAATTTATTGCTATACTTATAGATTTAGTTAATGGACATACCAAGCTTGAATTAATGCATGTGCAATGCATTCATAAAACATATATGTGTATTTTCAAATGATGTGTTATCCAAATATTTGAATGACTTTTGATTATTTGTTAGAAACATGCATATTTTGAAACAGATTTTCAAAGAGAATTATTCTCTAATTTTAAATTACAATAAAATTATTTTAAGTGTTCAACACATTTTAACATACATTCAAAACTTAAATTTCAGATTCTGATGAAAACAAACAGTATGCATATAACTACAAAAACCGATTCAGGATAAAACAAACCAGTTAAAACCGCCTGAATTGATATTGTAATATTAACCAATATTTCTGTATACCATTACACTCCTAGTTTTTAAAATAAATGCTCTCCACTTGTAAACAATGATTATGTTGATGCAAGTTTAGCGAGTCTTTATGTAACATGCCATCATTTAACATGGTTGACGGAACATATTTTCATTTTTTTATATTCATTGAGACATAATTACATTGTATAAGGTTCTAAAACCCAGGTCGCTAGCAAAGTTGGTAGTGAGCCAGGATTTAGAATCTCATGTCCCAAAGGAGGTACGGGTTTGAAATCCACTCGGGAGGTTATACTCTTCCATGAAAATGTGACAATAATGTTAATTTTCCTCCATTGATTAGATAATATAGAAAAGGGTCTGGGAAAGCTAGGTTAGGTGTGCTGGACATCGTAAAATGACATAAATTGTGTTGACACAGCGTTAAACACAGTTAAAAATAAAAATAGTAAGGTCCTAATTTATTTTTTATGGATGTAATAAATTATTTTATCCCCCCTTGTTACTTACAAATCGGGGAATGCCCGAAAGACTATAGAAAGTGCATGCTTAAAAGAGCGAGTTACTACAGTCTTGCGGGCAACCCTTGAAATGTTTGTTACTTATCATATATTTTTTACTCAAGCACCCAGAATAATCAAGCCGTGGGCAGCACTTGTTTGTAATATGTGTGATGCAACAATGCTTTCAGTGTCAATGCATAGTTTTGTTTTGAAATCAAATCAATTGTTTATAGTCTTTTAAAACAGAACAAAGTCGTTCACCTGGGCTACTGATATACAGCACTTGTAGCATCAGATGGGTGTATTTTAATTCAGCTGATTTATAGAGTAAAATGTTTTGGAAGTCTAAAACAAAGTCACAAATGACAAAATTTAATAGCTCTTAAAACAGATGGTCACTCCCGCAGTCTAGACTGTATATGTTTTAGTGTTTTCAAAAACAATAATTTCATTTTATATTACTACGTTCCTTACTGCTACATTTTGCAGCCATTACTTCTAGTCATCCGGCTATTCACTAAAACTTTGCACAAATAGCTTAAGAGCCAAGATCAATTTATTGAAAATATTCATCCGAAACACCCTTGAGAAATCAGGTCAATTGGTTTACGTGGTAATCAATTTGAAACTGTTATTATCTATTCATGTACATAACTATAAGTGTGTATCAAGTATGGCTCTTTCAAAGTAAAATGAAAAGCTGACATTTTCCCAGAAAAGTGATTTTCATCACAAAAGGGAGTGCGTCACGTTACATGTACTTGTATATACATGTATGTAAGTATTTAAAAATTTGAAGTAGGCGGTTGAAATATTTATGAACTTAATCAACAAAAGTACATGTATGTTAGACGCACCAGATTCACAGCCAGATGAGCTATCTACCGAGATTTCATGCAGGTTACAGTCATAGCTTGATTCACCTTACAGTACATCTGGGAAGTTAACAATGTTTTTATCTTACCTGAACACAAAGTACTCTAGGTGAGCTATTGTGATCAGAATTTGGCCATCAGGTGCCGTGTGTCAACAATTTCCTGAAACATCTTCTCAAGCTTTCATTTTTGGATTGTGACCTCAAGACCACAGTTTTTATTACAGTTAAGTATGAAAGTGTACAAAGATTTGTGATTGATGTCCTATGAATCTAGTTCTCAGATGAGGGGGTTATTTGTTGGGCTGTCACAATACTTAACAAATAATATATGGTCTTGAGGGCAATATGCAAGTTTACGGACTGGCTGGTCAGACTGAGGAAGGTATATGGCCTCCGAAGTGCAGCTGAGGGCCATACAGCTTTCGAGGTCTGACCAACCAGTTTGTAATATATAATATAATGATTTTTAATTATGTAGGTCAGTTGTCAGTCACTGAAGAAAGTATGTGCTTAGTAGTTGGTTAACAACTAAATCCAGAGATTTAGCCTTTCCAGGATTATATATATACATGTATATTTATAATTGTTTATTTCAGGATAACGACAGTTGTAAATCTAGTCAGACATTCGACAGTAATCCTAAAAACTATCTCTGTAATGGTTTTACCCTCTAGATGTCTAGATGTAAGAAAACTGTATGAGAACAATCTACAGTATGACTTGTAGGAAGAGATTGATTGTTTGGTGATATCATTTATACTACAGTACCCCACCAAAAGTTTGGAGACATTTTCACTTTGTAGGTCTACTGAATAGCTTTTATTAGTCGGACTTTTCAACAAAAAAATTAGGCTAATACTTTGGTGTAACCCTGGCGAGTGGGTTGGCAGGCAGCGGGGGTCCGGTGTCGTAAACAATCAGGTTAAAATTTTTAATTTACCATTTATTTCTGCCATTTATAGTCAGATCTTTATGAAACTTTCTTCCTTCATGATAAATAATTGCCCTTGGTATACCATTTATAAGCAATTTATTAAATATTACTTTCTTTTGTCACAACATTAACTTGATCTAAATTTTCCCTATTTTTCTATAACATAGTTTAGCTTATGCCATAGTTGTAACTTTAAAAATTTACAAAAGCTACAAAATATAAAGCAGAAAATAAAAGCTTTTCAAAATAAACAATTATCAAATTTTAGATAAAAACTATTCAGTAGGCATAGGAAGTGAAAATGTCTCCAAACTTTTGGTGGGTACTATATATTGCCGTGACAAACAGAAGTATTATACTGTCTTACTAAACACTTGAACATTGACATTTATTGTTACAGAAGGAGATTGCAAGAATAAGAAAGATTTGTTCTTGTAAAATTATAGCTGTGTGATTAAGGGGCAGAATAATCCCCATGCTATAATTTTAAGTATTATTCTATTCATTGGACATCATACAGAAGAAGTTGTCTCAGTCAAGAATAGTCAAACCATATAAAGTCAACCAGTTGTCATTTTCACAAAAAATCTTACGATAAAAATCATCGTAAGTTACTAAGTAACATTCACTTTGCCTTCATTCCTTGTCCACGATGACACAATACAGAATGCAATGACAAGACATGATACTATATATAGACGATCTTTGTTACATACAGTGTATCCTTGTTCTCGCTATTTGTGATAATGGGAACTAGACAAGACAACTGTTTGTTTATTTATTTTTCTCACATGTAAAACTACAGTTCTTGCTGTTTAAGTGAACACATTCTCTGGTCTCATTGTTTTTTGGTAGAGACTCATTAAATTGTTTCAAAATATCTGAGTCCCATGGACCTGTCTAGAAAATATTCCTTCAGACTATGGGCAGGTTCCGCAAGGCGATCACTAGCTAGCACTATGTAGCGATTTCTTACATTTCTGATTTTTCAAAATGGTCGCCCCTCTGTGCGGTTGTGTTTCTTTTTCAAGAAAACTAATAAATATTTCATTCAATGCATATATTTCTTCAAAGCAGTTAATAGAACAATCATGGTGATAATTGATTTAAATATTTTTCATTTGTTACAATTCTGCACTTTTTATGTGAGGAAGTCGCCATCTTGGGTTGGCTAGCTTGAAGCAAACCATTCCCTTGACCTCTTATGCTACAAAAATTGCTTTTAAAAAAGCGCTAGATATCAATTGTCTTGCGGAACGTAAGTGTAAAAAATAATTGACACCTAAATATTGGTTTGTTTTTTAACTGGCTGTGTTTATATTAGAAATGTTTACGTGGACGACCTTTACAGTTGTTCCTTCTTTACTTAATGAAACGTCTAGGTACTCCAAATTTCCATATAGTAGGAAAATGCTGGTTTAGCGCAAAACGGTCATAACTCGATATAAGGAAAAAGTGGGTTACAGTCCTTTTGCACTAAACTTGTGAAATGTTTTTTTTTCAATATTTATGTCTGATCGTTGATGGAAATGTGTATAGAACCGAACTGTCGTCTGCTTGCATGGTTTTCATGCTTCTTTATCGATACAATACTGGTTTTATCTTGCATGTGTTGATATGGGAAGATTTCTAATTGCATTGATTTATCAGAAAACTAGCTATTACAAATCTTTTCCTGCAGTTGACACACTGTCTTGCAAAAAACCTGTGGCAATTTTTTATTCTTGAAATGGCATTTCTTGATTTTTAGTTTTGCATTTCAACACATTAATGCTTTTCACTATAACTGATCACATGGGATTTTTTCATGAGAAGCATGTGCCAATTTCTGCTTTTCAGCACATGCATGACAAAGCAAATTTTGCATCAATCACAGGAGCTTGACATTCTGTATCATAGTTTGAAAATTCCCTCCTTATTATAGAAACTACAGGAATGCAATGCTTCAATCGTCCTACTGTGGTAGTAGTTGTCAAACTCGCTTCAAAAAAACTAACGAAACAAAGACTAATCACAGAACCAATTAGCCATCTAATAAACAAGACATTAATGTACAAATAGCATATGGTAATTCTCTCAAATGAACTTTTCTATGAAGCAGATAATCGTCAAAATGTGAAATTTTGTCTAGCGTTTTGCTGTAACACGGAGTACATTCTGTATGATCGCTATTTTTCAGATCGAGGTGAATATTAAATATTTATTTTCCATTTTAAAACTTGGTGATTTTGATATTTCGTTATAATATATTTTACTATGTATTTGCTGATGGTATAATTCACAAAAAAAATATTTGATTACTAATATCGGTAAACCCCATTTAAAGGGAAGTAACTCTACAAAATTGTTGAATGTAAACACATTTTACAGTTACCTCCAATTAAAGTTAACTGAAAATTTGAATTTTTAACGATGTTTTTCCTTGAAACGGCTCATCATTTTGAAGTTTAAATATAATAGGTCTACATCTCCTTGATAATCAGTGATAATGCCATTCTATACATAGATGGTGAAAACTGCTTGTGTACATAATGGTTATAGTTCTTTTTTGCGGGCGCAATTGAAAACAAAGAAAGCATGGACGATATTTAAGTCCTTGCTTATTTAAGGATTAAAGTAAAGTTCTATTTGTAAAATGAAATACACAATATTTGTTTGGTCACTTTGATAAATGTAGTTATATTTAATTTTTACTTTTAAAAACTTTCAAGGAGTTTTCGACAAAAACTTTGATTTTTATGGGTTTTTAAGTGATAATTATAATGTTTAATATTGTGACATTTAGTATACATAAATATATATTAAAATAGAATAAATAAAAAACTTGTCGGATTTAGCGGTAAAGTTATTCCAATTTACATCAAGGAACGACCCGTATATTTCAATTTTGAGCAGCATTTTAAGTGTGTTTGAAATATTCAGTCCAATGTGAAAATTGTAACGTCACATAGTATCCTGACTGGAGTGCTTGTTATGCCAAAACATGAAATAACTTTTTCACAAATTTACAATTTTCTTCATGGAAAAGTCCATTGAGAATTGTCTATTGTTACATGTACGTAAATGTCTTGTATATCAAATAGCTAAATGGTTTTGTGATAAGTCTGTTTTATGTTGGTGTTTTGAAGCGAGTTTGACGACTACTACCACAGTAGGATGATTGAAACATTGCATTCCTGTAGTTTTTATCATAAGAAGGAGAGAATCTTTCAAACTACGATACAGAATGTCAAGCTCCTGTGCATCAATTATGAACCATGAAAACCTTGCAAGCAGACGAAAGTATGATCCTATATACATTTCCATTAATGATCAAACATAAATGTTGCATAATAAAAATTTCCTACATTATTGACATTGGGGTAGAGCTACTTAGAAGTTTCTTTAAGTGTATATCTACAGTTTGTACAAAAAACCCTGTTTATGTAAACAATACAATGAACTAATCTACGACAGGGGATGCTCAGGATGATGATAAAATATTATATAGTTTTAATGTTAATATTTTTTTTTATTAGTTTCTCGTTGGTGTAATTGTATAACGTTCTATCATTACAAGCATGATTGACAAAGGGGGAGGTGGTTTATTCACCACACTAATTTTGTTGTAATAAACTTTACAACCTGTATTTTCAATTTAGCCCTACCTTTGGAATAGAATGGGTTTTTTTTTAATGTTAACACTAACTCATAATGTTATTTGTACGAACTATACTTATCAATGCTATTTAGTATAGTATATTCTGTTATTTATTGGATTGAGGCTATGGAAAGCTTATTCAAGGGAGTTAACTCTGTAGTTTTTTCTCTATGTATATTGCACAATTACCTCCCTTGGTATTCATAATGCTTGAAAGACTGAAACTTGTCTTAGTTTCATTTGTTCATTCTGACATCTTATATTTTGTTACAGTGTTACTTTTTGTGAAATATAAGACAAAATTTACTTATAGAGTCAAATATTTTAATAATATGAAATATATTTCTGTCTCTACACATTCATATTAGGAGAACTTTCCTGGAAAAAAGTCACATTTTTGATTTTCAAGTCTCAAATTTTCTAAAATGTATAAATTAAAAAAATGACTTTGTATTTTAGTTTTTGTAACTTTAACAATAAAAATACAAAACATAAATTGTAGGAATGACTCATTTTAAAGAAATTATAACGTTTAAAAAAAAGTCAAAATTTCTAAAACTGGAATTCCAGATTTGTTTAGTGGGAACTTGCCCTGGATTGGTAATGAATTGGAAGATAGGATCCAGAATTATAAGAAGGAAAAGTTTCAAAATATTCTGAATTCAGGTTTGTGTTTTATTCAAGATTTATTAAATCCAATAAATGAATTTTAGTAAATACAGAGTTGCTTCCCTTGTAATTAAAAATTAAGCAGAAATTAAAACCATTTAATGGTATATGCCTCAAATTGTCAAAGACATTTTAAGAAATGGTATTAACAGTTTTATTACATTAATGAATAGGGAAAGTGTAAAAATTGAATATAGATATTATAATAATTCACAAAAAACCCAATAATATACTTTATTATATAGTTTGAACAGACTAAAAAAAATATTTTGCATTCATACTCTGCTACTGAAATTGAAGGTGATGTTTTCTTTTATTTGTTAAAAGAAACTTTATTTTGTGACACTTATGGAGCTATTCTGTGAACTATTAAAATTTTGAATTTATTGAACATTGATTAAATTAAAAGAAATAATATTTGAAATTGAATGCTTAAATTAAATACAAAATCTTGCCACGTTCAAAACCTAAAAAATTGGATTGTTAAGAATTAAAATTGGAAGTGATGAAATAAACTCTGCATTAACATCTTTTTATATTTTAGACACCCTAGAAAAAATATTTGTTGAACCTTTCTTGCTATTTATATATTAATGTACTTTAATACAAATCAAAAATTATAATATTGTGTGTAGCTATTGACTTTCATAATGAAAATACAATGTAATACATATTCAAGAATTCATATACAACAAATATGAATTAAACAATTTGTAGTATTAAGATTTTGAAATTCTTTGGAAATCTTAATTGATTTTTTGTCTTTGATAGTAGAAGTATACATTTAGTAAATTAGGGACTTGAGTCATTTATTTCCCTTCACATACTCTTCAAATAGCTAGATCCAATCAGTTGGATTATTCGGAATTTTACCCTCATTTTTAAATACCAATTTGACACAATCTAGCTTACATAACTTTTTTTGTAAACCATTTGATGTTTGAAAATCAAGCTAGGTATTGTTTGGGTAAAGAACTATCTAAATTTCATGACTCTTGTTAATATCTTAATTATCAAGAAAGATATTAGATGAAATATTTTACTTTCATTACATAGGACTTAAATGATAAAATCTGTGGATTCCAACTGATAAGATCTACTTGCCAATTGGATTACTTCTGATTTTATCGAGGAAAAATAGCTTTCGAAAGTGCCTCATTGATCATAACTATGACACAAGTGTATTACTTTCAATCTGTCACATATGATTTATCATCGTGACAGTGCCACGTGAGTTACAGCATAATATTTATGTAGCATTACATCAACATGTAACATCACTGTTTAAACTATTTTTAATTTGATTAAACCTGCTGAATTTCCTCTATGGACTAGTCTTTCTTCAATTTTTAGGCCTATCCATTGTCACTAAATGGATTTCAGGACAAAAGTTGGACTTTGAGCAGCCAACAGCAAAGAGCCTGGTCAGCCTGCACGTGTTGTGTCAGCAGACCTGGTTCTTTGCTGGTAGCAATCTGATTAAAACCCAATCTAAGATTTTACCACTCGCATACTCACTAATTTAGATCTGGCCTTTTCCAAACGAAGGTCACGTTCAGGTGACTTTTTCTCATCATAATATTCATGACGAAATTATGATACGTAACTTGGTAACATCGTCTACGTCACGCAATTTGAAATGAGCCACCCAATCACAGACTGAATAATACCGCTGTTAAATTTGCATGCAAACCTTGGTTTAAAAATAGAAATCAAAATGTGATTAATAGTGTTTTCGTCTAGATGAAAGCTACGCATTGATTGGTCGACACAAAGTTCATCTCGACGTGACCTTGCATTTACTAAGTAGAGATCCAGTACGACAACACAAGTAGAACAGGATCTCTGTTTACGGAGATTGTGCTGGTAGCAAAGGCTTTCTATATTTTGCTCTGGCATTAAAAGTATTAAACGCCTATTTCTACAAAACATATTCAATAAAAAATTGTTTAAGACCCTCCACCATGTACCGGGTATATATAAGTTAAGACTAAATCACTCAATACAAAATATCTGCCAAAATACTAGAAAATCATCATTTTTTACTAAAAACAAATAGCAGAAAATTTTGCTGATTATTTCTTAAATAAAATTTCAAAAATTAGAGAATCTTTGCTTCAGTTTCCAACTTACCCCAACTGAAGGATGTACCTAGTCTTAACCATTTTAAGGATTTTACAATAGTGAATAGAAGAAGTCAGAGATCTAATATGTGATTTAAATACCAAATCATCTGAGCTAGACATATTGCCAACAAAATTGTTAAAATGTTACCTACAAGAATTATAACCTCTAATTACTTATCTAATAAATATCTCTAAGTACAAATTGTATTTTGATAATATGCTATTCCCATCGTAGATTTCTTCAAGTATGTTATGTTGATGGTTGTCATATTAAATTTTCAATAAAAAAGGAAACTAGATTTGAAATCTTGGTGTTCAACTGACCTTTGTTGTATAATTTGTACAAATTGACTTGTTATAGATTAAAACATTACTCACTTTAGTAACTACTTAATGTTTAACTGATTTAGTGTATAACAGTGATATTAAAATTGAATTGTTTGTCTCAGGTCAAATTTTACAAACTATACCATCATCTGTGAATGAGAGATTAATGTATAATATATCATTATTTGTTAAATATTATTTTGTATCTTTCTTTCATGCTTTACGGTGATCCATCAAGTTATTCAGTAAAAACATAAATCTTATAATTTCATTCGAATAAAATATAAATGGTGATAAATGAGGTTATTTTTGAAAAGATATGACAGCATGTTATAATTTGTGTAAAGTACATCTAATAGAACACAAAACTAACCATGATAGAAACAGAATATTTGCCAACTTTGGTGTTAGATCTTTCGTATTTACAGGAAGGGATATTTCCACTTGTGACTGTGAAAATGTGTTTTCTGAACTCACCTGGTGAAATAAAGATTGATCTAACACCAAAGTTGACTAATATCCTCTATTCCTTTATACGAGGAAAACCTGAGCGGGGCCAAAGGCCCCGCAAGGGCTCTGAGCGCTTTTAGATAACGTGTATGACATATGTCAATTCTTTAAAATTGAAAAAACTGATAAAATCAATGAAAAATTAATATATCTATGAGTTTGAAAAATATCTCCAGTCCATGGACGCTGCCATTTTCATCAATTTTATTAGACGCTTAATCAAACATCTGCTTATCAAGATTAAAGACGCTCTATAGAAAATTGCACTACAAGCGTTTGACGATACGGATCAAACAATGAAGCTACTGGTGGCTTTTCATTAGATAAAAATATTTGCAGCTTCCTCGTGGCCTTTTCGCTTACAAAATAATTGCAAATGTGTTTTTTTTACAATGATTATTCCATGATAACAATCCAAAATATATTTGGTGGTTTTATTCGTTCATTTCCTCAATGAAAAATTTATTTATGACTTTTTACATCGGAATTATTACCAGCGCACCGTTCATGATGTCGCTAAGAGACGTTCATGATAAAACCGGCACGTTTCCGTAACTAAACGTTACCGGGCATTGTTTAATGAGGAAAACATCTCTATCTTTAAAAAATGAATGTTTTATCGAGGCTTTTTTATCTTCATATCTATTCATACCATAAAAAAATATGTACAATACATTTTTTCAGAATTGAATTATGATTCTGACATAAAAGAATGAATCTATTCTAAAACTGACATGGCTTGCTAATGCCTCACCTTACAATTACGGTAAACATACTAAGTGATTGAGTGAGTGCATTGTGATATGGGAATGAGGATTGCCTCGCTCTCAGTCATTTAATACCTTGTTTCATATGACTGCAATGACAACCTAAATAAATTGTCCCTTTAAAGGTGATGTTTCGACACCTTTGGGGAATTGTCTGGTTAACAGTGGCATTATGTTACACTGTTCAGGACATGTCCGGTTAACAGTAGCATCATGTTATACTGTTCAGGACACCAATTTTCAATGTAAAATAAATAGAAATAAATAAGAAATTAGTGATAAAAATGTAAACTTAGGTGGAATCATGAACTGTGAAGGATGTATGTCCAAAAATATGAATTATAAAGGCTTTTTATTTATTTGTGTTATTGTATATACATATGTTTTTTATGGTGGAGGGTTTTTACTTACATGTATTATTATTTTTTTATAACATTTTTGTACAACGCCATTGAATATGTAACATAGAAATAGGCGTTTAATCAAATGAATAAGTTTAAGTTTAAGTTTAAAAGAATGAGATGTTGTCAGATTTTTCTGAATACAATAAATTACGCAGTTATCTCCCCTAGCTTATGTAATGAATAGGCCCTCAAACTAAAATGTATCCTTCACAGCGCCAAATGTCTTTTTTAAAGATATTTCTTGTTTTATTCTAAATCAAAAAGAGTTCTACCTTTTGCATTTTTTTTCATTTTTTTTGTAAAGCAATAAGAGTTCCTTTTTTGCCTTTATTTTTTTCAATTGTATTGTGAAGCAATAACAATTCTGCTTTTTGCCTTTATTTTTAATTTTTATTGTAAAGCAATAACAGTTTTATTTAACTGAAACTGTAACAAATCAATTCACAGTAGGCATATTCACATAAGTATTACTAATTTTTCTTAATTTTATTTTGCCAAAGAAACAATCTTATTTTTTTATTTTTAAATAATGTGTCTGTTTTCCGCGCCATAGGTAGCACCTAATCTCATTTTAATGTATATGAATGTACCAATATAATGTAATTATATTTATGTAACTGTATCAGTTAATGGCCTAATATCTTGAAATAAACTTATTTTACTAAGTTAGTTGTTGTATTATGTTTATAAAGTGTATTAATACAGTGCCATCCGACATTACCTTTACTCTGGTATTGACAAATTTAAATCAATTGTGTTTTGGGGCATACATTTACCCTGCTGATTTAAATACTCAATAATTGTTTTATTACTTTTTTTATTGGTCACACGAGTACTAAAGTAGTAGTGAGTATTTAAATCAATGGGTAAATGTATGGGTCACACAAGTACTGAAGTAGTAGTGAGTATTTAAATCAATGGGTAAATGTATGGGTACAACAAGTACTAAAGTAGTAGTGAGTATTTAAATCAATGGGTAAATGTATGGGTCACACAAGTACTGAAGTAGTAGTGAGTATTTAAATCAATGGGTAAATGTATGGGTCACACAAGTACTGTAGTAGTAGTGAGTATTTAAATCAATGGGTAAATGTATGGGTACAACAAGTACTGAAGTAGTAGTGAGTATTTAAATCAGTGGGTAAATGTATGGGTCACACAAGTACTAAAGTAGTAGTGAGTATTTAAATCAATGGGTAAATGTATGGGTCACAAGTACTAAAGTAGTAGTGAGTATTTAAATCAATGGGTAAATGTATGGGTCACACAAGTACTGAAGTAGTAGTGAGTATTTAAATCAATGGGTAAATGTATGGGTCACACAAGTACTGAAGTAGTAGTGAGTATTTAAATCAGTGGGTAAATGTATGGGTCACACAAGTACTAAAGTAGTAGTGAGTATTTAAATCAGTGGGTAAATGTATGGGTCACACAAGTACTAAAGTAGTAGTGAGTATTTAAATCAATGGGTAAATGTATGGGTCACAAGTACTAAAGTAGTAGTGAGTATTTAAATCAGTGGGTAAATGTATGGGTCACACAAGTACTGAAGTAGTAGTGAGTATTTAAATCAATGGGTAAATGTATGGGTCACACAAGTACTAAAGTAGTAGTGAGTATTTAAATCAATGGGTAAATGTATGGGTCACATGAGTACTGAAGTAGTAGTGAGTATTTAAATCAATGGGTAAATGTATGGGTCACAAGTACTAAAGTAGTAGTGAGTATTTAAATCAGTGGGTAAATGTATGGGTCACACAAGTACTAAAGTAGTAGTGAGTATTTAAATCAATGGGTAAATGTATGGGTCACAAGTACTAAAGTAGTAGTGAGTATTTAAATCAATGGGTAAATGTATGGGTCACATGAGTACTAAAGTAGTAGTGAGTATTTAAATCAATGGGTAAATGTATGGGTCACACAAGTACTGAAGTAGTAGTGAGTATTTAAATCAATGGGTAAATGTATGGGTACAACAAGTACTGAAGTAGTAGTGAGTATTTAAATCAGTGGGTAAATGTATGGGTCACGAGTACTGATGTAGTAGTGAGTATTTAAATCAGTGGGTAAATGTATGGGTCACACGAGTACTAAAGTAGTAGTGAGTATTTAAATCAGTGGGTAAATGTATGGGTCACGAGTACTGATGTAGTAGTGAGTATTTAAATCAGTGGGTAAATGTATGGGTCACGAGTACTGAAGTAGTAGTGAGTATTTAAATCAATGGGTAAATGTATGGGTACAACAAGTACTGAAGTAGTAGTGAGTATTTAAATCAGTGGGTAAATGTATGGGTCACACAAGTACTAAAGTAGTAGTGAGTATTTAAATTAGTGGGTAAATGTATGGGTCACACAAGTACTGAAGTAGTAGTGAGTATTTAAATCAGTGGGTAAATGTATGGGTCACATGAGTACTAAAGTAGTAGTGAGTATTTAAATTAGTGGGTAAATGTATGGGTCTCACAAGTACTGAAGTAGTAGTGAGTATTTAAATCAGTGGGTAAATGTATGGGTCACATGAGTACTAAAGTAGTAGTGAGTATTTAAATCAATGGGTAAATGTATGGGTCACACAAGTACTGAAGTAGTAGTGAGTATTTAAATCAATGGGTAAATGTATGGGTCACATGAGTACTAAAGTAGTAGTGAGTATTTAAATCAATGGGTAAATGTATGGGTCACACAAGTACTGAAGTAGTAGTGAGTATTTAAATCAATGGGTAAATGTATGGGTACAACAAGTACTGAAGTAGTAGTGAGTATTTAAATCAATGGGTAAATGTATGGGTCACACAAGTACTGAAGTAGTAGTGAGTATTTTAATCAGTGGGTAAATGTATGCACTACTGGGAGTTGAACAAATTTTACTACAGTGCTAAATATATTTTATATTTACTGTACAGTAGCAGGGGTCCAGTGATAGGACATATATGCTTGGGAGTTGAGAGATCCAGGGGTCCAGTGATAGGACATATGCTTGGGAGTTGATAGATCCTTTGGTTGAGCCCCATGTAGGGAGTTTCCTAGAGCAAGTAATCTACCTGTTTGTTTCACTTGATGTAATCAGGTTATTGCAAGAAAAGTACAATTGACAGTTGCACCAATTTGTCAGATGTACATTAACAGAGTAAATAAATAACCCTGGGTGATTGATTGATAGATACAAGTAGCCTGATGACCAGAAGTAACAAAAGTTTAGTCAATGAGCAGGAAAGGGTAGGGAACAGAATTTATAAAATGTAATAATGTTTCACTGAATGTAGAATATATCAGAATGATATTACATAAAACAGAGTGGCCATGGATACCTTCCCTTTCTTATATCATTGTTATATTTTCTTTGCTAGCAGTTTATCCTTGCATGTAGTATTCTTAAACAAAATCTAGATGATCACAAATCTCAACCAGTTTTATATCGGTCATAAAAGAATAAATATGCCTATAGTCTATGAAAGAGGAAAGGGAAGAAGCATAAAATAAACTTTACCAAGTTGCTGTGTATTTGTAAGGTTTAAACACAGATGTAACGCAAACATTAGTGATACTATTGAGCTAGATAACATACAAGGTATGTATTGTATTATCTCTTTATTTATCAACAACAGATTAAAATAAAAAGTTAGATATAAATGTTGTACAAAAAGCACCCAGTCTTGAAAACATGGTTCACTTGATGTCATAAACACACTGGTGATGAAACAAGTTTTTGTCCCTTTCTTCAATGAAAGGACTTAATACATCAAAATTTTACTATATATCTCAATTATTTATAAAACACCTGGTGTTTCATATATATATAAATGTAGACCTAGGCTGGGTCTAACATTGCCAAAAACATAGAAAAGATATAATACACAAGTAATGGTTGCTTGAATTTTTTTTAAAACTTTTTTACTTCAAATACATGCAAATTGGTAAAACAGAACATAAACAATATTTTTCTATGCCGTTTTAAGATAATCTTAACGTGTAGAGTAACTTGATTCGTGTCAAAACTATACATAATATATTAGGCCCCTGTTTCGTGATTGCCAAAATGTCCTTTAGACAGGGGAGAAAACTCTGTAAAATTCGGTCAATCGTCCACGGAAGTTATTTCCCTTAGCCGCGAAAATTTGTAAACAGTATTTTTATAAAAAAATACATTTAAACAAACAATTTTTGTATTTATCCTGTAAACATGAATTGCAAATTGTTAGAAATGTTACGAGAAATTAACGGACGCATGTAAGTATTTACTTATGGTGTTTTTAAAGTTTTGACAAAGACATGCGGCGAATCCTAAAACACTGACCGCTTAACTGACGAGTTAAATATAGTGCGCTTAACTGACGAGTTAAATATAGTGCAATTATGTTCTTAACTGACCAGTTAAATAAAGAAGGGATTAAAAATGACTGTATTGCTTGAGTGTTTTTGAGATATTGTTGGAGTTTTTTGTTGAAATTTTATGATGATGATGTGATATATTATCTTATTCAATAATGTCATTATAAGAAATTATGATTAGATTGATTTTTTATGAAATTGCATAAAAGATACTTTGAAGTAGAAAAATGCGATAGCGATGTGACATATGATAATTTTTCACAAAATCAAATTAATTAATTTTAGTGTATTTAACAGTAGGGCAAGACGTATTTTCCTAATAAAATTATTTAAATATGATATTTAAATGAGTAATAAGTAATCAAATGAGTGTAAAATGCTTAACTGACCAAATGAATAAAGATGGTTTACTGACCAAATGAGCTAGTGAGTATATTTTAATATTTCAATAACGAGCGTTTAATGAGCAAACTAATGTCGAATGATTTATTGACCATTGGTTAAATTAAAAAATAAGATGAGTTTATCAAATTAAATGGCCAAATAGCCGTAAAACGCTTAACTGACGAAAAGAATATTGAACGAATTTCTGACCAATGATTTCACGGATGAATAAACACTCTTTGTTTAACTGGTCAGTGTTTTAGGATGTCAATTCTTAACTGACCAGTTAAATATAGAGTGGTTATTCGACCATGAAAATATAACTGACCAAATTGAAAAAAAATATATATTGAAAGATTTTATTTCTTCTGTTTATTGCAATAGTAGATAAATGATTAAAGGATATGAAGGAAAGCTTTTTTTAACTAACCAAAATGTTGAAAGCTTAACTGGACTAATATAAAATGCTTAACTGACCAAATGAATACTGAATGATTAACTGACCAAAAGAATATAGAATGCTTAACTGACCAAATGTATATAGAATGCTTAACTGACCAAATGTATATAGAATCTTTAACTGACCAAATGAATATAGAGTGCTTAACTGACCAAATGTATATAGAATAATTAACTGACCAAATGTATATAGAATGCTTAACTGACCAAATGAATATAGAATGCTTAACTGACCAAACGTATATAGAATCTTTAACTGACCAAATGAATATAGAAGGCTTAACTGACCAAATATATATAGAATCTTTAACTGACCAAATGTATATAGAATCTTTAACTGACCAAATGTATATAGAATGATTAACTGACCAAATGTATATAGAATGCTTAACTGACCAAATGAATATAGAATGCTTAACTGACCAAACGTATATAGAATCTTTAACTGACCAAATGTATATAGAATCTTTAACTGACCAAATGAATATAGAAGGCTTAACTGACCAAATATATATAGAATCTTTAACTGACCAAATGTATATAGAATCTTTAACTGACCAAATGAATATAGAATGCTGACCAATGAATATAGAATGCTTAACTGACCAAATGTATATAGAATGCTTAACTGACCAAATGAATCTAGAAGGCTTAACTGACCAAATGAATATATAGAATGCTTAACTGACCAAATGAATCTAGAAGGCTAGAAGATTGCTTAGCTGACAAAAATTAGGATCGATTATTACTGTATGTTAAACTGGTCAGTTAAGGATCATAATTCTTAACTGACCAGTTAAATATATAGTGGTTATTCAACCGTAAAATTATTTATAAAAAACGCTACAGAAAGTATTTTTAATTGGCCGAATAAATTATATATAATGACGGTAGATCGCTTATCTCACCAAATGAAGATAGAAGATTTAATCAACTGACCAAATAAATATAGTAGTCGATCAACATTCCTTTGTAGTACAATATCGTCATTAACAGTGTATCGTAGATAATTCGATTAATAATTCTGCCGCTAATCTTGTTAATGTAATCAAGTTTTGACAAGTGTCAAACACTTAGCAATCAGTTACGCACTATTGACCATTGTCACTTGTCAACTGTCTAATTATATATTCAAACAAAGTTTTTTTTCTGTTTGTATTTTTAACATAACAAACAAACATGTTGAAAAAATTTAATAGTTAAATTTACATTTACAGTGTATTTACTATATAAAAAATAGCAATACTTTTTGGTCAGTAAAAGTGCATCATGTGTTATATTCAATAATCGAGACCTTACTTCTGATTGATATGATAAATACGCTCATGTTTCAATTAAACGACCAATCTTGAATGTAACTTTCGCACCTAATCATTTATGACACGTGTCTTAGTCGGTCACTTAAAAGCATGTGTGAGATAATCCAATTATCACATTACCCCTTGGTTTTGACAGTACAGTGATTAAATAATCTAAATGTTTTTTGGTTTGTAGCAATAAGTAACCGTCCGTATTCGCCGCGCAAAAGTATTATTGGAGTAGGTGGTGCACTTTGTTTTATTTTATGAAGAAAGGAAATATTATTATTTTCCGGCATGTCAAGATTTTAAATAAAGAGTGTGCATCGACCCGTAATGTAAATCTTCCGACTTTGAATATAGAAGGCTTTATTGACCAAGGACATAGGGTCCTTGATTGAACAAATGAATATAGAACGCTTAACTTTCAAATTAAGTTCTTTTGAGAGTTTGTCAGCAACCTTTAAACAAAGACGGGGGCATTCTGCTATGATTTGGTCAGTTAAGCCTTCAAATTTATTTAGTCATTTAGCAATACATTTTCAAATGGTCTATATTCCTTTGGTCGGTTTATTTTTTAGATTACATTTCTTCTGATTATTCATCTGTTATTGCAAGAAACAAATACAAAAAAATCTTTCAATACAAAGAGTTTCTTCATTTTGGTCAGTTATATTTTCACGGTCTAATGACCACTCTATATTTAACTCGTCAGTTAAGAATTGTGATCCTTAACTGACCAGTTAAACAAAGAGTGTTTATTGATCCGTGAAACCATTGGTCAGTAAAGCATTCTATATTCGTATCGTCAGTTAAGCGTTTTACAGCGATTTGGTCATTAAAAAATTTTTTTTGGTATTTATTTAGACCATGAATAAAAGGCCAGTGAAGTCTTCGACATTAGTTTGATCAGTTTAACGTTCGTTATTAAACTATCATTCCATGCTCATTTGATCAGTTAAATCTTCTATATTCATTTGGTCAGTTAAGCTTTCTATTTTCAATTGGTCAGTTAAGCGCTCCATATTCATTTGGTCAGTTAAGTGTCACATATTCAATTGGTCAGTTAAGTGCTCTATATTCAATTGGTCAGTTAAGCATTCTTTGGTCAGTTAAGCTTTTCTATATTCATTTGGTCAGTTAAGCCTTCTATATTCATTTGGTCAGTTAAGCTTTATATTTTCAATTGGTCAGTTAAGCGCTCCATATTCAATTGGTCAGTTAAGCGCTCCATATTCATTTGGTCAGTTAAGTGTCACATATTCAATTGGTCAGTTAAGTGCTCTATATTCAACTGGTCAGTTAAGCATTCTTTGGTCAGTTAAGCTTTTCTATATCCATTTGGTCAGTTAAGCTTTCTATTTTCAATTGGTCAGTTAAGCGCTCCATATTCATTTGGTCAGTTAAGTGTCACATATTCAATTGGTCAGTTAAGTGCTCTATATTCAATTGGTCAGTTAAGCATTCTTTGGTCAGTTAAGCTTTTCTATATTCATTTGGTCAGTTAAGCCTTCTATATTCATTTGGTCAGTTAAGCTTTATATTTTCAATTGGTCAGTTAAGCGCTCCATATTCAATTGGTCAGTTAAGCGCTCCATATTCATTTGGTCAGTTAAGTGTCACATATTCAATTGGTCAGTTAAGTGCTCTATATTCAATTGGTCAGTTAAGCATTCTTTGGTCAGTTAAGCTTTTCTATATCCATTTGGTCAGTTAAGCTTTCTTTTTTCAATTGGTCAGTTAAGCGCTCCATATTCATTTGGTCAGTTAAGTGTCACATATTCAATTGGTTTGTTAAGTGCTCTATATTCAATTGGTCAGTTAAGCATTCTTTGGTCAGTTAAGCTTTTCTATATTCATTTGGTCAGTTAAGCCTTCTATATTCATTTGGTCAGTTAAGCTATCTATTTTCAATTGGTCTGTTAAGCGCTCCATATTCAATTGGTCAGTTAAGCGCTCCATATTCATTTGGTCAGTTAAGTGTCACATATTCAATTGGTCAGTTAAGTGCTCTATATTCAATTGGTCAGTTAAGCATTCTTTGGTCAGTTAAGCTTTTCTATATCCATTTGGTCAGTTAAGCTTTTCTATATCCATTTGGTCAGTTAAGCTTTCTTTTTTCAATTGGTCAGTTAAGCGCTCCATATTCATTTGGTCAGTTAAGTGTCACATATTCAATTGGTTTGTTAAGTGCTCTATATTCAATTGGTCAGTTAAGCATTCTTTGGTCAGTTAAACTTTTCTATATTCATTTGGTCAGTTAAGCCTTCTATATTCATTAAGTCAGTTAAGCTTTCTATTTTCAGTTGGTCAGTTTAGCGCTCCATATTCATTTGGCCAGTTAAGTGTCACATATTCAATTAGTCAGTTAAGTGCTCTATATTCAATTGGTCAGTTAAGCATTCTTTGGTCAGATAAGCTTTTCTATATTCATTTGGTCAGTTAAGCATTCTATATTCATTTGGTCAGTTAAGCCTTCTATATTCATTTGATCAGTTAAGCATTCTATATTCAATTGGTCAGTTAAGCATTCTTTGGTCAGATAAGCTTTTCTATATTCATTTGGTCAGTTAAGCATTCTATATTCATTTGGTCAGTTAAGCCTTCTATATTCATTTGGTCAGTTAAGCCTTATATATTCATTTGGTCAGTTTAGCATTCTATATTCATTCAGTTTAGCTTTCAATATTTTGGTAAGTTTAAAAAAAAGAAGTTCATATGCTTTAATTATTTATCTACAATTGCAATAAACAAAATAAATCAAACTTTTCTATATGTATATTTTTTAATTTGGTCAGTTATATTTTCATGGTCGAATAACCACTCTATATTTAACTGGTCAGTTAAGAATTGACATCCTAAAACGCTGACCAGTTGAACATAGAGTGTTTATTGATCCGTGCAATCGTTGGTCAGTAATTCGTTCAATATTCTTTTCGTCAGTTTAGCGTTTTATAGTCATTTGGCCATTTAATTTGCTAAAAAAACATTTCTTATTTTACCAATGACTAAATGGTCAGTAAAGTGTAAGACATATTAGTTTGCTCATTTAATGCTTTTAATTAAAATATAATCCCTTACTCATTTGGTCAGTAAAACAATTTTTTATTCATTTTGGTCAGTTAAACATGTTACCCTCATTTGGTCAGTTAAATATTCTGACATTCAATAATATTTAAATCATTTTCTTCTGAAATAAATACATCTTGTCTTTTTGTTAAATTCTCTGAAAATATTAATTTGAAAAATTATTCTTAATGTAAAATCATAAATGTCGCTATCTAATCTTTCTATTTTTAATTAAGTATTTTTTAAAAACATTTTTTTTTTAAACAAATCATTAATTTTTATAATGACATTATTAAATTTGGTAATAAATCACATCATCATCATTAAATATATAAAAAATAATCTAACAATATCGCCAATATCTCAAAAACACTCAAGCGAAACAGTCATTTTTAATCCCTTCTTTGTTTAACTGGTCAGTTAAGAACATAATTGCACTATATTTAACTCGTCAGTTAAGCGCACTATATTTAACTCGTCAGTTAAGCGGTCAGTGTTTTAGGAGGACCCAAGACATGCTCAATCAAGTGTACATAATTCGGACAAGAAATGATTTCGGATAATTAAATCACTGCACCTGTAATTCGGTCAGGTAGATAATTTTATCGTTTATAGTATATTTTGGTAATAAAAACTCAGAGTTCTTTGTTCAATAATCTTTATCTTAGAATAGATTATTCAATGAAATGATATGTAACCCCTAAGTTGGGCCCCTGAACAGAGTTGTGTGGGGCTAGCTTGCATTTGCAAGTAAAAACTTCTTACCTATGATAATAACTGTGTTTATATTTTTTAAGAGGAAGAATAGTATTAGATATGAAGAGAAAAGACAAATAGCACTCAAAACATAAATGATACAGCAATATTTGATCTAAGATAGTTATTTCTGGATTACAACTTTGGAAAAGCATAAAGGTAAGTTTGATTTTAAATAATGAAATATTTTCAGTTATTTTAATTTCAAATTGATACAATGGCACTGAATGTGTTAGTGGTGTACCAGGAGAAGATAGAGTTATGTACCTGTCCTTGGACTCAACCTGGATGCAGAATGTCTTGACCTTATTGTGGGGCTTGATCTCCTGTTTGCAAGTCAGATACCATCTGAGTTTTTTAGACAGATAATTATATCAGACAAAATGTTAAACATGCCTGCTGCAAGTATAAAAACTAAATAGCTTAATTTATAAATTTTCTTTACCCTACAATAAAATTATTATCTTAGAGGTATTAGCTAAAATATAATGAGCTAAAATATAATGAGCTAAAAAAAGTTAGTAATTGCATTTTATAGTTTTATGCTTATGCACGTTCACCGACTTTACAGCTGTTACCCCTGGTCATCGGGCTACTGGTATCTATCTCCCTGGGGAGTCTTTTAAATCTGCTTAGTGCAGCCGACACTTTGGCGCAATGAAATTATACCACCCTTGCAGGTACCCATTTTCACCTGGGTGAAGTGAAGCAATCGCAGGTAAATTTCTTGCTCAAGGAAATTAGCAGTGCCCCTGGTGGGGTTAGAACCCGGTACCTCTCGATTCCTAAGCATGCATCCTACCACTGGACTACTGCTCCTACAAAAAGCTGACCAGAAAACATCTTTTTATCTTCATTATCTCTCATTAGAAGTATCTGTTTATATTGTTTGTAGGTTTGGTATTGAATATCAAAATGTCTGTTGATAAAGTGAACTCTAACTACATAGTAACATTCTACACAGGCCCGGATTTACCGGGGGGGCACAGGGGGCACGTGCCCCCCCACCTGGCCCCACAGATATTGACTCTCATACAAAGAAAAGGGCACAAAATCGGCACCATCAAAGCAATATAAACTCGACTTTTAGATTAATTATAATATGCAATCATCCATCCGAGCTATTAAAAAAGATAATGATCTAAATTGATACATTCAAGCATCTCAGGGTACCCAGATCGGGCCTTATCAAGCGTTCAAATCATTGATCGTGCAAGTGTATGGTCCCTCTATACAGACACATAGATACCAATTGTTTATTGTCTATATTACACATACCTCAACAGTATATTTAAGACCGTCACCAGTGAAATTACCATGGTAACTAGCTTACAAGGCCTAAAATTGGTTATTGTGCACTCTCTAATCTTATTTACTAGTGGAAATCATCGGCGTTTTCATAGCAAGTTAGACAGAGAAAAGACGAGAACAGCTAGTCAAGTGCATTTTATACGTCACTACTATGACACTCGAACTTAGTTAATTTCGAAAACATGCACGATCGTCTGATGATTTTTTATGGTATTAAAATTCCGAATAACTTTTAAAAAGTGACCGAGCCTAAACATAAATTAAGTATTTATGGAGGACATCGGCGTTTTTCATATCAAGTAATAGACTGAGAAAAGCCGAGTATAGTCGAATGAATGTTTGTCATTAAAATGAGTTAATTAAAAGTTAGTTAAAATCGGAAAAAAGCGAGCGTTTTATGTTGTTGTTGGTTTTTTGAAGAAAATGTAGGTAAATGAATTAAACTTTCAAGTAACTTTTCAAGAGTGACATACCCTACAACAAGTTTTCTAACGAAACAGAAGACAAAAATTAATCAGTGGTTAAACATTTTTTTCATCCAATCATACATTAATAGGTTTGTGTTTCGTTAATTTTTAAATCGTTGGTTTTATTTTATATCATTTTACGTGTTTAAAATACTTGTATTCCTAATGATTTTTTCCAAAGGAATCGAAAAATGTGATTCTTCGAAGGATTTTCACGTTTTGGACCGTCCCAACAACCATTCTTGTAAATCCACTGAAACGTCCGAAAAACTCACAACAACGCTGAATTTCAACACAATTAACTAAGCCTCTTATTTAAAAAAAACGTATCATAAGCCGGCTTTCTTGGATGTTAAATCGGAGAATTTTCTCATTGCATTCGGTGATTTTATACAAGTTACCAAGTGTATTTTTTATAAATTCTCGGCATTTACATGATGAAATTGCTGATTTTTTTGTAAATCAGGATTTTATCCATTCTCGTTCCTTGAAAACTTCGGGGTACGAGAATGGGATTTAATAAGCCAACAAATTAAATCTAAACGAACATAACGGGCACATGCATGAAGGATACCTCAATTATAGCGCTCAATATTTCCTAGGTAGTGCCCAAAAGTGCTTAAAATGTAATGATAATTTACCAAATTTTAGCTTCATTTAATCCTTTTAAAGTGTGTTCAAAAGTGCTCAGATTTACACCTTTGACATGCAAAAATTCAAAATTTTTCCACATCTTCGGGAGGGGATACCCCTCCCGTACCCACCCCAACCGTACACCCCAATAACGACTCCTCTGTATCAGGTCCCGTGATCTAACTCACATGAATGCGTTTTCTTTATTTATGAATATTTATGCAAAGCTAATCAATCACATGAATCTGAATTGTTACGCATTGCATCACTTTTCTACAGAGAAAAATGATAATTAACCTAGTTTTAGCTTCATTCAATTTGTTTAAAAAGAGCATTTTAAAGTGCTCAGATTTGCACCTTTGACATGTGAAAAACTCAAAAAATTCTATACCGTCGGGATGGGGTACCCCTCCCGAACCCAACCCATGTGCCCCCCCACTTACGACCCTTCTGGATCCGGCCCTGCTACAAGTTTTTGTCTTTGTATATCATTGAAACTTGTGATTTTGTCTTGTCTACTGAGCTACTAAGGTAAAATATTTGACTTGTTTTTTTATAAACTTGATTGTAAAAAGTGATAGTTTTAACGTAATACTGTATTCACAGGGGTCATGGGTTTAAAACTAATACTGTATTCACAGGGGTCATGGGTTTAATTCCCAGTGGGGCAATCTTTCTTGAAATTTGGTCTGACATAAACTATTTCTACAGCCATTCTCTTTCCTAACACTGACTCTAAATCATGTCTGGGTAGCTGTCAGTCACTGACGGAAAGATGTGCCTTGTAACTGGTTAACAGCTAAATCTAGAGATTTAACCTCAACTGAATGGTGAGTAGATTGACTTATCTCGGTCAAGTTCTTGCTTGAAGATATGTCACCCTAGTGAATGCATCCAGGGTTAGGGTACTTTTTATTTTAAGTCTCATGGAGAGTTCTGGGTTGTCTTAAATCTAAATCTTAAAGAAAATCCATCACCGCCTTCTTGTGTATTGTTTCAGATGTGGCCATAGTTCATTACATAATGAATGATGTAAAACAGGAGACAAAGTTACCTACAGTGAAATCTGACACCTACAGTGAAATCTGACACCTACAGTGAAATCTGACTCTATTTCAGCTAACTTTTGTTATTGGCAACATGATGAAAGCTAAAATCAGAGGTAAATCATATCTTAATATTTGTGGCACTTGATATTTTAACAGCCAAAAGTTTTTATCAAACTGCATTGTCATTTTAAGAGCAATTCATGTGCCTTCTGTTGTATTTATACCTAAGACAGATTACCTTCATATATCTGTTCTCCCAAAAGTGCAAGATTGGTATAGCATCATTAATTGCCTTTGGTGCGATATGACCTTTCTGTGTTGGTGTGCCGTAAAACCAAAACAAACAAAACAAACAAACAGCTAGTCTGGTTCTTAATATTTTCATATATAAAACAAATAAAAAACATCATCTAAATAGACTTTACATTTTTAATTACCAACCACTTTCACAATTATCAATTATTATTCAATTGTTGTTAGATCCTTGATAATTGTGAAACTGGTTCGAGTATTAGAATAGTTACGTCTATTTTTACGTTTTTTATTAGTTGACTTTACGAAGTAAATTGAGAGCTCTCCTACTCGCCCTAGCGTCGGTGTCCGCGTCCACATTTCTGATTAAAGTTTTTGTGCAGTAAAATATTTTTTACCATAACTTTTTTTATTTCTCAAATGTATGTTCTTATTATCAACCACATCTCATGTGACAACGTTCATAACTCCAAAAACATTTTTTTCAGAATTATCTCCCCTTGAAATTAGAAATTTCTTTGAAAAATGTTTGTTTTTACTGCAACTGTTTTATTTCTTTTGGTATTCACTTCAAACTTTAAATGTATATTCCTTATTATCAACCACATCTCAGGTGACAAAGTTCATTACTCAAAATACATTTTTTTTAAATTTTCCCCATGAACTTAAAGTTTTCTTTATTCTTTTTTTTTAACTTTAAATTTGTTAAGGTTTACCATTTATTTTCAAATTTTAAAATATGTTTGTTCCTTATCATCAACCACATCTTAAAACTTACTCAGTCAAACATGCTGTCTCCTCTGACTGCTCTTGTTTTTCTTCTGATGTGTGATGCTCGTTACAGCTGCTCCTTTAAACTTTTTGATATGTATAAAAATAAAAATTTACCAATTTGTCTTGAACGGTGTTTTAACAGTTCAGAAAAGTTGTATAAACTTAATTAAGTATTCAGAACACATATTTCTTGTTCTCTCTAAAAACGATTAAGTACTGAATTATAAGTACTCTCATGTCTCTAGTTTTTTATTACAGCTAAGTATTTAAGTACACTAATGTCTCTTGTTTTTTCTTATTACAGCTAAGTATTTAAGTACACTAATGTCTCTTGTTTTCTTTTATTACAGCTTAGTATTTAAGTACACTAATGTCTCTGTTTTGTCTTATTACAGCTTAGTATTTTAGTTCACTAATGTCTCTTGTTTTCTATTATTACAGCTTAGTATTTTAGTTCACTAATGTCTCTGTTTTGTCTTATTACAGCTTAGTATTTAAGTACACTAATGTCTCTGTTTTGTCTTATTACAGCTTAGTATTTTAGTTCACTAATGTCTCTTGTTTTCTATTATTACAGCTTAGTATTTTAGTTCACTAATGTCTCTGTTTTGTCTTATTACAGCTTAGTATTTAAGTACACTAATGTCTCTGTTTTGTCTTATTACAGCTTAGTATTTTAGTTCACTAATGTCTCTTGTTTTCTATTATTACAGCTTAGTATTTAAGTTTACTAATGTCTCTGTTTTGTCTTATTACAGCTTTGTATTTAAGTTCACTAATGTTACTTGTTTTCTTTTATTACAGCTTAGTATTTTAGTTCACTAATGACTGTTTTTTCCTATTACAGCTTAGTATTTAAGTACGCTAATGTCTTTTGTTTTCTTTTATTACAGCTTAGTATTTAAGTACACTAATGTCTCTTGTTTTCTTTTATTACAGCTTAGTATTTAAGTACACTAATGTCTCTTGTTGTTTTTTATTACAGCTTAGTATTTAAGTTCACTAATGTCTCTGTTTTCTCTTATTACAGCTTAGTATTTTAGTACACTAATGTCTCTTGTTTTCTTTTATTACAGCTTTGTATTTAAGTTCACTAATGTCTTTTGTTTTCTTTTATAACAGCTTAGTATTTTAGTTCACTAATGACTCTGTTTTTTCCTTTTACAGCTTAGTATTTAAATACACTAATGTCTTTTGTTTTCTTTTATTACAGCTTAGTATTTTAGTACACTAATGTCTCTTGTTTTCTTTTATTACAGCTTAGTATTTAAGTTCACTAATGTCTCTTGTTTTCTATTATTACTGTTACAGCTTAGTATTTCAGTACACTAATGTCTCTGTTTTGTCTTATTACAGCTTAGTATTTAAGTACACTAATGTCTCTGTTTTGTCTTATTACAGCTTAGTATTTTAGTTCACTAATGTCTCTTGTTTTCTATTATTACAGCTTAGTATTTTAGTTCACTAATGTCTCTGTTTTGTCTTATTACAGCTTAGTATTTAAGTACACTAATGTCTCTGTTTTGTCTTATTACAGCTTAGTATTTTAGTTCACTTATGTCTCTTGTTTTCTATTATTACAGCTTTGTATTTTAGTACACTAATGTCTATGTTTTGTCTTATTACAGCTTAGTATTTAAGTTTACTAGTGTCTCTGTTTTGTCTTATTACAGCTTTGTATTTAAGTTCACTAATGTTACTTGTTTTCTTTTATTACAGCTTAGTATTTTAGTTCACTAATGACTGTTTTTTCCTTTTACAGCTTAGTATATAAGTACACTAATGTCTTTTGTTTTCTTTTATTACAGCTTAGTATTTAAGTACACTAATGTCTCTTGTTTTCTTTTATTACAGCTTAGTATTTAAGTACACTAATGTCTCTTGTTTTCTTTTATTACAGCTTAGTATTTTAGTACACTAATGTCTCTTGTTTTCTTTTATTACAGCTTAGTATTTAAGTTCACTAATGTCTCTTGTTTTCTATTATTACTGTTACAGCTTAGTATTTAAGTACAGTAATGTCTCTGTTTTCTCTTATTACAGCTTAGTATGTAAGTACACTAATGACTCTTGTTTTCTTTTATTACAGCTTAGTATTTAAATTTACTAATGTCTCTGTTTTGTCTTATTACAGCTTAGTATTTTAGTTCACTAATGTCTCTTGTTTTCTATTATTACAGCTTAGTATTTTAGTTCACTAATGTCTCTGTTTTGTCTTATTACAGCTTAGTATTTAAGTACACTAATGTCTCTGTTTTGTCTTATTACAGCTTAGTATTTAAGTACACTAATGTCTCTGTTTTGTCTTATTACAGCTTAGTATTTTAGTTCACTAATGTCTCTTGTTTTCTATTATTACAGCTTAGTATTTTAGTACACTAATGTCTCTGTTTTGTCTTATTACAGCTTAGTATTTAAGTACACTAATGTCTCTGTTTTGTCTTATTACAGCTTAGTATTTTAGTTCACTAATGTCTCTTGTTTTCTATTATTACAGCTTAGTATTTTAGTTCACTAATGACTGTTTTTTCCTTTTACTGCTTAGTATATAAGTACACTAATGTCTCTTGTTTTCTTTTATTACAGCTTAGTATTTAAGTACACTAATGTCTCTTGTTTTCTTTTATTTTAGCTTAGTATTTAAGTACACTAATGTTACTTGTTTTCTTTTATTACAGCTTAGTATTTAAGTTCACTAATGTCTCTGTTTTCTCTTATTACAGCTTAGTATTTTAGTACACTAATGTCTCTTGTTTTCTTTTATAACAGCTTAGTATTTTAGTTCACTAATGTCTCTGTTTTTTCCTATTACAGCTTAGTATTTAAGTACACTAATGTCTCTGTTTTGTCTTATTACAGCTTAGTATTTAAGTTCACTAATGTCTCTGTTTTCTCTTATTACAGCTTGGTATTTTAGTACTCTAATGTCTCTGTTTTCTCTTATTACAGCTTAGTATGTAAGTACACTAATGACTCTTGTTTTCTTTTATTACAGCTTAGTATTTAAGTTTACTAATGTCTCTGTTTTGTCTTATTACAGCTTAGTATTTAAGTACACTAATGTATCTGTTTTGTCTTATTACAGCTTAGTATTTTAGTTCACTATTGTCTCTTGTTTTCTATTATTACAGCTTAGTATTTTAGTTCACTAATGTCTCTGTTTTGTCTTATTACAGCTTAGTATTTAAGTACACTAATGTCTCTGTTTTGTCTTATTACAGCTTAGTATTTAAGTACACTAATGTCTCTGTTTTGTCTTATTACAGCTTAGTATTTTAGTTCACTAATGTCTCTTGTTTTCTATTATTACAGCTTAGTATTTTAGTTCACTAATGTCTCTGTTTTGTCTTATTACAGCTTAGTATTTAAGTACACTAATGTCTCTGTTTTGTCTTATTACAGCTTAGTATTTAAGTACACTAATGTCTCTGTTTTGTCTTATTACAGCTTTGTATTTAAGTTCACTAATGTTACTTGTTTTCTTTTATTACAACTTAGTATTTTAGTTCACTAATGACTGTTTTTTTCCTATTACAGCTTAGTATATAAGTACACTAATGTCTTTTGTTTTCTTTTATTACAGCTTAGTATTTAAGTACACTAATGTCTCTTGTTTTCTTTTATTACAGCTTAGTATTTTAGTTCACTAATGTCTCTGTTTTGTCTTATTACAGCTTAGTATTTAAGTACACTAATGTCTCTGTTTTGTCTTATTACAGCTTAGTATTTTAGTTCACTAATGTCTCTGTATTGTCCTATTACAGCTTAGTATTTAAGTACACTAATGTCTCTGTTTTGTCTTATTACAGCTTAGTATTTTAGTTCACTAATGTCTCTTGTTTTCTATTATTACAGCTTAGTATTTTAGTACACTAATGTCTATGTTTTGTCTTATTACAGCTTAGTATTTAAGTTTACTAGTGTCTCTGTTTTGTCTTATTACAGCTTTGTATTTAAGTTCACTAATGTTACTTGTTTTCTTTTATTACAGCTTAGTATTTTAGTTCACTAATGACTGTTTTTTCCTTTTACAGCTTAGTATATAAGTACACTAATGTCTTTTGTTTTCTTTTATTACAGCTTAGTATTTAAGTTCACTAATGTCTCTTGTTTTCTCTTATTACAGCTTAGTATTTAAGTACAGTAATGTCTCTGTTTTCTATTATTACAGCTTAGTATTTAAGTTCTCTAATGTTTTTGTTTCTTTTATTACAGCTTAGTATTTAAGTTCTCTAATGTCTCTTGTTTTCTTTTATTACAGCTTAGTTTTTAAGTTCACTAATGTCTCTTGTTTTCTCTTATTACAGCTTAGTATTTAAGTACAGTAATGTCTCTGTTTTCTATTATTACAGCTTAGTATTTAAGTTCTCTAATGTTTTTGTTTTCTTTTATTACAGCTAAGTATTTAAGTACACTAATGTCTCTTGTTTTCTATTATTACAGCTTAGTATTTTAGTACACTAATGTTTTTTTTTCTTTTATTACAGCTTAGTATTTAAGTACACTAATGTCTCTGTTTTGTCTTATTACAGCTTAGTATTTTAGTTCACTAATGTCTCTTGTTTTCTATTATTACAGCTTAGTATTTTAGTACACTAATGCCTATGTTTTGTCTTATTACAGCTTAGTATTTAAGTTTACTAGTGTCTCTGTTTTGTCTTATTACAGCTTTGTATTTAAGTTCACTAATGTTACTTGTTTTCTTTTATTACAGCTTAGTATTTTAGTTCACTAATGACTGTTTTTTCCTTTTACAGCTTAGTATATAAGTACACTAATGTCTTTTGTTTTCTTTTATTACAGCTTAGTATTTACGTACACTAATGTCTCTTGTTTTCTTTTATTACAGCTTAGTATTTAAGTACACTAATGTCTCTTGTTTTCTTTTATTACAGCTTAGTATTTAAGTTCACTAATGTCTCTGTTTTCTCTTATTACAGCTTAGTATTTTAGTGCACTAATGTCTCTTGTTTTCTTTTATTACAGCTTAGTTTTTAAGTTCACTAATGTCTCTTGTTTTCTCTTATTACAGCTTAGTATTTAAGTACAGTAATGTCTCTGTTTTCTATTATTACAGCTTAGTATTTAAGTTCTCTAATGTTTTTGTTTCTTTTATTACAGCTTAGTATTTAAGTTCTCTAATGTCTCTTGTTTTCTTTTATTACAGCTTAGTTTTTAAGTTCACTAATGTCTCTTGTTTTCTCTTATTACAGCTTAGTATTTAAGTACAGTAATGTCTCTGTTTTCTATTATTACAGCTTAGTATTTAAGTTCTCTAATGTTTTTGTTTTCTTTTATTACAGCTAAGTATTTAAGTACACTAATGTCTCTTGTTTTCTATTATTACAGCTTAGTATTTTAGTACACTAATGTTTTTTTTTCTTTTATTACAACTTAGTATTTTAGTTCACTAATGACTGTTTTTTTCCTATTACAGCTTAGTATATAAGTACACTAATGTCTTTTGTTTTCTTTTATTACAGCTTAGTATTTAAGTACACTAATGTCTCTTGTTTTCTTTTATTACAGCTTAGTATTTTAGTTCACTAATGTCTCTGTTTTGTCTTATTACAGCTTAGTATTTAAGTACACTAATGTCTCTGTTTTGTCTTATTACAGCTTAGTATTTTAGTTCACTAATGTCTCTGTATTGTCCTATTACAGCTTAGTATTTAAGTACACTAATGTCTCTGTTTTGTCTTATTACAGCTTAGTATTTTAGTTCACTAATGTCTCTTGTTTTCTATTATTACAGCTTAGTATTTTAGTACACTAATGTCTATGTTTTGTCTTATTACAGCTTAGTATTTAAGTTTACTAGTGTCTCTGTTTTGTCTTATTACAGCTTTGTATTTAAGTTCACTAATGTTACTTGTTTTCTTTTATTACAGCTTAGTATTTTAGTTCACTAATGACTGTTTTTTCCTTTTACAGCTTAGTATATAAGTACACTAATGTCTTTTGTTTTCTTTTATTACAGCTTAGTATTTAAGTTCACTAATGTCTCTTGTTTTCTCTTATTACAGCTTAGTATTTAAGTACAGTAATGTCTCTGTTTTCTATTATTACAGCTTAGTATTTAAGTTCTCTAATGTTTTTGTTTCTTTTATTACAGCTTAGTATTTAAGTTCTCTAATGTCTCTTGTTTTCTTTTATTACAGCTTAGTTTTTAAGTTCACTAATGTCTCTTGTTTTCTCTTATTACAGCTTAGTATTTAAGTACAGTAATGTCTCTGTTTTCTATTATTACAGCTTAGTATTTAAGTTCTCTAATGTTTTTGTTTTCTTTTATTACAGCTAAGTATTTAAGTACACTAATGTCTCTTGTTTTCTATTATTACAGCTTAGTATTTTAGTACACTAATGTTTTTTTTTTCTTTTATTACAGCTTAGTATTTAAGTACACTAATGTCTCTGTTTTGTCTTATTACAGCTTAGTATTTTAGTTCACTAATGTCTCTTGTTTTCTATTATTACAGCTTAGTATTTTAGTACACTAATGCCTATGTTTTGTCTTATTACAGCTTAGTATTTAAGTTTACTAGTGTCTCTGTTTTGTCTTATTACAGCTTTGTATTTAAGTTCACTAATGTTACTTGTTTTCTTTTATTACAGCTTAGTATTTTAGTTCACTAATGACTGTTTTTTCCTTTTACAGCTTAGTATATAAGTACACTAATGTCTTTTGTTTTCTTTTATTACAGCTTAGTATTTAAGTACACTAATGTCTCTTGTTTTCTTTTATTACAGCTTAGTATTTAAGTACACTAATGTCTCTTGTTTTCTTTTATTACAGCTTAGTATTTAAGTTCACTAATGTCTCTGTTTTCTCTTATTACAGCTTAGTATTTTAGTGCACTAATGTCTCTTGTTTTCTTTTATTACAGCTTAGTTTTTAAGTTCACTAATGTCTCTTGTTTTCTCTTATTACAGCTTAGTATTTAAGTACAGTAATGTCTCTGTTTTCTATTATTACAGCTTAGTATTTAAGTTCTCTAATGTTTTTGTTTCTTTTATTACAGCTTAGTATTTAAGTTCTCTAATGTCTCTTGTTTTCTTTTATTACAGCTTAGTTTTTAAGTTCACTAATGTCTCTTGTTTTCTCTTATTACAGCTTAGTATTTAAGTACAGTAATGTCTCTGTTTTCTATTATTACAGCTTAGTATTTAAGTTCTCTAATGTTTTTGTTTTCTTTTATTACAGCTAAGTATTTAAGTACACTAATGTCTCTTGTTTTCTATTATTACAGCTTAGTATTTTAGTACACTAATGTTTTTTTTTCTTTTATTACAGCTTAGTATTTAAGTTCTCTAATGTTTTGTTTTCTTTTATTACAGCTTAGTATTTAAGTTCTCTAATGTTTTTGTTTTCTTTTATTACAGCTTAGTATTTAAGTTCTCTAATGTTTTGTTTTCTTTTATTACAGCTTAGTATTTAAGTTCTCTAATGTTTTTGTTTTCTTTTATTACAGCTTAGTATTTAAGTTCTCTAATGTTTTGTTTTCTTTTATTACAGCTTAGTATTTAAGTTCTCTTATGTTTTGTTTTCTTTTATTACAGCTTAGTATTTAAGTTCTCTAATGTTTTTGTTTTCTTTTATTACAGCTTAGTATTTAAGTTCTCTAATGTTTTTGTTTTCTTTTATTACAGCTTAGTATTTAAGTTCTCTAATGTTTTTGTTTTCTTTTATTACAGCTTAGTATTTATGTACACTAATGATTCTTGTATTCTTTTATTACAGCTTAGTATTTAAGTACACTAATGTCTCTTGTTTTTTCTTATTACAGCTTAGTATTTAATTACACTATTATTCTATTAATTTAAAAAATTTGAAAGTGTATGTTCAAATTAAATTGTCTACAAAAAATGTCAATTTGCTCAAATATTTAATTGTATTGAGTCAAAATTTGTCTAACATCAAATCATGACTCTATGTCATTTCAAGTCAAAATTTTTAAAGTTTAAGTACAATATAAAAGTCAAATTTACATAGGTGGAAAGCGAATATGACTCGAAAATACCTTATTATCTTGGATAAAATCGCTGAAAAGTTGAACTATTACTATAAATTAATTCAAAATAAAAACAAGATCTTTGGTCAACATGACTAGCATATTTCAAGTTATTTGAAAACTTAGTCTTATTTGCAATTTATCTCATATATAGGAGTCATATTCTCTGTTTAGTCCTACCCAAATTTAACATATGTTATATTTACAAATGTTGTAACACTATGTTGTATTTTTATATTCTAGGTATTGAATTATAATATTGGTACATTGATACTCTGCAATGATACAGTAACACATTATAGTCTTTGAACGTAAGTAAACTTCTATCATCTGAAGCAAAAAAACTATGTATCAATGTAACCTGATAAAAATATGTGATCTGATCTGAGATTTGAACCTATGACCTTTTGTGTCATTAAGATACATTACCATGGCAAGGGAGTACGAGTGTCACATTATATCTCCACTACATTTACCGCTGCCTTAACAGAATTTGTCCTCTAATTCTTGAAGGTTTAAAGTCTTAGGGACAATTTTAGGATGCAAGCTCACAATTCCCTTTGGGTTATTTTTGTTCTTCCCCAAATGTAACCCAAACTAATCCTCCGTCTGAGCTGAGATTCTAACCTACAACCTCTCCAGTTCTATGCAGACATTATGATGTCACCTTAAATGCTAGCATAAAGACAAGTGATGTAATATACCACCTAAGTCATTATAAATGTCAACACAATTTATTTTACTTTAATACAGAGGTCAGTGCACTTAACCTAGCTTTCATGGACCCTTGTCTACAACTTTCCTACCCTTTCATAAGGCCAACAAAGTTTTCCATATATCTTGGAAAATTGACACTGTTGTCAAATTATTCTGAGACTTGAAGGGTATAACCACCCTTGATGTGATTCAAAACCTGTACCCTCCATGCGATACTAGACGTTTTATCTAAATGTTATATTTATATATTTTAGGTATTAGATTATAATATTGGTAAATTGATTCTCTGCAATGGTATAGTAACACATTTTAAACTTTACATGTAAGTATGATTTTATCATCTGAATCTAAAACATTAAATATGTGTAACTTGATAAAAAATCTGTGATCTGAACTGAGATTTGAACCTATGACGTTTTGCCGACCGATCTAATTTTGGCCGAACAAATAATTGGACCATACATTGAAATATAGTTTATCCTACCAGATTCATAATGAAGATTGCTAGTTTATAAAATGATTTTTACCTAGCACTGACTGTTGGTCAAAGATTAAAACCTAGCTGATTCAGAGTATATAGTCATGTGATCTTCAGTTTGTAAACTAAAAATTTGTTTTAGTCAAATTATTGAAGCAGCCAAGTTACAGCAAAAATTCTATCAGTTGGAAAAATAACTGATATTTCTTTGTCCAAAAATACCTATATTAGCCTTAGAGTTGCAAGTTCTGTTAATTCAGTATCCTCTGCTCAAATTATTTTGTGCATGACCTAGTTTACAGCTTGATTTCAAGTTTTGAATAAACGCTGTATTAGAACAAAATTATAATTTGAAGGACCAACCACTTATTGAGTGTTTTGAATGTTTTCTCTGGCACTGAGATATTTCATCTTTCTTGGAAGAAACAATGTTTTTGAAATAAACTGATCCACATTTACACGTAAAAAACTAAGAGTCATCTAAGTACATTCTAAGATCAGCATTCATTAGTTAATCAGTGCATTGTATTATGACTTAAATAATGTGTACATGAGTAAGCTATAATTATATTAAAACTTTTTGTGGTACACATGGTCAGTTTTTTTCTCAAAATTTTATTCATCCAAGTAACTTGTTACTATTTTTAGAATCTTGTTACTATTTTTAGAAACTGGTATACATAATCAGTTTTGTCTCAAAATTTCATTCATCCAAGAACTTTTGAAGAATACTATATCTCTTACATATATAGCTAATCTGATGTTATAATATATTTTTTCAGGTTCAAGAAATTGTGGCTAAATTAAACTTATGATAGATGATAATTGGAGAACCAATGACTGTTTAGTCAACTTGTGACAACAACATTGTGAATGAAGTTTTTAGAATATAATACTTAATATTTTTAATAAACTTGTGACATTATTACTGGTGGATTATAAAGAAAGAATCTACTTGACTTTCACTCTAACAACAACAACTACAATATTGTGAATAAACTCATGACTTTATTACTGATGAAACATGAAATCTACTTGACTTATAATCTAACTAAAATATTTGATCTTCTCTACCATGTCTAGATCTGAAAACAAACAAGTTTAGATCTACTTTTAAATGATTTTCTGTTGACCAATCAAAGCCTTTTGTGACATATTTGAAAGTGACAAATATGGCTATTTTTATCATACACATTACCATTTTAAAAACTGAACCTAATACCTAATAAAACAAGATCTCTGATTGGCTGAAATTTCATAGGAGTGTTTTTTCTGAAAGCAAGAATCTAAATAACTATTTATATAGGTTTACTTCAGATCTACCTGGGGTAGGGAAAGACAAAGAATTTGAGTTAGATTTCTTAACTTAGTGAAGGAATTTAAAAATTGTCTTCCAGTGTTTTAGTGTAAATAATATGTATTGTGCCTAAAGTTTGACCCCGACTTGACCTTTATGCAAGAATATTCATAACATTGAATACGAATGTAGTATGAATACTCAATTACATTGTGGCCATGGGTATTATGTGTTAAAATTTATCGCATAAACATACTTCAATAATTTTACAATTCCTGCAAAAGTATAGAATAGGCGTGGTACTGATTTTCTTCAGGATATGTGTAGATAATTATTAGATGCATATGTGAAAGGTCAGATTGGGATCAAACTTTACACACTATATACATGTACAAATGTATTATAACTTGTTCACAGTGACCTGAGACAGATGAATACATTTTAAACTCAACAGCTTATTGATGTCTAAATTGTATTTTTTTATTTGGTTTTAAGGCCTTACCATCGAAATGTCATTAATATTAAAACTGTTCTGTTTGTCTAACATGCTGTTCATAATTTATTTATCCTAACTGTATTGTCCGATATCAAATTGTCCAATAATTATAGGCAGTGGCTAGAGTGACGGAACCGTAACTGTGAATAAGAGTCTAGGGTTACGGAAATTCCGTAACTGTAGGCAACCCTTGTTAGGGTAGGCTAGCGTTACGAAAATCTAATAACATGCGTATGTTTCACATAAAAGCATAAAAAAACTTGTTTATGTTCATTATTACTCAAAATAAACAAATATTTACTGTCATGACTTATCCTACTCAGTAATTATGAATATTAACAAGTTTTTTATGTTTAAAAATTGACACAAACTTGCATTATTACACTTTCCTAACTCTAGCCACTGCTATAATTATATGTACATTTGTATTCATGTCAATATCAATATTATAGCTTGATCTGAGGCAGAGGAATTAGAATACATTTTTCAACTCTTATTGATTTGTAATTGTTATTTATTTCTCAGGTCATAGTAAACATGCTAAACTTAACTTATGAACTTGTATTGTCAAATATCAAACGAGATCTAAATCGTATTTTGACTCTAGAGTTTATTTTCTAGTTTCTAAAACTATTGTTTAAGTAAAGGCAGCTGACACTATTCCTGTCTTAAGACACGATATATATACATATTAGATATATAAACTTTTTGTTTGACCAAAGAAACCAACATAAATTGCAGGGTTGACATTTGTCTTTTTCTCATTATTTTGACTGTTGCAAGATATTTTATCATTTAAAAGAGCGAAGTCTTAACTATTCATACATATTTTAATAAGCCAAATTGACTTATTTACTGTAAAAAACTGGATCATTTATAGAAAAAAACTATCATTATAAAAGTTATATATCTTAAATGTATATTTATAATGTATTTGGAAAGGGACCATGCTGGCTGTCTTTGATTTTATGTTGGACTTCGAAATTGTACTGACTTCTAGCACAGTGTTTTTTTAGTCATTTTGTTTGTTATCAAGATTTTTATGTTGCAACATTTTGTTCAGTATTAAACTATGATACATTATTTTTCTATTTTCGAACTTCCCCACAAATTATTACATAATTTTTATATTTTATCATTTGGTTGTATTTTAAGTGAGATGATCTCTTTTTAACCAAGACTATACATTGCTGACCAAAAGATTGGAGACAATAGAAATTCGATTAAATTCTTATATTTCAATGATTGTTTTGGTAGAATCATTATTTTCTATATATTAGTTATGGTTGATTATAGAATAAAAATTAACTTTGTGAATGCATGAGATTTATAAGATTCAGCATCTGATATCCCAAAGCCTTAAAAACCAATTTCAATATACATGTAATTCTATTATATAACATTAATAGTCTAAACTACAAAAAGTAACATTGATAATAAATTAGCAACACAAAAATGCATTTTAAAAATGGTAAATAAATTTTGATCAAACCTGTGTAGTAGGCTTACAAAGTGAAAATGTCTCCAAACTTTTAGTGGGTACTGTGTATGAAAGAAAAGTTTGTAGTTGTTCAGTGAGAGTATGAGTCTAGCACTGGGTATCTCTGGGAAAATGTTTTAATATCTGACAATATATAATAGTTACTGAAGGCTTATCTCATTGTGGTTATGTTTTAGATTTTTAAGTTAATTTAACTTAACTGAAGTTTTTTAATCTTCCCCTCCACTGGTAGATCTGGCTGTTATAAATCTTATTTTTAAAGAATCTCCCTTTTTATACTTTCAATCAGTGTTGACAATACAAAAAACATTTAGTTAGCTTTCAAATATTTGGAATCCTAACTTTTTTACAAAGTACATGTATAATATCAGCCATTTCATCAGTTTTAAAGATGTGAAAGCAAACTTCAGATTGGTTAACTTAAACACTTTTATAAGTTAATTATGAGTTAGTTATCCTAAGGTCAACCTGTCTTACATTCAGAACAACCCCGGGGATCTTTTACGGAGATAAACCTCAGATATCAGAAATGGTAGGAATACAACATGTTATAAGTCCTGGCAAATAACTCCTTGGCAAGTAGTTCTAGTATTGTTTATACATGGATGTGTAGGAATACAACATGTTATAAGTCCTGGCAAATAACTCCCTGGCAAGTAGTTCTAGTATTGTTTATTCAAGGATGTGTAGGAATACAACATGTTATAAGTCCTGGCAAATAACTCCCTGGCAAGTATTTCTAGTATTGTTTATACATGGATGTGAAGGAATACAACATGTTATAAGTCCTGGCAAATAACTCCCTGGCAAGTAGTTCTAGTATTGTTTATACATGGATGTGTAGGAATACAACATGTTATAAGTCCTGGCAAATAACTCCCTGACAAGTAGTTCTAGTATTGTTTATACATGGATGTGTAGGAATACAACATGTTATAAGTCCTGGCAAATAACTCCCTGACAAGTAGTTCTAGTATTGTTTATACATGGATGTGTAGGAATACAACATGTTATAAGTCCTGGCAAATAACTCCCTGGCAAGTAGTTCTAGTATTGTTTATACATGGATGTGTAGGAATACAACAAGTTATAAGTCCTGGCAAATAACTTTGGCAAGTAGTTCAAGTATTGTTTATACATGGATGTGTAGGAATACAACATGTTATAAGTCCTGGCAAATAACTCCCTGGCAAGTAGTTCTAGTATTGTTTATACATGGATGTGTAGGAATACAACATGTTATAAGTCCTGGCAAATAACTCCCTGGCAAGTAGTTCTAGTATTGTTTATACATGGATGTGTAGAAATACAACAAGTTATAAGTCCTGGCAAATAACTCCCTGGCAAGTAGTTCTAGTATTGTTTATACATGGATGTGTAGGAATACAACATGTTATAAGTCCTGGTAAATAACTCTCTGGCAAGTAGTTCTAGTATTGTTTATACATGGATGTGTAGGACTACAACAAGTTATAAGTCCTGGCAAATAACTCTCTGGCAAGTAGTTCTAGTATTGTTTATACATGGATGTGTAGGACTACAACAAGTTATAAGTCCTGGCAAATAACTCCCTGGCAAGTAGTTCTAGTATTGTTTATACATGGATGTGTAGGAATACAACAAGTTATAAGTCCTGGCAAATAACTCCCTGGCAAGTAGTTCTAGTATTGTTTGTACATGGATGTGTAGGAATACAACATGTTATAAGTCCTGGCAAATAACTCTCTGGCAAGTAGTTCTAGTATTGTTTATACATGGATGTGTAGGAATACAACATGTTATAAGTCCTGGCAAATAACTCCCTGGCAAGTAGTTCTAGTATTGTTTATACATGGATGTGTAGGAATACAACATGTTATAAGTCCTGGCAAATAACTCCCTGGCATGTAGTTTTAGTATTGTTTATACATGGATGTGTTGGAATACATGTTATAAGTCCTGGCAAATAACTCTCTGGCAAGTAGTTCTAGTATTGTTTATACATGGATGTGTAGGAATACAACAAGTTATAAGTCCTGGCAAATAACTCCCTGGCATGTAGTTTTAGTATTGTTTATACATGGATGTGTTGGAATACATGTTATAAGTCCTGGCAAATAACTCTCTGGCAAGTAGTTCTAGTATTGTTTATACATGGATGTGTAGGAATACAACATGTTATAAGTCCTGGCAAATAACTCCCTGGTAAGAAGTTCTAGTATTGTTTATACATGGATGTGTAGGAATACAACATGTTAAAAGTCCTTGCAAATAACTCCCTGGCAAGTAGTTCTAGTATTGTTTATACATGGATGTGTAGGAATACAACATGTTAAAAGTCCTTGCAAATAACTCCCTGGCAAGTAGTTCTAGTATTGTTTATACATGGATGTGTAGGAATACAACATGTTATAAGGCCTGGCAAATAACTCCCTGGCAAGTAGTTCTAGTATTGTTTATACATGGATGTGTAGGAATACAACAAGTTATAAGTCCTGGCAAATAATTTCCTGGCAAGTAGTTCTAGTATTGTTTATACATGGATGTGTAGGAATACAACATGTTATAAGTCCTGGCAAATAATTCCCTGGCAAGTAGTTCTAGTATTGTTCATACATGGATGTGTAGGAATACAACACATTATAAGTCCTGGCAAATAACTCCCTGGCAAGTAGTTCTAGTATTGTTTATACATGGATGTGTAGGAATACAACATGTTATAAGTCCTTGCAAATAACTCCCTGGCAAGTAGTTCTAGTATTGTTTATACATGGATGTGTAGGAATACAACATGTTATAGTCCTGGCAAATAACTCCCTGGCAAGTAGTTCTAGTATTGTTTATACATGGATGTGAAGGAATACAACATGTTATAAGTCCTGGCAAATAATTCCCTGGCAAGTAGTTCTAGTATTGTTTATACATGGATGTGTAGGATCACAACATGTTATAAGTCCTGGCAAATAACTCCCTGGCAAGTAGTTCTAGTATTGTTTATACAAGGATGTGTAAAGTCAGTTTACAATTCGCCTGCTATCCTGCTAATAGGCTACAAAATAATATTCAGATATCTTAATCATAGCAGAAGGTCATGGATAGAAACCCGGCCACCTCTCATTTTCATGTAAAGCACTTTTACAGGCTTTATCAAAATATTTCATCAGCACAATATCTCATATGTCATATGTCTATGTAGTACAGACTATATTACCACAGAAACCAAATTCATGTTTTCTACGTAATCTATGTTAGATTTACTTTCTCACCTCATGATATCTGGGGTCTATCTGCATAGAAGATTGTCAAGGTAGTTCTGAATGCCTGTTTTAGGAAAGTGCTTTTGACTGATTTAATTCATTTTGTTTTAAATGATTGTCTATGTAAAATTTATAACTTCTTACTTTATTAATGTAATATTTTTGTTGCTAGCAACTTATTTATGGAGTTTTATAAATTATTTCTAAGGCAATATTTACAAGACAAATGTTTGTTTTTAAAAATTAATCAAATAGTTTTCATATAAATCCAGAGTAAGCAATGTGTTTTTGTTTGTATTTGTTACCAGAACATATGATTAAATATCTTTCAAAAATATCTTTATTCAAAATTTACCAAAATTAAATGTTTACTTAAAAATATCAAAATTTGTCATTTCATAAGATTTGAAAACTTTGTATTGTATCAGACAATGAAGTCAGCCCTGAGATTATAAGACTCCATACTTTAAACTCAGAAATGTGTTTTTGGATAAGGTTGATTAAGCTTTTATTTGTAGTAGATTTAGTAAGAAGTTAGAACATTACAATTGATGGTCAAAATTAGTCTTCTTTCTTCTTTATTTACATGAAGTAAGACTAGTGTTGAACTAATCCATTGAAATGTTATAACAGGGTTGTGGAAATCCTTATATTTTGTGTATCGTTCGTAAAGTTTAACCCCGACCTGACTTTTCACATTTGCATCTAATAATTATCTACGCATAATCTGACAAAAATCAGTACCACGCCTATTCTACACTTCGGCAACGATTGTAAAATTAAAGAAGTATGTGTATGTATTAAATTTCAACACGGAATCTTCGCGCCCATGGTGTAATTGAGCATTAATACTACATTCATATTCAATGTAATGAATTTTCTTGCATAAAGGTCAGGTCGGGGTCAAATTTTAATCACAATACTATAAGATATACTGCTTGTCTAAAGAAAAAAATTATTAGTCTTATGTCTAAAATATTTATAGTCTGAAAATATTAACCTGAGCTTAACCTTTATGTATGAATATATAAAACTCAGTATATGATGTCTATTTTTGTCTTTGTTTATACATTGCACATTATCAGATGCTTTTGTCAAAATATAATACTGATCAAATGAAGAATACTTTGAACTTGTGCTACAATATTGTGAACTAATGTGTTTCCCCAAAAACAAATGAGTCTAATATTAAAAGTACAATAACATGCCTGTCCAAAAAAATGATGTACAGCCACATAGGTTTGTATAATCATATACACACATATGGAAATTAATGTAAGTGATGCCTGTAATTATTATATTTAGGTAGTTCAAGCTCAGGTTGATATTGTCGGACTATTCCAGTCACTTTATTTAAGGGCATCCTCTCAGTTAACCCAATCAGTAGTGTCTGACTACACGACTTTGAGTCTTTGGTTCATTTCTGGACCTATTTATCGTAGAGGAGTTTGGTCATAAAATATTTCATACAACCTTTCTTTGACTAATCTCTGTATAAAGTATAATTGTTTGAAACAGGTTTGTTTTGTTAATGAATTGATAACTAAATTTTAAATTGTTTGTTTTTAAATCTTATGGCAAGCAAAACACATTTATGTTGTAATAATAAGTTTCTCAATTTAAACTAAAGAACTTCCACAACCCTATTATATAAATTATAACTTGTTAAGGTTGACCTGAGATTTAAATATTTAAGTGTATAAAGTTATATCAAATGATGTATTATAAGACAAAATAGTTATTCATTTATGGATATTGGTAAATTTCATTCAACTGTTAGTGGTACATACATTAACCCTGTTGATTTAAATTCTTGAATTTTGAACTCATTATCAATAAAAATAGATCAAATAATTTATGTTTGGAGGATATCAAACAGATGTTGATTATTTAAATCAGGGGTTCTAATAGGGCTGCTGCGAGTATCCGAGTACTCCGATATTCCCAATCTCGACCAGAAAATCGAGTATGAATATTCGTCACGTCTGAAATTGTCTGATCAGGATCTATTTTTGGAAAAAATGAAAGAACATTTGTTGCTTAATTATCACTGAAAACAAGCCGCACTACTTATGAAAATTATAATTTAAATAGGGACTGAATTATCTTGTGTCAAAATTTTGATGGATACACATTTTAACAAATTGTTATCCTGAAAATGCCCATATAACGTCTTGTAATAGAAATGTTTGGAGTACAAGGTTTTCCATATAGTAACAGCTTCTGTAATTCTTCACTTATTTTTGTTATAACATGAATTCCTGTATGCTTCTCCATTGACAAGTGATTCGTGGTTCGATTGGTGAATTGCTACACATGAATCGTGGTACGAGTCCGATCGCCACTATCTCAACGATCCACAGCCCTAGTTTTTAATATATGTGCCATTGACAGTTAAATAAATATTACTAATAAGAATCATTTCAAAAGTTTAAAACGAAGACAAGCACAATTTAATATATTCTGTTTACTGTAACTTTGAAATTCAAACATTCTAAATGTTTATCATATTTTATGTTTTACTATTCACTTTCAAATTTCTGTTGTTCAATTAATTATTCAATCAACTGGGTGTTTCAAACATGAAGCTTGTTATAATTCATACAATAATATGCTGTGGTCATTAGAATGTCATTCTCATACCCAGATGCTACCAAGATTATCTATCCAGTATAGATTTATACATTTTGAAATTTTTGTGGCATATTCCTTCAGTAATAATTTTATTCCCTGAAAAACTTGTCTTTCAATATCTTAATAATAAATATAATATGTCATGTATAGCTTTATATACTTTAATTTGATCATTTAATCATAAGATCAAATTACATTGAAGATTTATATTCCATATTTTATGATTATTTTATACAAGGGAGATACCTCTTGATATTACCATATAACATTGTTGACACAGTTATTTCCCTTTGTTCATATAAAACTTACATTTTTGTTGATTTTCGTTTGTTGATAGAGAAAATGTTTGCTCTTAGAGAAATAGTAAGCAAGTACTGGTTACAGAACATAGTCCAAGAAAGCTGGTTATGTAGATAGGTGCTGTAAATACTTTAAAGTTTACGCAAAATTTACTTGATGTGCAGTTCATAACACTGGGATTCCTAACGATAACCATTTATACCTATAATATATATTATAGGTATAAATGGTTATCGTTAGGAATCCCTGTGGTTTATAATACATTTTAGATTTAGTCAGTGAACATAGATACAGAAAACCAAGGTATATACATGTACAATGCCGTCCATAATAATGTTTGATTAGATTTTGAAATTTTACAAATGCTTAGAAAATTAAAAACATCATCTTTACATACCAGTACATGTATTACAATTACAGTTGTATAAAGTAAAATTACTCTTCTTTCAAATGTTTTAGTCAATTCTAATTTTCCCAATGCATAAATACATGTAAAATAATATGTATTTGTAGCAATGAAAAACCAGCTTTTTATAAGTGTAAACATAATTTTGGATGGCACTGTAATTTGTTAAGTATTTCCTGAGTTTTTGATCAATTCAAATGAACAATTTTTCATAAATTTAGTATTTAAAACATTTATTTTTTTACTAAAAGTGTGGATGAAGTATTATCTCAGGTCATGAAAACAAACTGTGTTATATACTTTCTGATTATTTGTTACAAATGTTCAATGTATAACTGTATGTATAGTATATTGTATTTTATATTTTTGTTAAAGAAATTGTTAACGTTTCACGAAATATCAAATTGTATATCATATATTTTTGTTATGTTTTTGTTATTGCATATTATAATGTTTGTGATGTTGTTTTTTTTGTGTAAAGAAATTGTTGTACATGTTGTTCAAATCAAATGAATTCTATGTTTAACATTTGGTTAAATTTTCAAACTTACTTACCAGACAAGAAAACTTCTCCATAATCTTCTATTACTGTTCTGTAATCTTGAACTCTATTTTAAACCTCATGGAATCTTATATTTTTTATTTAAAATTATGAAGTTATTGTTACTGTTTATGCTCCTGTGTTAAAGTTTTAGACACTCGTTAATTTTTTTTGTTTGAAATGAAACCTACCCAGTCAGGAATGCTAAGCATAAAATCCAGTTGGTGTGGTCTTATGTTAAAGAAGGCATGTATAAAAAGAAACCATTTACCTGTAAGTGATCAAGTAGCACAATCTTTATAAGTCATTGTAACTTCTTTGCTGACCATGGATTCAAGTCAGCCATCAGCTGTGACATTTTTATATATGAAAGTTAAACATTTGGAGAATGAGGTCCAGTACTGGTGCATTACAGGAATGTTGGTTTGGTGAACTGTCCACTACATTGATTCTAAATTCTTGAAATATATTATACTTAAAAGCAGGGCTCGAATTTAACAAAAATTTTGACTAGCAAATTTTTGCGAGTTGATTTTATTTCAACTCGCAAAATGAAAAACGTCACTGGTATTTTTCTCAAAATTTTAATACATAGTTATTCACACATGCATATGCGATATAAAAACAACAAGTTCTTTATTTAACTGTAGATAGAACTGGGGTGTTATTGTGGGATAGACAAAGAATATCAAACATTTTCATATAGTGAATCTGAATTAATATAAATGAATACTATTGATCTATCTGGCCGTTTCAATGCTGATTTGCATGCCTCATTAGTTTAGGCAGTGATGTTTTCCATGGATTTCAACTCGCGAAAATTTGTGAGTTAATCTAAAAGTTACTCGCAATTTTCAAAATTCACTCGCATTCTGCGAGTATGCCAGCTTAAATTTGAGCCCTGCTTAAAATTCATAACTTACTTGTTGAATAGATTTTGTTCTGTATGTTTGTACTGTGTGTCAAATGTAAGTTTATATAGGTAGTTTGCATTAAACCTGGACCTCATTGGCCAGATTTTTTATGTAAAAATGCCAAGTATTTTGCATTACACCATAGGGAAAAGATTTTATTCCTTCCTTAGAAATTCTAAATATATATATCCAAGAAGGAAAAGTTGGAAAAAATACTCGTGTTCAAACAAAATCATAGCAAAATGGGCGTGGTAGTTTTATAGATAATTACGGTTTATATGGGTCGAGGTTTAACACAATCTACATATATCAACATACACTTAATTGATTTGCTTGTTAACTCTCTCTTGCTGCATGTCAAGTAGGGCAAGGGTTATATTACCATATTGTTAGTACTGGTTCAAATCTTAAGTCTAAAGATGTAAGGTTTGCCATGGTTGGTCAAATGACTGAATTTACAAAACACATTTGTATTGTATTGTATTGTTTGTTTTTTACATCATTTTTTGAATTGCATTGTTTTTCTATTGTATTGTTTGTTTTTTATTGTTTTTTACATTATTTTTTGTATTGCAATGTTTTTTGGGGGTATTGTTTTGTTTGTTTTTATTGTTTTTGTTTTGTATTGATTTTTTTGTATTTTGTTTTAAATGTTTTTGTATTAGATGTACATTCATTATACAATCCAGTGGTGTAAAAATTCTCCATTCACTATTTGAGGGCAGTTTAAAAATTCAACCAACAACCTGATTTTTTTCATCCACAAGGGGCAATATGACTACATCCTTTTACCTCAGGGGCGGAGCTTAAGTTTTTGATATTTGAATCTCTTAAGCATGATTTGTATGTTCCAAGATAGGTTAAGTAGTTTAGACAACCCTCCCTGATTCAAGATATCAATCCTGACTAATTATGTTTCCAATAATTCACCCCACTCCTCACCGTTTTGATGTAACCTACTATCCATCTAGGTGTTTAAATATTTCTTGTGATTTTAAAGTCATGGCTTTGCTTACAGAGCAGTGAGGTGAACTGTCCACCACCTATGACTCAGACAGTTGATACAGGGTCCTTTGGTCTAACCAATATTTCTTCTATGGCTACTTTCATGAAAAAGTTCAAAGACAGTAGCTTACAGGGCAATGTAGTAATGTTGTCACCAGGAAACTATGGTTGGGTAAACTGTCCACCACTTTTACTGGGACTGTTGTTATGGGGTTCTCTGGTGAAGTAAAAATTCTTCTCTCATGAAAAAAGTAAAAAGGTGATAGCTTACAATGCATTGTTAGGTTAACTGTCCACCACATATGACTCAGTCTGGTTAAAGCCAAAGGAGCATTAAACAAAAACAAACCAAATTGATTAATGCAATTTTAATTCTAATAAATGTTACAACATTTCAATCCCTACCCAAGGTTCTCCAAGCCAATCTTTAAGTTGATACTCTCTTTCAAAACTTCTGTGTATTCACAATCTGAAATATGAAAATACTGATTTCCATTAGACATTGATTACAGTTATTGTTTTCAATTTGTGTCATCTGCTTACATAGCAATGACACAACCAGGCATGTTTTCAATTTCAAACCACTAAATTTGTACCACTACGGAGAGAAAGATATAAAATTAAATAAGGACTCAAATATTTTTTGCATATAAATGTATATGTATTTATTAGGGGCCCATACCCCTTGACCCCACCCCTGGACATCTATTTTAACATTGTATGGACTTGTCCCATTGATCACCCCAATAACCACTCAATTGCAAGAACATTTATTTTCAAAAGTCTAAGGACCAGGCCCCTTTACCCTTCTCTAGATCCACCACTGCATTGTATATAAATATTTTGTTAGTTCAAGTATTTTAAAAATCTTTAAGGGGTTAGGTTCCCCCTGGAGCCCCCACCCCCTGCATTGTATATTTATTTTCATAATGTAACAAATTTATATTGACCATGTATAAAATATTTATAAAATAAAATTAAAAGAATATCTAAATGTTGCTTCTTTGTTTGGACTGTTTGCATTGGATTTAAAATTACACAAAATCCATTCTACACAAAGAAATCTCGACCTTGACATTGGTCAGCCTTTGTGTAATCACGTGGTTGAAAACAACAGTGACTTCAAAAACAAGTCTATAGAGAATTAAAACAAAATTAAAAAATAAAGAAAATAAATTATAGTACAAATTCAAGATTGATCAAAATTTAAAAAAAAAATTTGCTACAACCCTAACCGGAACCGGAACTACGTAATGGAGTCACGTGACCAAAAAATGGGAAAACCCTCAAGTCACATGGCAGTCATGTGATCATTTTTATGCATCACGTGACCGGAAGTGACGTCACTTCCGGTCACCCAATATGTTACTATAAATAGAAAAAATCGTAGTTATTCAAGTGGTCAAAACCGAGAACATTATACTTGTCAAGTCCAAGATGGCGGAATGGTTGCAGACTACAGCAGGACAAGACGAAAACCAAGGTTAATTAGTTAGATAGTTAATTATGTATGTACTAATATATATGTATCATGTCCGCAGGTAGCCAAGCAAGGGACCGGAAGTGCAAAAGGGACCGGAAGTGCAGAGGGAGAGAGAGAGAGAGAGAGAGAGAGGGGATGGAGGGAGAGAGAGAGAGAGAGTGAGAGGGGGAAGACAGTTCAAAATTTAATTTTCCAAAAAAATTTTTTTTAATTTTTTTTTTAATAAAAAAACCCTGAAAACGTTGTATAAAATCATTTCTAACCATTAAATAAATAAAATTCAGCTGTAATACGTTAAAATGCAAATTTTTCAATTTTACCAGTCAAAGGGAGGTAACTATTGTATGGGATTTCAACGAAAATTCACAAAAATTACCTCCCTTTGAATGTAAACAAATAACAATTTTTCAAAAATTCAGGTTTTTTACGGATTTTGGAGCTTTAAACGGCAAAATAAGCATTCCAGACGTCTTCTGAGAGCATTTCTAGTTAAAATAAGCATTTCTACACAAAAAACAAGCAATTTCTAACAAAATTGAAAAAATGACGAAATTTGACGAATTTCAAGCCCGAAAACTTCAGAATTTTAGAAAATTGGCCTAAATCGGCTTTAATTTAGTCGAAATGGCTAGAAATGAAGCATAAATGATTTAATTTAGCCTTAGAAATGAAGAAAAATACATCAAACGTAAAACAACATCAAAATAAAAGAAAACATTCGGTACAGTAAACAGTGAACAGAGAGCATTCGTAAAGAATTTTGACACCAACATGAATTTTTCCTACTCTATCAGCATAAACATGATTAAATAATGAAAAGCAAAGCTAAATACAAATTAATTTAAGTTTAAAAGACACAAAATACAGAGTAAACACTTCTATACATAAAACGAAAGTAAACTTACTCAGACCATATCAGGAAATGTCAAACTTTAAAATCCATTTCTAAGTCATTCCAGCTCTCAGGAGCTAACAATATGTTTCCTATGTATATATCCAGTTCCAGTTAACATCCAATTATCACTGAAATTAATTAAAAACACTCCAATTAAACAATAATCACATATTTTCGTGTCCACAAATGTCAATAAATCCAACAAAATAAGTCATAAAGTATGACATCACGTGACATTTTAGATGCAGAATAAAGGGTCCTGGTTCAAATCCCACCGGCTCCAAAAAAATTTTATTTAATTTTTATTTAATAGAACACTCAAAAATACTCTTCGCTACACCTCAAAGTCAGATACGCAAAAATAAAAATTCAAAAAGAAAATATTTTATAATTTAAATGTCAGTAAAGCGAAAAATTAACCAGCTACGTTCATAATCAATCTTTGCTAAATAGTCACGGAAATTGCCGAAGTTTTACGATGAGTCAATTATAATACTAATCCGAGAGTTTCGGCAAATTCCGTATACAATACGACACGCCCCGACTGTTTAAAAATATACATGGCTATCACAACAGTTGAATTGCGTAAAACTTACTAACATTGATTTCAGGCTCGTATGAACCATTTAAAGATCGGGGGGACCACCGTACATTATCATCCCTCATATATCAGTAAGTCCGACCTCTTTGGGGTCTAAACAAAGGCTCATCATTTATAAAAATAAAGGTGTAATCACCTGATCCTCGCTATTCGTACGGCCCTAGAAAACATTAATAACATCTCCCAGCTACCTAATATCAATTAATAAGAACACCCCTCGTCTTATTTCCACCTTGACTAAAACATATACACACCTAAATAAACTCTAAGTACAATTTACAATCGCCATCAAGAATATATGACGCTGGTTCAAATGTGTAGATAAATACAAAGTTGGTATTTCAGTGTCTCAAAGTTTCTCTCTCTCTCCCTCTCACCCCCCCCCCCTCTCCCCCCTCTCACTCTCTCTCTCTCTCTCTCTCTCTCTCTCTTCTCCTCTCTCTCTCTCTCTCTCTCTCTCTCCTCTCTCTCTCTCCTCTCTCTCTCTCTCTCTCTCTCTCTCTCTCTACTCCCCTCCCTCCCTCTCTCTCTCTCTCTCTCTCCCTCCCTCTCTCTCTCCCCCTTTCTCCCCCCTCTCTCTCTCTCCCGTGCATATTATTCCATTTTAGAGTCATTTTACTTTTGTATAGAATAAAACATAGACGTTTTGCTCTATTCTGTTCTATTCTATCAATCCAGTGTACAGTTTCAATCCTTACTGAATGCTTTAAATTAAAACTTATTCATTAATTAAAACACAATGATCGTCCTATCTAATCGTGAATTACTGATCATTAAAACATTTCCGTGTGGCGCGCGTCATGTCTTTTGAATTTTAACAGAGCGAATATTAGAAACAGGTCAACAATCTAGAGTTGAAAAATTAAGATTCAAACAAAGAGGACGTCTTACACTGAGATCTCCTAGAAACGTTCAACGATATATAAAGTACACCTACTAACTAGGATAGCCTAACCTACCTCCCTTCCTCCTATAACATTGTTCCGCGGGGATTTCGTCTTTTAATATCAGCAAGGATCAAATCTGACACCAATGGATTGATTTCACTTAAAATTAGAAATAATAGAAACACAGAATATGCATTTATAGCTCGAACCCAATCTAATTAAAATCGCCACTCGCGTACTCGCTTATTTAAGCTATAAAACCCGAGGTCTATGTGATATCTGTTTAGAAAGATCGAGCTTGAAAGACTTGAACCGACATTTCTACAGATTTATCATGGACGTGTATGATCTGGAATGACCGAGTATCGAAACCATTACGCACTTACATGTATTATACCGCCACACCGCTCACATGCGCTGAGACAGAGGAGGGGGGTCAAACCCGCTCTCCTAGGTCATAAATAATCACGGAGCGAGTCTCCCTTCATGTCAACTCAACAAGTCAGCAGTGATCATAGCATCCTAAAAACAGACCCGAAACGTTACGAACAAGTGAAACAACCACGCATTATTTTTAATTAAAAATTAAATATGAACGACTTGAACTGACATTATTTTATAAATGTACATTTTTGTCCTGTGATGGAGACGATTGTTAAAATCAAGAGATCATGTAGGGCTATCCCAGTGTCTAAACATAATTAGCTATATAAAGCACAAAAAGTCGGTCACCAACCCACGCGGCTTCTAATACATTGTACATGCATGCCCCCCCCCACACCGAAAAAAATATATTTCAAGTTTATTCACAATAACACGGGAAGGTCTTAGACCCGAGCGGCAAATGAAAGGACATTGACAAATCAGTTCAATATAAAATGATCATATGATTTATTACTACAGTATATCAAACTTATACATGATATAATAATGAGGTACTTAACAGAACATGTAGTTCATATATGATCTATCTATCAATCTATATGAAAGATAATGAACCTAACAATTGTCTCCGTGGTTCACAAGTACTGGACACCTATCATCCGTGAACACGAAATGGAAACTAATAGTCAAATTATATCAAATTGGAACCCTCTCCTACATGCAATTAAACAATCAAGCATTCGCGCATGTTGTCAAACCAATTTACAAATGTGTGTGTTTTAGCACCGGTCTTCTGATCTGCCTACCCAATTCATAATAAATACGATCCCTAATTAAGCACGACCGACATCAAACAATTCATTGACGTAGTTCACGGACCGCCCGCGGAATGTTTTTTACTTGGCGCTGTCGACAGGTGGTCGTTATTCTCGACCTGTATATAGTATTTTCGGTCGGCAGAAATACAAATGACCGCTGTCCACAGGCTACGATATTCGAAGGCATACGTTAAGCTACAACAGATTCATGATGTAATCTATGGATTCGCTCTAATCTTTATTTTGACGATTTTTACACACAAAAAATAGTTTTATTTCATCGCTCGCTCATAACCAATAATTTGAATAAAGCAATTGAATTATATTTTTTTTTTAAAAATCTTCAGAAAATTCCGTAGAACACATCATCGACATGTTGTGGACTTGGCATAAGTTTGACTTTGTATTTCTATCATTAATAATAAGATATCAACTCTCACATTCTCGGGTTATTCCAACATTTCATACAAGTAGATAAGATCAGATCTAGAACCACAGAAACGAGAATATTATATTTTATTAGTTCAACGAATTATAAGTTCAATCTTCTCCGGAAGACTTTTCTACAGTCTATCTCACTGTACCACGTTCACAACTCACAAGTGCCAAGACAAGATTGAAAGTTTCAAATCAGATCACCAAGGTAGCAATTAATCAAAGAACAAACATTTCATCATGCCACTCTCATCCGACAAGACCATGATCGACAAGTTTGCTAGTAATGGTAACAACAGAGCTCGAATTTAACAAAATTTTGGACTTGCAATTTGAAAAAAATAACCTGCATTTTTTTATTCAAAATTTTAATAGCATACATAATTGCTACTCTCATATGCTATATAAAACCACAGAGTGCTATATCTAACTGTAGATAGAACAAGGGTGTTATTGCGGGATAGACCAAGATTTGAGACTTTTTTAGGATGAATCTTTACTTAATCTATTTATCTATCTGGCTGTTTCAATGCTGATCTAGGCCTCAATAGTTTTGACGGTAATAATGCTTCGATTCTAACTTGCAAACATTTGCGAGTTGAAATATAAGTTACTCGCAATTTTCAAAACTAACTCGCATTTTGCGAGTATGCGAGCTTAAATTCGAGCCCTGGGACACAACATCACAAGTTTACAATGTATAGACTGATAAATTAATTATTGACTGGTCAGCTTAAAAAGGAAAAAAAGATCGACAGCAAGGTAAGTACATTTGTATCAAAGACTTGAACCTATTACCCCTACACATAATGTATCTATACAGCTCGGGCTCGCAATAATTATACTCTTACATTTTAGAATAAAAAACAACACAGAATTTGACTTTCAAATTGACATAAAACGCGAATATCACCCCGTCCCCCAAGAACTATTCTAAATGCACGCGCTCCCCCAAAAAGAAACATTTTATTCAACAGTCAGAGTAACATACGACGTACAGTTCACCAGACAATGACACCTTAGATTCACCAGAACTAAATTCTCGTTCCCCGTATTTAGCTCCCATCTAACTTGGGCTTATAGATTTGACCGGTAACTAGGCTTAAAGAAACATGACTCGTAAAACAATGAAATTCTAAACCAAAATAATACACCAAAAGTAACACAAAACTACGGAATCTATCATTTTAGAAACATAGATCTAGGTATCCGATCATTTTAAACAATAATCATCCCCTAAGTTTAACGTCCTAGATCCGCACCAGTTTGCAAACTTAAACTACATTCCTTTAATATTTAAAACACGGGAATCACGTGTTTTGTTTCTATTTTTAGAACATGAATTACGTGCATGTATATATTTAATTTACTCATTTGTAAAAGCACTACTGCACGTAGTATTAATCTACGCTGTCAAATTTTCGAAAATGTCACATAAACTGACGAAAATATGTTAATGTGGTTATCATTTATTTAATTGAAAGAACTTACAAACATTCCGCTCGACTAAGCAAGTTTTAGACCAACATTTCTTAGGGGTCTCGGACATGCTCCCGAAAATCTATGTTGGCACAAAGACAGAGCGTCGAAGATGCAGCGAACATTTTCACAGCAGATCGTGGAATTCTACATTGAAATTTTCGTTTTAAAGATAAACATTAAAGAATAAATTCGTAAATAAATTTAAAAAACGGGCGTGGTAGAGTGGTTGAGTGGTTACGACGTTTGACCGGGAATCATTTATGTCAGCCCTGCGTTGGTTTGAAACACACTCAAAACCTAACCTGTGATCTTGAGCAAGAAACTTCATCGTACTAGCTCAGTACTGGGGAACCAGAAAGCAGATTCGAAAATGACAAATGTAAATTGTAAGAACTTGGTTCACAATCGAGTTTTAATACATAAATTAGAGTAAATTTGAAATAAATCAAGGAACAATAATTTTGGTGAAAAAAAATGAGAATTACAGATCGGACGTTTAAAGCAACTAGTTTTGTCAAAAAACTTAACACTCTTTAAAATTAAACAGCCTTGAAATAGCCTCGTCGCTGTTTTTCTATCAACAGGGTCTATCAACCACTAATGAGATAAAAAACCGTCAGGACGATTTCTTTATGAACAAATAGTTTGTATGACTTCAACAAGCGTATAAAATAACTGTATGAACGTTTTTGACCCGACGTAATACTAATTGATCTAGCGTGTGGTTTGTCCATTAGCTTCAAATCCTTTGCACAAAAATTTTATCGAGCTGTAGACTACAAAGTCATGTAGGTTTATGGCAAAAGTATATTTGTGAATCTGAAGATTCATAAAAAACAAATACAATTTACAGGCGAATGTGGGTATTCAAAAATTGAATAAAGAAATGATGTAGTAAGTTTATGGTATACACTATTGAAATATTTCCGAGTTTTGGGATGAGCAAAAACATGAGTTTGTTTCAATTGTGAGGATCTACCTTAACAACATTAAAAAATACATATTTCTTATTTTATGTAACATCACAGACGTTGATCTAGAGAAAAGTCGGACAGGAAACTCGTTTACAATTTTCACAAGACGCTTAGGTCGTTATTCCATCTATACGGGAGCATGCAGCGCGAACATGAATCGCGAACGTGAAAAATCAAACAAACGATTTTCTATTGTATGTATACCTTGTCGGCGTGAGCGCAACATTGAGCATGAAACGGGAACTTAATGTCGTGATTTTTCACGTTCACACACGGCATTCACGGACGAGGAAAGCTACCATGAAAGGTCCTCTGTCTATGCCAGATGCGACAGAAAAAAACTTATTGAAGCAATTAGAAAATTCCATATTCTGTACGACCAGTTCCTAAAGGGGTACTCTCTCAACATTTCTGACTTGAATGGTACACTTTACTAAAATTAATGATCACGTTAACGAGATGAAAGGAATGGTGTTAGCGTGAAAACCCACACCTTACGTTCACGTTTCACGCCCAGCTAAACGTTTGCGTCACGCTCCCGCATGAATGGAATCCCGACCTTAGATCTACGGACTTCAAAATACATAAATGATGAACGTTTGATAAAAAAAATGTTGTCGCATGTAAGAACAAATTCCCAGAAAAAAACATATCCCCGTCCCTTACCAGAAAATATATTAAAATGATAAAGTCGGAAGATTATGAAGATTTTTTTAATCAAAGTGTAAACATTCTTTTATAAATAACTATGATAACTTACAAGCAGAATGAAAAAATAGACCTAACAGTCGCTTTTAGCAGACGAATTTCACGTATAACTTTACAAAATACAAATGAAACAACCAATAAATACAATCAATCGTCTGTCTTAACTATTATAACATACCACTTGATATCATACATCAACATGATTGCCGTCTAAGTTCCGATAGTTTCATGTGTGAAATTTGAAATCTAGTAACCAAAATCAAGACCGCTAGGGCTCCGAGCTGTGCGGAAGGTCAAACATAACGCCGTTGTCAAGGCGTCCAGAAGACAGGAGGCCATCTGTAACTACTTGAATGAAGCCATTTGTTACATCCCTAAATCTTTTCTAACATATTATATTTTTGACAAGTTTCCATGGTGACACGGGATGTGACATTTTGATGCATTTGATAAGTGACTGCGAGATAAGTGTTTCTACACTTAGGTTAAAAAATATTTGCAACTTGCTATTCATTTCTGAGAACAATTAAAATCTAAAGGAACGGACGATCTAGACAACTCAGCGTGTTAGCGTGATCAATGTTTCAATGTGTGTGACTTGACAGGTTTGTATAAAATTTATTCTATCAATGATAGCACATTTAGAGGAAAGTCGTTCAGGAATCTCGACCGATTTTTTTAAAACCTCTTATATCTTTTGATTGCATATCTATCAAAAACGTTGGAAAATGAACACAATGTGAATCTTTGATGAATTCAAACCCAGGAAAATTATAAATAAAACTCTATAACGAGTAAGGCCAGTAAAATCTCAACAAAAAATGTAAAAGACCTCATGCAGTGCTTTCAACAGACGCGACTAACAAGGGAGACAACTCACTTATAGAAAATATCGTTCAATTATTTGAGTTAATTCCCTTTTAATAATTTAAATCATCCAGAATCACGATATTTAATTTTAACACAATAAATGTCTTTACAAACACGAAAGGTTACATTTAAAATAAATATTGACTCATATGTCTGTAATTTTATAAAAACAAAATATTTCTTTCGTACACACTATGTTTCGCCCATGATTGAGATTCGTACCAAAATCAATTAACAATTGAGTAATTTATTAGCACTATAGCCACTAAGGTAGTTATTTAATGATAACATATATTGACTATAAATCATAAACAACCAAGTAATAGAAATTTTAACCAAAAAATACAAAACATGCAATGCACTCACGAAATTATGTTCCAAATACAAAAATATCCAGAATTATCCTACTTATATGAATACACTAACACTAAACACAAATTTAAATAATCCAAGAATAACTGAAGTCATTTTAATAAACAAATAACAATCCTAAATAGCACAAAATGATAATCCACACAAAATGTAAACAAACTGACCACGTGAGATCACGTGACAACCATGTGACCAATCTTACATCACGTGGTATCAATCTATATCTCTGGTTTTATTTTTCTATTATTGAAAAAATAATGTTAGAAGTAATACTTTAATACATTTTTATAAGTCGAAGGCACGCATTTTTTTATCTGGTAAGAGAGCGAATTTTTTAATGAACAATTTCAGTGAAATAAAATTGACATATAGAAACCAAGGGAGATAACTTAATAGTTTGATATTTTTGTTTATTTCAAATTACTTCCCTTGAAGTATTTTTTATAAGTAGTTTTTCATACAGATAGAATTTGTAAGTGGTACTTACCTGATCACATTACAGGGAGGATATATCAACAGCTGTATAGCAATATACTCCCAATGTAAATGAGTTCCAAGCTTAGGTCCTGGCCAGGCTGTTTAGTTTTCTCTAGTTGTGACATTAGGCGCCCGTTATAGGACTGCAACTTGATCTGCGACTTATTTACACCGTTAGTTGGGAATCATTCGTAATCAATGACTATATCTTATACATTCTTTAGTTATGATATTTTGGTATAAGTTCCAGTTTGAGGGGAAATATATCTCAATACTTACTGGTTCACACCAAGGGTTTAGCAGCCTTCTTGTTAGCTCAGGCATACTTCTGTCTGACAAGCAGGTCCTTGGTTGGGCTTTTGGTCACAATGCATATTTTAGTCACCCTTTGACATAAACAAACAAGAATGGTAGCAAAGATAATTTGTAAAATTCAGAGGTGAAGACTCAGATTGTATGTTAAATGCTTGTTTTTCAATATAAAATGTTACAATTATGCTGTGATCACAATTTTACTCATAATGATTTTTATCCTGGGATACAGTGTTGATCTATAGTCATGGAAAATTGTTATTTTTCTGTGAACGTTACACCACAGCCTTACAATGCATTAGCTATCACAAAATCTGCATGCTAATGTATTGTCATGCTTAAAAGGTTGATAATTAGCAAACATGAAGAACAACAAGAATAAAACTATAAATTATCTATTCATTTCTTACAATGTAGCAAACAATAACAAAACAAATCTTGCTCACATGAAAATATATTGTGTTTAATGTCATTAGAAAAAACATACAACAGTCAACAATCATGAAGACTCATAATATATATAAAGAGAATATTGTTTATTTCAGTGTAAGATCAATTTTTACTTCCCGAGTGAGCTAACGATACAATATTTTCACGAGTGGCATAGCCATGAGTGAAAATATAAAATCATTAGCTCATGAGTGAAATAAATAGATCTTACACTGAAATAAACAAACTTTCTGTTTATTATATGCTTCAAACTGACTTTGTAAAGTTTAAGTATGATATGTCATCAGAACGGCACATCCAAACAGAGGAAATAACAAATTTATTTTCATTGTTTCAAAACAGTGGAATATTGATTTTTATTTCACCTGGAGAGCATATAATCTTTATTTTCTCCAAGACGATGAGTCAAGAGTAAACATAATGCACAAAGATAATGTAATATAAATGCAAACATAAATACAATGCATATATAAGACAATAGCGCATAACAGAAACAGAAAATAATTGACAATATCACATTCATTAACAAACAGGGTGTCCCAATAAAAATGCAACCAAAATAATTCCAAATATCTCTTGAACCAATTCATATATTTTCAGTTGCTATAATTGTTGTCTAGATAATTCAGTTTCCTACAAGATTGCGAAATGTCATGAGAAAATATATAATCGTTACTGAGTTATAGCCAATTAACGAACACACCACTAAACACACCTTTTTCTAAATAAATAAAATGTGGGAATACCAATAGTGCATTCAACACACAAATATCGTCATTAAACGTTATATAAACAAATAGTAACAAATATGGTATACATAACACACACCAGTGTGTTTGGAGATGATAAATAAATCAATAAATCACAAATTTCTGCATGTATGAAACAAATCCAACAAGAATTTGCATGACATGGTCAAGTCTGTGTGAGCACTTACAGCGCATGACATCCACAATGAACGAAGAAACATATAATCACAAGGCTGCCTGTGGCTATATTTTAAAAGAGTTAATTATGAAAAGCACCACCTCTTCACTCGATCTGTGCATCATTCACAACCAGGCAGGGTAAGGCTCTGGTCCACATGGTGCTGACCGCTCCTCGCGCTGTCCTTGTGCAACGCAAGGCGCAGATCTGGGTCCTGATACTTTGGCACAGAACATCGATATTAGCGGCACGGTGGTGTATACCTTGTCTTTCAGGAACCCCCACAGGTAAAAATCCAGTGGAGTCAGGCCATGGGGTTCGCGGAGGCTACTTATGTGCTTCTCCCAAGCTGATGAGTCTCTGTGAGAACAGTTCATTTAGTCGATCCCAGACAGCCCTTGCTCTGGGTTAAATATGAGTGAATTCAAATTCTAAAATTAGGACAATTAGGAGTGCGTTAGTTAATCAGATATTTCTCAAAAACGGTTTCACATACCTTCACAACGAAATAAAGCATTTTAAAATATTATGAGCGGTTTCGGAAAAATGTGGAATTGTATGGGTTGCATTTTTATTGGGACACCCAGCACATTAGGATATACATGAAAAACAAATTATAAATGTTCATAATTAATTCACAACTTCTTTTCAAATGGTTGGTTAAAACGTTGCATACATAAAATATGATTAAGTACGATTGTTTCGCAATTAACAAAGTCTGTCTATAGTTCTATTAACACTTATGGTTTAAAGTTCTTACAAATATAAAAAATAGATAAGTGTGATCATCATTAAAGAGATTATGGGCAAGTTCAGCAAGGTGAACATTTTGTATCACTACCAGTACACAGCAATTACAGAACCGTCTGCTATGATTGAGCGAATGGAATGGCTAGCTAGCAATACATAGCAAGTTTTTTTCTTGCTAGCCATATCATTCGGAGCATTTCTGCTTTTTTCAAAATGACTGTTAACCTGTTTTTTTTCATAAACACTGATATATATTTTATTAAAGCATACACTTCTTCAATGTGGTTAAATAGATTAATCATGGTGATAAGTGATATAAATATTTTTCATTTGTTACAACTGTGGACTATTTGTTTCAGAAAGTCTCTTTTTTTATTTGCCAGCATGAAGCAAACCGTTTCGTAAAACTCTCATGCTACAAAAATCTTTTTCTAGAGTATAAAATATAAAGCATCTAGAATAATATTTCATGTAATTTTCTAAAAGCCGTTGAATCATGTTAGCTCTAAAAACTTTGCAATAATGAAAGGAATTGTTTTATGATGTGTGCCACGTTGCACGCATAGCGACTGAAATTTTTTTTGACATGTACATATATATTTCTTGTAAATATCATATTCATGTTAGAAAAAAAAAATTTGCTTCCGCATTTTTAGGGGGGGGGGCGTATGCCGGGTCCCCCCCACCTGGATCCGCCTATGCTAAGGTTATGTAATTTACACTTTGAACAAAGAAGGCAATGTAATGTAGTTGACATTGGTATGAAAAAAAAAGATTCGGATATCATTAGAAACTAAATAATACAATACCAAAACTCCTGATACGATACAGTATTACCAATACCTTTACTTATTTACTTAGTTACACATGTAACTGTGTATACGTAAAGGAGGGTTTTCTGAGTTAGAACAACCTGGCCGTGGACTTCTCATGAAAATCCGATAACGCGAAGTGTTCGAGGATTTTGAGAAGTCCAGGGAAGGTTTTTCTTTTTCACCTGGCCAGGTTGATATCTAAATATCGACACGCTCACGTGAAAAAGAACAACTCGCTCTCGTCAAATCTTTTGTTTTACTAGGTGATTCTTAAATATATTAACCCACGTTAAACAAGGGAAGCGGTGTGTAAGTAAATTGTATATGCAAGTATATGATAAATTATTAGAGACTACATTATATAAACATATATATGTATGACAAAATGATGAATGAACTGAAGGGAGTTCAGTTACCGCGAACGTTACAGAACGTTCCGTAACGATACATTCGGAACTCTTCGGCCATTTGCTGCAAATAATCTCGGACATATTTAGATGCTATTTTGAAACTACCAGTGTCGAAGTAAACAAATATATGGTCGTTTAGGCATTGAGTGATGTTTTGTTTTTAGTCTGTAAATTTTGAAACATCACTCATTGCCTTAAGGATCGCATATTTGTGTATTAGATTAGATTATTTGCAGCGAATGGCCAAGGAGTTCCGAATGTATCGTTATGAAACGTTTTGTGAAATTAAACACGCTACAAATTAGTTAGTAGGTAGTAAAAAAAACCCACAAACAATACATTCCTGTCAGTTACATATCTATGGTTTGATAAACAAAATGTATAGTCTCACAAAATAACAGATTTGAGTGAAAAATCAGTTGTAGCCTAAATTACAATGAAACAGAATATGATAATCTTATCCTTGACATTTACAAAGTAAGGAGCTGTAAACTTTCAACAAATAAACATTTATAATAATATAATAACTTAAATAGATATTAACTAAGGTACTACCCTGTCACAGTTTCAGTAAGTTTTTACTATTCAAGCGCTTTTGAACATATATTTAATATGAAAATGTTTCTTTGTTGTAAGAATTATATCATTCTCTCAGTAAGCTTATAAAGAACATAAAGGTAAACAAGTCTTAATGTGAAGCAAACGTAATATATCATACTTTAAGAATGTAGATATTGTAACATGAGTATCTCAGCTATGAGTTGTTTAAAGTATATTGTTTAGATCTTACCTTCATTTACTGTATTATTATTTTTGTACTTAAAGTACAAAAATAGCTCTCAATCAATTGTAAAGTTACTTTTTGTTTGTAGACTACCAAAATTTAAAAACACTAAAATATGTCATTTAAAAATCAACCGTCTGTCCGTATACTGTTGGCAAAGATCATTACAGAGTATCATAAAGTAACAAAAATCAATAACTGCAACCAATTACTTAATTGTAACAATGAGATAATTTGACACAATCATGAACTAAACGCCATATCCACAGTTTAACCCTAAACTAGTCAATCACGCATTTTACATGTCTTGACTCCCTTCAAAATGGCCGCAACAAGTCTTGAAATTATTGGGGTTTTTTCACCAGATTTAGAGAATTTTACTGAAGGAAAGTTGTTTAAAAAAAACCACATTTTTCAAATACATCCCCCATCAACAGAGGTCTCAGCTCAGGGGGTTCCTAAGGGGATATGCCCCCCCCCCCACTGAGTGCAGAAGAATTGTGCCAAACAGTGATTAGGAAACAAATTTTCAGTCTTTGTAAAGTATCAGCATTTTAGATCCCATTTGGGGAAAATATTACAGAATATAATTCAAATTTGGTGCATTTTTTTGCCATTTTCTCTTCACTCCAGCATTGCCATGGTAACTGTGATCAGGGTTCAACTGGCATTTTCTGAAAGACAATAACCCAGGAAATAACTTGGCCAAGTTGCATAGTCAGTCAATATGTAACATAGAGCATTTATTGCATAAATTTATTTTAAGAAAAACTTAATAATTCTGATATATTTAGTATCAATATTATAATCTATATTTTCCCAGCCAAGCCATTGTATATGTAAATGATATTGGTAGATAATTAAGTTCTCAAATAATCTTATCAACATAAGTAATCAGCATGTTTTTTGTTTGTAACAAATAATCTCAGTTTGAAACACCTTCTGGTGATGTCTATTGTTAGATAAATTATATAATCAAAATTCTTGATCAGTCTCAAGTAATGACATATGCTAGTCTGTCAGATCCTGACATTTGCTACTTAATTATTTTACAAGTAATTGTCAAAAAGTAATATTCTGATTGGCTGATTAATATATTAGATTATTTTTATGTTACCCCGCCCCTAATTTTGACTTTCCCTATAAAACTTTTAAGTTATAGAATATAGATAGAATTGAATATGTAGGCAAACGTTATACTTAAGTTAATAAGTTTATACATAGGAAGTTTTAACTTTTAACATATTTTGGACACTTATTAAATACTTGCTTTACATTTCATACTGTTATTCTAATTGTTATTGATGATTTGAACTCATTAAAATTAATAGAAATTGGAAACAGTGTTGTGATTCATCATAGAACATTTATGTTTAGTTTCTTAAGCCGGTGTGTTGAATCGGCTGATCCTTCTGTTCGCCAGAGATTATATGTGATTTGGCTCGAGTCGTGGTATTCCTGCTAATTCCCCATTTAAAAGGAGCCCGACTCTAAGCGAACTTCAAGATCCACAACAACTTTCACTGGTGACAGAGTTGTTGTGGAAATGATAGTATTTGTTAACACACAATTAGAAAAGTACATTTTGTACATGAAAATATTCTACATTATGTTTCTATTGTCACTGATTTCTATAAACTGTCACATGTGAGGTCAACATACAGAGATTGTGGCGGTACTTAGTTTTAAAACCGACCCTTGTGATGTTAAAACTTAAGTCCTACTATTAATGTATGATTATATCATAGATATGAACAGTTTTACTGATTGTCATTTATAACAAATTCTATATAACGAGAACTGTATCTAGGGAAGTCCACTATTTTTATTGCAGATATAGACTTTATATAATCATGTATGTAATCACCAGATTCATCATATGACATATCTCCTTTAGTATCTCCATTATCTTGTATAATAGTACAACTAAGTAGTTCAAATGTAATACAACACTGTTTATTTATAACACTTTCTATAAATGTTTGAAACCATCTAGCTGTCATTGTCACATATACCAGTTTAATTGATACTTGTTGAACACTAGGATGAAGTAAGAAACTAACATTGTCTCTTATCATAAAATGCCCCAGTTCTATTGATTCTATTTTAGATAGATATTGAACATTAGTTATCAATGTATCTACCATATGATCATCTAACCAAAACAAAGAAACTATAAATAGATATTTTAGTTCTAATGCATACTGAAAAGAATTGAATAAATTACTATAAGGCATATCAATACATTTACCCTCAATGCATGGATCTTGATCTAATTTAAAGTACTCTAGAGATGAAGTATTTATATTGGTACATAAAATATTGGTAACATTCATATCAAAATATACAAGCTTAGTACATTGAACTAGTTCAAATGAATCACATACATTACTGTCCCACATATGTTCAGTACATTCTACATGAGCCAATCTTAAATGTTTTAGTTGACTATTATTTGAAAGAAACTTTGTAAGATATTGTAAATCTTCATGTGACAGATGAATGTATTGAAGAGACAGTGATGTCAGATAATGGAGATCATCTAAAGGTAAATAAGGTAGTAGTGTATCAAAGTAACCTCTAATACTAATAATTTGTAATGATGATTTATTTTGTTTGATCAGTTTGTAGAATTCTCTTTTATATTTGTTACCACATTTATCAATACACAACCCTGTTAAACTATATATATGATCAAATTCATCAAAATATTCTCCAGTATATGACCTTAATAGTCTAACATTATTTATATTTGATAAAATCAACTTCCTCAAATACTTGTTTTTAGTATCAGTTATATCTTCATCATCTTCATCATCTTCATCATATTCATTATCTTCATCATCTTCATCATCTTCATCATATTCATCATCTTCATCATCTTCATCATCTTCATCATATTCATCATCTTCATCATCTTCATCATCTTCATCATCTTCATCATATTCATCATATTCATCATATTCATCCTCTTTATCAAATATAAAATCTTCAAGTGGTAATGAGTTTTCAATCTGATAAGATCCTTCAATATTACATTTTAGAATCAAATCTTGTAAAGATGACAATGATCTCCTCTTATCCAAAGCGTCATCCTCTCTAGAGAAAATTGACTTTACTCTAGTTAAATCTAAATCTTTTGATATCAATGAGTAAATTCTAGTCATCAATGATACAAGATTTTCTATAGATAATCCAGCATAGAATATGAGGAAATTTTCATACTTAAATACATCATTTATAGTTCTACATTGGTTGAAAAGTTCTAACACGTCACTGGAATCAAGGGTAGAAACGTAAATGGCTGCAAAAAACTCAAGATAACTTTTATGTAAAAAACTAAGTTTGTGTTCTTGTTTACCAAACTTCCTTTTTACTTTATTCTTAGATAATATTCCAATTGTACAGAAAAAGTTAGTTTCTTCTTCAGACAAACAATAAGGTTCTGAGGCCAGTTGATCCCTAGTAAATACAAGACTTGTTATATCAGTATCATGTTCAAATAATAATTTGAATGACAGCAAACATAGTTGCTCTATTTGAGAGAAATGATCTTTAAAATGCTTCAACTCAGACAACCTATCAGGAAGTTTTAATTTAGAGGGCTTAGATTGTTGAATGTCAATCTCTTTCTTTTGAGCTAATTTGAAAAGCATGTCCATGATATTTCCATATATCAAAGATTTTGACATAGATGTTAATGGACGGTCAAACCATAACATAACCAAATGAGATGTAGTCATGGGAATATGCAACATATCTACAAGATTTACTTCCTCAACTGCCTTCATAAACTCTTCATTGTTTTTGTTTTCATCATACTTAGTATTTCTAATATTGATTAAGTTACAAACATAGGATTCTATTTCTGTTTTACCAAGACCAGTCATTTTAACTTGGTGATCTAAGTTTGTTTCAGATAATCTAACATTTTCTATTTTGTAAGGCCTACAAGTTGTAAGATAAACACATTTTAATGATTTAGGCCTAACTGGTATTTCATGCCTTCGTTTGTCAGTAGGGTCAGTAGGTACAGGAGTCCATTCATCAAGTCCGTCCATAATAACAAGTGAGTCATGATTACCTAAAATATCCTCAACAATATCATACATTCTGTTTGAGCTATCTTTGTTTTCACGATATAACAACTGATTGACTACAATTGCCTTTAAATCTGTAGAACCAGTATCTCTTAAATTAACATAAAATACAAACTCAAACTTAACAAGATAATCAATGTACTCCTGCATATCAACTTTTTCCAATTTCTTACCAAACTTTGATTTGCACCATAACAAAGACAAAAACTTACAAAAAGATGTTTTACCGACACCTGCGTCTCCTGTCAAGTATATATTCTTACAATCTTTGTCTTTAACACAAAACAAATCAGAACAAGTTTTAACTTTCTCTAGTTCGTCAGGAGATTTATCAGTTTGTTGTTTTTCAACTTTGTGATAGTTTACAACATACATTGATGGTACTTCAAACAATTCTAATAGACCACCTGTTTCATCATCTAGTAGTGGACACAAAGGTAAACTTGAACAAATATCATTCTGGTAAGTATCAATAAGTTCTTTCTGAATGTCTGAAAGAATATAATTGTACATAAATATAGTTCAAAGATCTATACAACTGACCTAAAACCTTAGTGGTAGATGTTGTTTGTTTTATTAACGTCGTATTCAACACATATTTAGGTCATATATCCGACGCCCAGCTCTTCTTACTTTAGGTTAACTGGACACTTTTCTATCACCAGTACTAACTTACCCTACCACGAGGCCTACAACTCATGTATAGGGTATGACCTACCATGACCGGGCTCAAACCCACAATCTCCAGATTTGTAGTCAGATATGCTAACCACTACACCACGTCTGGGACTTTTGTAGTAGAGTATTTGTTTCATCAACAGTAGGTTATGGTTTCATTCTTTAAACATACCATATCAACAATAATAAAACATAGTACTGGCTACTACTTTACTCAGTTATTCAGTATCTAAAAATTAAAAAGTTGCTCTTTCGTGTCCAGACATTTTACATCTGAAATATTTAATTATATTGTTCTGTGAACTATACATGTATAACATGTTTGTAAATGATTTGAATCATACATTGACTGGACTAAATTAAAACCATTATCTATAAATAACAGATTTCAAATTGAAAATGTTAGTGAGATTTTGTGACTGGTGAGGAGAAAATTCCGGGATGCGGGACCCAGCATCATAAAAAATATATAGGGAAAACTATTGTTGTGTTGATTATAAAAGGCGATTTAACATTAAAACTTTATTCTATATTCATGTTATGACCAATTTATTGATTAAAAATTGCGATTTGAATACGTACGATTAGAGCTATGTATTTACAATCTTGAAATGTTAAAAATACATAAAAAATGATATACTAACTTATTCAAAAAGCCCCTAAAAACATTTAAATAATAAAAAGTTTAACTTTTATAGTATTTTTCACATTTTACGTTTGTTAATGAAAAGTTCTAAATCTTTTTTAATCTAAATGTTAAATCAACAAATCAGTCATTACATATTATAACAAGAAAGATAATGTGGGAGCCACATTAAAGCCAATTTTTCTGCATATGGGAACATTGAGAACAAGTTTACGTTGGTACAAAAGAAAGTTATTTGATAAATTGCTTATCAGAAGGTATACAAAGGGCGATAATGAATCTTGAAGGAAAAAAGGAGTTTCAGTTACCATATATTTGTCCTATTGTATCTTATCTGATTATTTTGTTGGTATTTGACAAAGATGGCATAAGACATGAAAACTATCAATGAAAATAAAGCAAAACTAATGGTATGAAATTGGTAAGAGAATTTAATTTAAAAAATCTTATATGGCAAATGGTGAATTGTTGAAACAAAATGGCGGGAAAATATGACAGGAAAATGCCAGAATACTTGCTATTGGAGAGATCCAACATACTGAAACCTTTATCATAAAAATTACAAAGGGAAAAAATCCATATTTAAGCCAGGTAGAGTTGCCATTACTGTCTAATTCTTTCAACAAATGGTATGTAATCATTGTATGAAATTATATAAACATCTAACCATAAATGGCAGAGATATCCAACAATTTGAAAACTTTAACGCAAAAAAACAATGGGAAAAAAATCATTATTATGCCAAGTGGAGTTACTGTTACAGTCCAATTCTTTGCAACAGATGGTATGTAATCATTGCATGAAATTTCATAAACATCTAACCATAAATGGCAGAGATATCCAACAATTTGAAAACTTTAACGCAAAATAACAAAGGGAAGTAATCCATTATTAAGCCAGGTAGAGGTGCTGTTACTATCCAATTCTTTTCAACAGATGGTATGTAATCATTGCATGAAATTTCGTAAACATCTAACCAGAAATAGAAGAGATATCTAACAATTTGAAACTTTAACGCAAAATTAACAAAGGGAAATAATCCATTTTGAAGCCAGATAGAGTTGTGGTTACTGTCTAATTCTTTGCAATAGATGGTAATTAATCATTTAATGAAATTTTATAAACATCTAACCATAAATGGCAGAGATATCCAACAATTTGAAAACTTTAACGCAAAAAACCCAAAGGGAAATAATCCATTATTAAGCCAAGTAGAGTTAAGGTTACTGTCTTAATCAGTCCATCAAATGGTATGTTATCATTGCATGAAGTTTTGTAAAGATCTGACAATAAATGGCAGAAAAATATGCCAAATTAAAAACTTTAACGCAATTGTTAACGACACAAGACACCCGAAATTCCAAAGGGCAATAATCCATAATTAAGCCAGGTAGAGTTGCAGTTACTGTCTTATTCTGTTCATCACATGGTATGTTATCATCGTATAAAATATTGTAGAAATCCGACTATAAATGGCAGAAATATAAGGTACATTTAAAACTTTAACGCAATTGTTAACGACACCGGACGCCAGCCCGCCCCGAATTTTTTGTTGAAAAATCCGGCTAAAAATGTTTCGTGAAAACTTTATTTTCCAATGTATCCAGAAAATATTTGGGTTTTATGTCAGTTTTCGGTAAACGTACAAAATGATGTATTTTGTTTTTTCCTATGTTATCCCGTGTAGCATCAATAAATAAATTCCTTGAACTTTCAAATCACCCCTCGTATGTACCACAAACACATGAATAAAATACTTGTGTTGAATTAGTTCTAATTTTACATTTGGTTCAGTGAGTAAATTGACAGGCACACCTAAACAAGTTATTCTACGTAATAAAGTGATTATATAAACATCAGTACCTTTGTATTCATTGTCTTCATCATGTTGTCTTTTTCTTTTCACACCTCTTATTTCTGATCTTACTGTTGATTTAACTTCTTGAATATCTGATTTGACTTCTTCAATATCTGATTTAAATTCCAATCTCATTTCACCCAATTCATAACGCCATTCTTTTTTAATATTTTCAAATTTCTCCTGCAAGTTCTCGTCAATTTCTTTCATTTCTGCTTCCTGTATCAATGCATTGATTTTAGAAAATCCACAAAATCTTCCTAGTCTTTGTAAAATCTGAAAACAATAGAAAAAAGTTTGATTTAAAGTCTGTTTCCATACATGTCTAGTAATCTTATATAATAACACTAGATTAATGACATTAAATTCAAGCAGTTGACCTTCAAAGTACCTATTCATGCTTGGGTAGAGAGGAAGAATTGCCATGTTTATTTTCAAGTTAGCAAGGCACCTGATTGGATTCTAACCAAACAAACCAAATAGTTCTTAATGAGAATGCAAGCAAACTGAGATATGGACATGTTTGACTGATATCTGGTTATGTGTTAAGTTTGATTCAAATCCATAAAATAGGTGCTGAGAAATTGAGCGGACACAGAAAAATTACAGACCGACCATCTAACCAACCTATCAACAAACAATTTTCTGTGGAGGGTATAATAATAGTGTTTGTTCCACAAACTGAATTATCAAAAAAAAAACAAAAAAAAAAACTAAAACTATCTGTACACCATAGAGCAGCATAATCATTTTTAAAACTAAATGTCTGAACAATGTAAAATTATGTTTAAGTGTTCTTTCAATTTATTTAGACTTATCAATCTATTTTGGTAAACAAATATGTAAAAATAAACTAGTCTTAGCTATAATATTTACCGAACATAAATCAGTCCATTTTGTGTTTAAAACTGTCTTGTCTTCCAACACACTTCCACTATGAGCCAGCTGAAATGTTTACAATAAACATAGAAATATTTTTTACAATAAATATGAAGACAGTACTTACTCTGTATTTCAACACAGAAAATAATATAAATGTATGGTTTTCCATCTAATGTTTAAGAAATAAACATGTTTCTATATTTTGCTGTTGAATAAAACATAGACACGAGTTTTGAAGTGTAAAATTAAATATCGAGTGATTTAGCATGTATTATTTAATAAGAACATCGAAACAAACTTCTGTGTTTTTTCTCATTCAAACTATGTAAAAACTGTATGTTATTTCGATTCTAACACTGAAATATGAAACAAGTTTTCCATTAAATTAAGTTCTATGAACGAGGGGGTAAATTATAACAGCAGTGTATGTGTTCAATTTTAAAAATATAGTTGATGTCACGTAAGGTAAAGAGTGAAAACTCATGTGTCCATAGTAGAATAATCTTTTGTTGGGTTTAACATCGTAGAAACACATTGTATAGGTTATATCACGACTGTCAGTCAACCTAGTCATTGTTCATGGAAAGCCTATATCTCTGGATTTAGCTGTAAATCAACTACGAAGCGCGTACTTTCGTCAGTGACTGACAACTGCCTTACATATATTTGTACAGGGGTGGATCCAGGATTTTTTTCGGGGGGGGGGGGGGGGGGAGGTCCAAACTTTGAACCAAGAACCACATTATACAAATTTTGAAAATTAATGCGGCATATTGATAATAAAAACTCAGAATCATTAAATATATGTTAATCACCAAGAAAACTTGCTTCATGCTACTTAAAAACGACTTACAGTCAAGAAATACACTAATGAACAGGTTCATTTCGGAATTCTAGGGGTGGGTCCAGACCCCCTGATATTCCCCTAGAACCGCCTATGTTGTATATTTTTATCTCAGTATGTACACAGGTTCTGACCCCCCTGATCCCCCCGCTAGATCGGCCAATGTTGTACTGATAGTATGGTTCGAAAGTTAAGATTGCACCCCCTTGAAATTTCGAACCCTCTAGAAAAAATCATGGATCCGCTACTCTACTTTACAGAAATTGAAAATATACAATACTTGCCTCATTTCTACATATTCTTAGACGTGTAATGTCTGCTTCCAGTCGTCTATCTGTTGACTGAGGATTTGACCATACTGGATCTGAAGAGCTACATAAACCACATGTATTCCTCATCAGACAACTTAACAATGTGATGTCAAAATTGTCTGATGATGGTGAGTTATCATTAGGTGGTAGTAGTTGAAGTTGTACAGGAGTAAGTATCTTTCTTGAAACTAGTTTTTTGAAATCTCTCTCTCGATCAGGATTGTTATCTAAATACACTTTAAAATCTGGACCAACTTTGTGATCGAAAACCATTCTTAACATTTTTGTTCCCGTTTCAATTAAAAGGTATTCATATCTAAAAATGTACTTTTTTCCTGAAATAGATACATACTTGTTTTGTTATATGTTTAGCCTCTCAGTAAACCATCTTTTCAGGATATTTGTGGTTACATTTATCAGTAGTTGATTAATATAGTCCGATTTCATTCGGTGAGCCGTGGCAGGTTGGATGAGTTCAATCATAACCATGACAATAGGTATAACCAGTAAATACTACACTGAAAGTCAATACAACCTATACTATCTCAAGTATAAAGATGCACGAAATAGTAAATATACATGTAAATTAGTAAATTTTACCAATATGCGTCACTGGACAGCTTAATGTACGACATCGCAGCAATAACTATACACAAACTCAGACTAATGTGTTCATTGAATATTTTTATATACATGTGACTTCATGCTGCACATAGATTTTGAATTGTACGTTTCCATGATGTCAAAAATAAAAAAAATAAAAATATATAGAACCAAGCAAAATTCGAACCCAGGGTAACAAAAGCCATGTATCTCAACCAAGTGTCTTACAGTCACAAGCAAGGAGTCATTATAATCGACACAGTATTATTGTAATTAAGATCTACTGTTTGGTTAAGTAAGTTTTTGTAGGAATGTTCCAAAATTCTATAAATATAAAAGTGCAGTCACGGCCCACCTGATAAAATTGGACTATAGTCAATAATTTTACACTCTATGTAGGGAAATCATTACTAAGTATAATAATCATTAATCTTAAATTCAAAGATTTAACCTGTTAACTGTTGCAGCCTGCAATCAAATCAAGAACATACGGAATTAAATTTCCCCACTCTACCATCACAGTACAAGCTTGTGAAGGTTAATTAGCAAATCAAAAAAGATTATTTACAAAGTACAACTTAAAATAATTAAACGTCTTAATCAACAAATATCTTGTGTTAAATTGATATTACATGTTTATATGAATTTTAATTTGTTTTTTGTTTTGTTAGCATTTAATTAAGTTTCAAAACTGCTTAGCTATCAAAAAGATTATTTTTGGCAAACCTGTTTGAAATTAACTTATGTAGCAAACTTTTTTGAAATCAACTTATTCTAGGCAAACCAGCGGTCCACATTAAAAAGACTGGATTTATCCAAATGTGAAGCCTCGTTGAATATAGTCTTTATTATTATCATTATAACTTGTTTGAAATCAACTTATTTAGTAACTTGTTTTTAATAAACTTATATGGCAAACTTGTTGAAGAAAAAAGTCAATTCAGCTACACAAAAATGACGAAATGACGCCAATTTAACGCTGTAGCAACATGTTGTACATATTATATCACAGTAGTCAGTCAACGTAAACACCGTTCCTGGAAAGGCTAAAGTCCAAGATTATGTTGATAACCAGTTACTAGGCACATACTTCTGTCAGTGACTGACAACTGCTCTACTTGATTTAAAATCAATGGTAGGAGGAAGAATCAATGTTGAAATTATCTTATGACCAAACAACACGAAAGTTTGTCCCACCTGAGAATTGTACTCACGACCCCTCAATCAGTAGATTAGTGTGCTACAGACTGAGTTAGGTGGACCAGCTTTAGATAACTTGAATGTTTATAATGATACAAAATTTCTGTTCAAAACTAATCCTTCAGATATCAATAATAACATGTGTACATGTGAGGAAATTAAATGGCATATTTCAAGTAAGTTTCAAGTACAGGAAGAAAAAATTATTGGTGAACAAGTGTCTTAGTGAATATCAACTATTGTTAAAGTTTGAACATTAGCTAAGTGTATACTTAAACTGTCCCAATTTAGGCATATCTCATGTACCTCAAGTACGTAGGGAAATAAAATGAAATTACATTATTGCTGAGGAGAAATTAAGTCGCTTTATATATGAAAACACTGTTATCACCAAAGCATGTTAATTGTTACTAAATTAATGATAGGGTTGTCATTGATATATCCAAAGGCAAGTATTGGTGATATATCGAGTCAGGAGTGTAATAGAAGCCGCTAGAACTCCTGTACATATGTACTATATAATGCCCTTATGATGTTATGCAAGATGTTAAAAGTTGTTTCAGACATAAAACAAACTAAAACAAACTGTATTTTCTTGTTCCTAAAACCTAACAGAAAACACGAAAACTAAGAAATATAAAAAAGATAAATACAATGCAGAGTTGATAATTAAATGTCACCTTCATATAGTTTTTAACGTCGTATTCAACACATATTAAGGACATATATACAACGGCCAGCTCTTCCTACTATAGGTTCCCCGGACACTTTTCTATCACCTGTACTTAATTACCCTACCACGAGGCTGACAACTCATGTATAGGGTATGACCTACTGCGACCGGGCTTGAACCTGTGATCTCTGGATTCGAAGTCAGACATGCTAACCACTACGCCATGGCCATCGCTTTCATTTAGTTTGCAGCTTTATAAAATGCAAGATTGTATCAAAATTCCAAACTGCGAATCCGTAGTGGATCGTCTGTCAAGAATTGGTAATACATTGATATTGCGATTTCCAATGATGGCTCTAATCTATGAATACACGAAATCACGTTCATATTTCAACTTGTGTGACCGATAAATGATATATTTATCCTTAAAAAAACATAAATGAAAATATGTTTACAAAGCCTCAGTGAATTAACATTTGGTCTAACAGCAACCATTAGGAAATAACCTATGTAAAAATATAACACTTTGTCTTACCTGCTGGTCCTGGGTTAGGTTTAACACCAGCCATAACTAGGAGTATACCAATAAATGATAACGCTCCAAAGTATTTAATCTATCATTGACGAACCATATCTCTGAAAATGGATGTTATAATAAGTAACAAAGGTATGTCATGTCACACGATATCTGTACTATGTAACATAGAGACATCATGTCACACGATATCAGTAATATGTAACATAGAGACATCATGTCACACGATATCTGAACTATGTAACATAGAGACATCATGTCACACGATATCAGTAATATGTAACATAGAGACATCATGTCACACGATATCTGAACTATGTAACATAGAGACATCATGTCACACGATATCTGTACTATGTAACATAGAGACATCATGTCACACGATATCAGTACTATGTAACATAGAGACATCATGTCACACGATATCTGTACTATGTAACATAGAGACATCATGTCACACGATATCTGTACTATGTAACATAGAGACATCATGTCACACGATATCTGTACTATGTAACATAGAGACATCATGTCACACGATATCTGTACTATGTAACATAGAGACATCATGTCACATGATATCTGTACTATGTAACATAGAGACATCATGTCACACGATATCTGTACTATGTAACATAGAGACATCATGTCACACGATATCTGTACTATATACTGTACATAGAGACATCATGTCACACAATATCTGTACTATGTAACATAGAGACATCATGTCACACGATATCTGTACTATGTAACATAGAGACATCATGTCACACGATATCTGTACTATGTAACATAGAGACATTATGTCACACAATATCTGTACTATGTAACATAGAGACATTATGTCACACAATATCTGTACTATGTAACATAGAGACATCATGTCACACAATATCTGTGCCACATGACACACATGCATCATGTCACATGAACACACACAACGTTTCATTTCGGAACACTTTAAGGGCTTTGACTTTTCTAGGGACTATCAGACCTTTTACTTTTGTTAGGGACTATCACCTTGATTATTTGTTAGTGGCTATCAGCCCTTAATCTTTATTAGCAGCTTTCAACAATTTATTATATGTTAGGGGCTATCAACCCTTGATTATGTGTTAGCGTCTATCAGCTCTTGATTATGTGTTAGCGTCTATCAGCTCTTGATTATGTGTTAGCATCTATCAACTCTTGATTATGTGTTAGCGTCTATCAGCTCTTGAATGTTTTGTTAGCGACTATCAGCCCTTAATTATGTGTCTGCGGCTATCAGCCCTTGATTGTTTGTTAGCATCTATCAGCTCTTGATTTTTTGTAAGCGTATCACCCTTTGATTTTTTGTTAGCGTCTATCAGCCCTAAATTATGTGTTAGCGACTATCAGCCCTTGATTATTTGTTAGCGGCTATCAGCCCTTGACTATATGTAAGGGGCTATCAGCCCTTGATTATTTGTTAGTGGCTATCAGCCCTTGACTATATGTAAGGGGCTATCAGCCCTTGATTATTTGTTAGTGGCTATCAGCCCTTGACTATATGTTAGGGGCTATCAGCTCTTGGTTATTTGTTAGCGGCTATCAGCCCTTGATGTAAATAACTTTATGTGAGAACACTTAATTGATTAGTGTTGACTGTTTGAAAGCTCAACTAGATGAGTTTTTGAACATATGGGTCATTATAAAATGTTCTTGACACTATTTTAATTCTAAAATTAAATAGATTCTGACCACTTAATACAGGTTATTTGATATAAGGAACATCATATGATTAGGGCTGTAACGATTCACCGATGCATCGTGAGATCGTATTCCCAACTGTCCGATACGGGTGTATCGAATCGCGTCCTAAAAAATCGCGATTCAGAAGGCCCTTTACAAGAAATTGGTTAAAAACAAAATATACTATATCTATAGCATTTAACTTGCAATTGCAATCTTTACTCAAATTTACTTCTTATTCTCAATTGTCATTAAACAAAGATAACATTTGTTATTAGAGTAATAATTAACTTTTTTAATTTTATGATTGTTTCATAAATATATCATAATTTGTCAATGCATTCATACCAAATTTACAATTGATATCGAAATCGCGAGGCATATACCGTGATACGTATCGTATCACGACCTTGGCCAAGATAAGCAGCCCTACATTATGATCCAATAAAATAGTTCTTCTTTATTAGGTGATAGATGTACATGTATATTTCAGTCTTATTCATCTTATGTCTTATGTTTAATACTATGCTATTCAAATTATTCCTACTTATTAGATACGGTCATCTAATTTGCTTAAAATAAGGATTACATAATAGTACGGGGGCCAGTGGCATCCACCGTGCACCCCCCTCTAGACTTTTTGCCACCAATGTTAAATTGTTCCCTAGGGTCCACTGAATCAGAATCCGCATTGTTCTAAAAATAAACTTTGCTCACTACATGAAATGTCACAGTTTCCATGGCAACCCCATGTTTTTTGTCGAAATTGTCAGTGTTTGTAAAATCATATATAACTTGAACAAACATTAAGCTGGAATAATATACTTAATGTCAAATCAAAGCTGAGGCACTGACCTTTAGAATTATATGTAACACTATCTACTAAAATACAGTTTAATTCATGAAATTAACCGAACAACATGAAAAAGGCAGAAAAATATAGATTTTTTCCAATTACATGCATATCAATTAATTTCCAAACTCTATTTTGGACCTAATTCACATATTCAACCACATCTAATTAATAACCAATCACATGGCTTGGCATTAATTGTTCATCTAGGTTTCATGAATGGGCATCCAGCTGTACTTTTAACTTACCCTATGTTTACAAGCAGAAAAAGGTTGTCTGAACCAAAATATTGGTTGTCAGGGACAATATGACAACCTATAATGTTGAGACCTGCCCCAGTATTATCAACACATCTGATAATAGTGATAGGAAATCAAAAGTAGAAAAATAGAAGTTAAAGCATACCAGTCAAATTAAACACTGTTAGAATCAAACAAACATTGAACTTATTACAGATAATCTTGATTACCTCTGGGTACAGGAATGTCTAAGGTATAGTGCGGACATATTGACCCCGACCTTACCTTTCTCATTTGCATCTTATTATCAGATACACATGTCCCGGCGAAAATCAATACCACGCCTAATCTACACTTCGGCTCGTCAATACGTATCTAAAATAAGCAGTCGATTTACATTGATTGTAAATAGCATCGGCGGGTACTTAGTAGGGTTGCATGGGGCTTGTAGGTTTTAAGGGTGTAATGTCGGCTATGACTTACATTATAAGTTTAACAAGACATGTATAGAGTATATATGAGCATTCAAACGTGAAACTTGTTTTCTTACATTTGTAATTACAAATAATATTAAAATGGGCGGGGATGGCGGTTGTGGTGCTAAAACCTACAACTTTTGAATTGGTAGTTAGCCTCATCGTATAATATTCTGGTCCGGCCTATGTGTAATAAAGACTCATTGTACACTTTAAATGTACTTTAGTAACTTTAAAATTAATCCCTGTGTTATAATTACATTTGAGCCTTGACTGTATAATCCGATTGTTTTCGAACATTAATACTACCTTCGTATTCATGAAATGAATATTCTTGCATAAAGGTCAGGTCGGGGTCAATGTGTCCGCACTATAGCCAATTGTAAATTTGATCATGTTATACTTTAACTTATAGTCCACCAGAATTAACCTGAGCTTGAACTACCTAATTATAATAATTACACACTTCACTTACCTAAAATCATGAGTTTCCGTATGCGTGTATACGGTTATACACATGTTTATAACAACCAATGAGGGTATATATCAATTTATTAAAAACTGGCATGTTTTTGTACTTTTAATTTTGGACACATTAGTTCATGGGTTAACAAGTAAGTCAGCAGTATCATGGCACAGTTTTAAAGTATTTATTCTTATGAAAACAACATTAATTGTTCAGAGCATGCATTTTGCCGAAACCTTCCGATATAGTGTGATTTACAAACGAAGACAAAAATAGACTGTAAATACTGAGTTTAATATATTCCTGCATAAAGGTCAAACTCGGATTAATTCTGTTGGACTATACTACAAGGTTAAAATATTACCTGTCTGTCTAATCACTTTATTTAGTCAATCACAAAAAAGAGTCTATTCATAATGTATACAATAACCAAGAATTCATAATAACACATATAAACCAAACACTGATACTTTTGCAGAATAAAATGATATGATTTGAAATTCCTCTTCTAAATAATGTTATAAGTACACTGGTTTCCCAAAAATCTACATATACAATTTAAGTACTTGATATCATTTATGTTTTGAGCATTTTCATTGGTCAATCAAATCATACGATATTGACTCATAAATAAGATTTTTTTGGGATCCCAACGTTTGCCTATCTCTTACAGTTGAAATGTAACATTTATCAGTTTTCAAAACAAACAAAGAATTAACCCTACCTTCTTCCATGACTAAATTAAATCTATTTTAGTCTAAAGTTAGACCTATGTTAACAAATGTAGATAAATTTAAGTCCATAAAACACACTTTACGATACAATCAGTGGCTTAAACATATAAACTTTACAATCATGGCGGTCTGACAATCTACCTCATAAAAATATTTACAACTCTTTACTATTCAGGTATACTGGCCAATTTTAACTAACTAAAGTTTTAATTCATATCAAACTCTCCACAGCAGTTACATTACGCATGGCTATTTTAATTAAATTCAACAAAAGGAAATTCTCTCTGCAGGAAATTTGAACTCATATCATATTATGCAACGAAAAATAAAGTTAGATATTTACAATGTACATTCTTCACTTGAATTTTACGATAAATCAATAAAAAACCTTTGTTCAACAAAACATAATTCATCTTAAAATAGTCGAACACATATATAATAACTATCCTTTAATAATACAATATAAATAAAAAGTAACATACATACTTTAAGAATATCTTCCGTTCAAATGAAGTAGGTAACAATCTTAATTCACATATTCAACCATATCAAATAGATAACCAATCACTGGGCTTGAACAATGATCACGTGATGATCAGTCACGCTTTCATTGGTCAAATAACTACTACAGAACCCTCTATAGTTCTGGCAGCGTGCCATTATATGATGGGTTTCCAAAAATCTTCATATACATTTTTAAGTACACGTAATCATTTATGTTTCGAGTATTTTCATTGGTCAATCAGATCATACGATGTTGACTCATATACATGTATTAGATTTTTTGGGGATCCCAACTTTTGCCTTATTTCTAACAGTTGAAATGTAACATTTATCAGTTTTCAAAACAAACAAAGAATTAACCCTACCTTCAATGACTAAATTAAATCCATTTAAATTTGAAGATTAACCTTCGTTAACAATATGTCTCTAAACCTGAGTCTATAAAACACACTTTACATAATAACCAGTGGCTAAAACATATAAAATTTACAATAATGGCGTTCTGACAATGTACCTTATAAAAATATTTACAGCTCTTTACTGTTCAAGAATACTGGCTGCCATTAACTAGTTAGGTTAGGGTAAGTTTTAAATCATATCAAACTCTCCACAGGGGTTACATTACAAGTGGCTATTTTAATTATTATTAGCAAGACTGTGAAACAGGCGAAGCTATAAGCGGCATTTCAGAATTGCGATCTTGAGTTGTGGTCCATTTTTCCGCATGCCAGAAAATAGTTCAATATCAAAAACTCGATATATAACTGCCTTTATATTGCATTCACACATATTTCATAAAATTCATCGTGACATCAAATCTCTTCAATTTTGTGAACAATTAAACTATGTTAGAAAAGTAATAACACGACGGGTTACCGCGGATGTATACATGTACATCGATTTCATTCATGAAAAATTATGAATGAAAATTTTTACTCGGCCCCGTATCAAGCACTATAGTCACGTGATTAACAATTCAATAAACCTGGAAAGACTCGATCAAACGCTTTACTTTGAATTCGTAAGAACGGTTAAATTTCATAATAATATAAACAGTGGAGTAAATGGTTTATTTCTGTGTAAAAAAATAAACAAATATTGAATGACACAATAATGCTAGTCGCCGTGCAAATTCGAATATTTCATAAGTCTATTACTACTGTTCTCCGCAGTGAAACTTCGAATATTCGTAACATTGAAATTAATGTGCATAATATCTTGATAATTATTTCAGTGAAGTAAATTGGTATTTCTTTGCAAAAAAATACAAATATTGTATAACGAGTTAGAAATTCGAATATTTCCTACGTCGAGATCTGCTGTGACTCATTGCGGTGATAATGGTTAATCGCAGTGAGTTATCGTTCCTTCACAGGTGTCGCCACATAACCCGGTCCAAAACTTCGGGCATACTCGGAATTTATCCTACCTCAAACCAGGAAGTGAAGTTGAATCTTGTCGATTTTTAACATAATTATTCGTTTAAAATGCCTAGTACGTGCTGTTGTGTACCAAATTGTCATAATAGAGGAGGGCACGAATTCCCAACTGAAAAAGAACGACGGGAGAAATGGATTGTTGCCATAAAACGCCTCGATGTTGAAACAATGAAAAACTGAATACCGATTACCGTCGGCCTCAGCAGTTGTGTGCAAGTCGCATTTTAGGCCTGAAGATAACCTTCAGCTAACGAAAGACGGTAAGATTTGTTCACAAGTTGTTTTTACTTTAAAATATAAACATAAATGGGTACATTATACGTACAGTTGTGGAATATTGAATTGAAATAGTGATATGCGGTAGTGGGTGGGGTAAAGCTAAAGAATTGATACAATGTGAGACCTAATTTATCTGCTAAGAGTTGACTTATATGAACCTATATAAACATGATTTGGTTTACTTTGTTTGAATTTTACTCCATGGCATCACTGTATAGGTCATGTCAAGGCAGTCAGCCCACCTACTCACTGATCATGGAAAAGTTAAATTTTGTAGAGGCATATATCTGTCCATGACCTTCTTGGGAATCAAAACAAGGACCCTTGATCAGTTTACTACCAACTGAGCTAGCAGGATGGGCTTTATAAACACGATAAACCTTTCTTCTGTTAATGATGATCAGTATTAAGAGATTATGATTTTTGATTTAGTATGTTTATTCAATCATTGACCTTAGACTTGGTACCTTTTATTTTGTAGGGAGAAAGCGCGGTCAACAGAAGCTATTGTCATGAGCTGTACCAACACTGTTTCAATGGAAGAAACCCAAAACCCCATCAGATATAAGTCGTAGTGAACGGCTGTTTGTGAGAGAAAGTCGTAAAAGAAAAAGGGAGTCAGATGTTGTTCGACAATTAGAGGTCGAGTTTTCTCAGCCTTTAGATGTGATTGAGGAGATAGTTCCAGCCACGGATGATGACATCTTATTCACAGCTGTTCCATTAAAAAATGAATAGAGACTGTGCTTCACAAACAGAAGCAAAACCAATGTTTGACATTGATAACTTTGTTAATGACAGTGAAGGAATTCTTTTCTACACTGGGTTAGAAAATTACATGAAATTCATGTTTGTATTAAATACACTTGGACCTGCAGCTTTTTTATCTAACGTATTTATACCACAATGTCACATTTATCTCCATACCAAATCAATTGTTCATAACACTAATGAAACTTAGAAAAAACATGACTCATTTTGAACTATCAAGAATGTTTAACATATCAGAAGGAAGTGTTAAAAATGTAGTATATAAATGGATATTATTTATGTCAAAACAGTGGCGTGAAATTGATATTTGGCCGTCACGGAACTTAGTATCAAAATCAAAATTTCCTACAACACATGTAGTAATTGATGGAACCGAGTGTCCCATAAAAAAACGAAGGCCCCAAGAGCTCAACAGGCAACATATTCAACCTATAAAAACAGGAATACTGTAAAAACTTTAATAGGTGCTTCACCAGGTGGGGTCATAACATATACATCTCCTTTATATGGTGGATCTACTAGTGACAGACAAATGGTTGAACGCAGTGCTTTATTCATCATGTGTGATCCTGGAGATTCTATCATGGCCGGCAAAGGATTTAATGTGCAAGATTTGTTTGCACCAAATCATGTGACAATTAATGTTCCAACTTTCTTTAAAAAAAGAACAGACTGTTAGGAAAAGTTGTTATGAAGGACCGGCGAATATCCAGTAAAAGAGTACATATAGAGCGTTTAATTGGTTTAGGAAAAACTTATAAAATATTGTGTCGTCCAATGTCTGGTACTGATGCTCAAGTATCATCAGATATTATATTCATTTGTTTCATGCTTTGCAATTTTAGACCAAGAATTATTTCAATAAATGCATGAATTCAATATTGAAAGTTGAAGTGCATTCAATTTTTAGCTCGACTTTACGTAGTAATGTAGAGCTCTCTTACTCGCCCCGGGGTCCGCGTCCACCTTTCTGATTATAATTTTTGTGCAGTAAAATACTTTCTTCTGTATCTTAGTTATTTCTTAAGATACTAACTTCAAACTTTAAATATATGTTCCTTACTATCAACCACATCTCATGTGACAAGGTTCATAACTCCAAACACATTTTTTTAGAATTATCTCCCCTTGAACTGGTTAAATTTTTGTGTGCACAGTTTAAAGTTTTTGTGCAGTAAAATACTTTCTTCTATATCTTTGTTATTTCTTAAGATACTAACTTCAAACTTTAAATATATGTTCCTTACTATCAACCACATCTCATGTGACAAGGTGTATAACTCCAAACACATTTCTTTCAGAATTATCTCCCCTTGAACTGATTAAAGTTTTTGTGCACAGATTAAAGTTTTTGTGCAGTAAAATACTTTCTTCTATATCTTTGTTTTTTCTTAAGATATTAACTTCAAACTTTAAATATATGCTTCTTATTATCAACCACATCTCATGTGACAAGGTTCATAAATCTAAATATATTTTTTTCAGAATTATCTCCCCTTGAACTTAGAGTTTTCTTTCAAAAATGTTTGTTTTTACTGCAACTGTTTTATTCCTTTAGGTATTGACTTCAAACTTTAAATGTACATTCCTTATTATCAACCACATATCATGTGACAAGGTGTATAACTTCAAATATTTTTTAAGAATTATCTAATCTTGAACTTAGCGTATTCTTTAAAAAGTGTTTGTTTTTACTGCAACTGTTTTATTTCTATAGGTATTGACTTCAACCTTTAAATGTACATTCCTTATTATCAACCAAATCTCATGTGACAAGGTGTATAACTTCAAATATATTTTTTCAGATTTATCTCCCCTTGAACTTAGAGTTTTCTTTAAAAAATGTTTGTTTTTACTGCAACTGTTTTATTTTTTAAGGTATTGACTTCAAACTTAAAATATTTGTTTCCTATTATCAACCAAATCTCATGTGACTAGGTTTATAACTCCTTATACATATTTTTTACTCCTGTGACGAACACTAACTAAGTCGAGCATGCTGACTCCTCTGACAGCTCTTGTTAAGTTGTATAATGTTAGTGAGAACATGATATATATTTTAGTCTGAAATTTATACTTATGCCTTGAACACCTGAATTCTTCATTTATTTTTTTCTCTAAAATGTATAAGTTTCTGAAGTTTATGTGTGTTATTTACACATTGTACATGTATGTGTAAATTTTACTGTGTATATATTAAAAATAATTTGATAAAAACACATTTTAAGCATAAGTTTCAGACTCAAACACTCATAACATGCTACAGTGTATACTTTCCTATTACAGATCTATACTATCGTCAAATAAAAATTAAAATAATAAGATGGAGTTTAACAATTGTTTTTATTTTTGATGACCAAAATATTATTTACAAAAGCTTTGTACATCACGTATTTTCTCTTTTATAAACAAATGTGCATGTTTTGTGAAAACTTTAAGGCCACAACAAGTTGATCATATGTTCTACGGCTTTTTTTAAAGAAAATGCCGCAAGCAAGCAAAGAAAAAGAAACTTAATTCACTTGTTTTTTATAGCTTTATATGGTTTGACCAAATTTTTATGAACAAGCGAGGTAATAAAAAATACAATATAAAAATATTTAGGGAACCTCTGCTGGACTCTCAGCCGGGGTATCAGCGGGCTCCGCAGGCCTTTTGCCGGGGTCTACGCGGCCTACCGTGGACATCGGTCTTTGTCGCTGGATTTCAGCGAAGATAAGCACGGGACACCGGGGAAAGCCCGGCTGGGTACTCGGCCTCACTTGAATCAGCGGAGGATGGCTTAGTTCCGCGGGGAAACCTCGGCTGGGCACCCGGCTGCGGCTAAAGCCAGCTCTGCGGTTATTTTGCTTGGGATTTCAGCGGAGGCAAGTACGGGTCACTGGGGTATGCATTTTATGTTGGTCCCAATCCGTTTCCACACCAAAAAAGTGCAAGTCGTAATTTTATTTTTGTTATATTAGTCCAGGCGGCTTGGGATACCGGCAGGCGGCTCATTTCAGCGGGGAAACATCGGATGTGCACTCGGCCGGAGCATCAGTGGGCCTTATGCGGGGGCAATGCAGCCTGCCGCGGACATCAGTCTTTCTCGCTGGATTTCAGCGGAGACAAGCACGGGACACGGGGGTAAGATCGGCTGGGCACTCGGCCGTGCTGGAATCAGCGTAGGCGGCCTAAGTTCCGCAGGGAAACCTCGGCTGGGCACCCGGCCGCGGCTTCAGTGGGCTCGGCAGGTCTTTTGCCAGGGATTTAAGCGCAGGCAAGCACAGGACACCCTGGTAGACCTTGGATGGTGGTTCCAACCTGTTTCCACACCAAAAAAAGTGCAAAGTAAAGAAATCATGAACTGCTTCTACCATCAGATTCTGACGACTCTGATATGTAAAAAAGTGATCTTATTTTAAGTTCATGATATTTTGTATTTTATTGGGGGCTACTGTCCCCGAACACCCGCTTTTTATGGTCATCGTCAATACCGACTCGTTGAAGACACAGGGAGTCATAACTATAACCATTTATACCTATATCCATGGCTGCCCTAATTGTGGCACGTACCCATTGAATAAAACCCTCTTTTAGATTTAAAGTTTGCATTGCATGTCTATGAAAAGTATGTTATGAATTTAAGAAAAATTCTGAATTTTTGGATTTGAGGAGGTAAATGCTAGTTAAAATCATAAACAAAATTTGAGTAAATTCCATCCGATAGTTATTTAGATATTTCATTGGGTCCAGCTTTAAGGCAAAATACCTATAAAATGAAAACATTTTGTATTTTTAATGTGTATTTCACACTTTATATTGTTTCATTTCAATTAATGATATTGTTCTCTACCTCGTGCTGTTGCGTTGTCCTTTTTTAAAAAAATGTACATACTGCAGGCTGATCCAACAATTGTTTAAATCGACTTCATTTATGATAATTTCTACTGCTTACCTTAAAAGTAACTCATAGTAGCAGAACAGTTCTGTTCTGTTTATGATAGCTATGAAAGTAAGATTACAAAAACAAGAATCATTTTAATTTTCTTTTTTCCATTTTTGAATCATCTAGCTTGTGAATAATGATTTTAATTTTTTCTTCACGTGTTCAACATGATTTTGATATTTGAAGTACAATATTTCGTGATTATAGACAGGATGTATGAAAGAATTGTGTTGACATTACTGAAAATCATTATTTCTATTGCATGAGGAAATAAAATTTCTCACAGCTCTTCATCAACTAGTAATTATACAAGTCAATTGATCAGTCAGTTACTACAAAATGTATGCCAATCTTTCTTAAAAAGCTCTTAATCATCAGATTTGATTTATACCTAAATTAATGACTGGTTATACATGAGACTTAACTAAAGCTTGAACTATTGATGGTTGTTTGAGCCTTCAACACAGTCTTGCTTCAGTGCTTTTCAGCACTTTGATTTTTTTACTGGATTTAACGCCGTGTCAACACAATTTGAGGTAATTTTACGGTGTGGCTTACAATTTTAATTAAATTCATTAAAGGGAAATTCTCTCTGCAGGGAATTTGAACTCATATCATAATATGCAACGAAAAATAAAGTTAGATATTTACAATGTACACTCTTTACTTGAATTTTACGATAAATCAATAAAAAACCTTTGTTCAACAAAACATAAATCATCTTAAAATAGTCAAGCACATATCATAACTATCCTATAACAATAGCATATGAAAATAAGCTAACAAGTATCGTACTTACCTCGGTGACGTTTGATACTGGTTTAAGCAGACTGATATCATTTCTGTAACTAGGTGGAGTATAGTCATATGATATTTGAATAGTTTCAGTACGTCACAGATAAATGTGTATAATCTATTCATAGACAGATAATTTTAGTAACAGCTTTGAATTCCCATGTCTAAATTTAGATCAGATAAATGTGAGAATAGTTATGATGAAAATCAAAGTACTGTCACGCTGCGCAAAGGTGTATCTAGCCAGGGGGGCCGGACCCCCTCGTGCATGAGTGTATTTTTAACTGTTAGCAATTTTATAGTAGTATGAAGCAATTTTTCTCCATGCATAACATAGAGCTATTCAGCAAACTGTGTATAAAGAAGTTGTGGTTCGAAAGTTTGGACCCCCCCATAGAAAAAAATCGTGGATCCGCCCCTGCCTTGAACCAGAGTCGTTAAAATATGCTTTAGGAATAATATTTTGTCAACAAACACAAATAAACGACAACTTGCACACATTATCATGTAAGAGTTGTAACTATTCTAAAATTATGATATTCTATAAAAGGTTGAGTACATGTATAGAAGAAACTATATAGGAACGCATTATTTTATGATCATTAAAGCCCCATTTCTAAATTGAATGCTGATAATTGTCAAGTATCATGCTTTTGCTTAAAACTTATGCAAACATTAAGGTAATATATAATACGCATCCCAGACACAAAAATCTCAAGTATTTTCTCCAGAATTTATACTAATTCTTTTTTTAAATTTGCGATTAAAACCAAAAGTAAAGACTCAACGGAAAATCACAGATGTTGACAAACGAGGTCGGAATATCCGGTCGTGTCTAAAAATAGCCACAACTTCAAATCGAAATTAAACACATTTTCTGCTTTAATAAATAAACGTTTTTATAGTGAATTTCGTGCGAAAGCTAATTAAAGTTCACGAAACTCATGTAAATAGTTGTGTAAAATTATACATGAACATATACTGACAAGAAAAAGAAACGCAGCAATTATAAGTCTTTAAATATACAGAAATATACAGAAAGACCCAATATATTGTTTGGTTAGGCGTATTATTCAATTGAGTTTTTTAAATCACTGTAAACTTAAACAAGTAATATTTCATAGTATATTTAAATAAGTAATATTTCACTGTAAATTTAAATAAGTAATATTTCACTGTAAATTTCAATAAGTAATATTTCACTGTAAATTTCAATAAGTAATATTTCACTGTAAATTTAAACAAGTAATATTTCACTGTAAATTTAAATAAGTAATATTTCACAGTAAATTTAAATAAGTAATATTTCACTGTAAATTTAAACAAGTAATATTTCACTGTAAATTTAAACAAGTAATATTTCACTGTAAATTTCAATAAGTAATATTTCACTGTAAATTTCAATAAGTAATATTTCACTGTAAATTTCAATAAGTAATATTTCACAGTATATTTAAATAAGTAATATTTTACTGTAAACTTAAACAAGCAATATAAAATGAATATTTCCTGTAAATTTAAACTAGTAATATTTCACTGTAAACTGAAATAAGTAATATTTCACTGTAAATATAAGCAAGTAATATTTCACTGCAAATATTAACAACTAATATCTACCCTCGTCTTCACTGTTACTTTATCATATATAATTATTCTCTCTAGACTTGTATGTATAAAACATTTAAGTATATAAAGATCTTGTTCATAGTCTGCTATTGGGGGAGCGAACTGCTGTAGAATTGTCATTCTTTGGAATACATTACAGTGGTAAAAATCCTAGTCAATACAATGCCCTGTGAGAATGTCCCATCTAAGCAAATGTCTATTTCAAATATTTTATTATTTTATCTATTGGAGTTAACGCCGTGTCAACACAATTTAGGTCATTTTACGGCGTCCAGCGCACCTAACCTAGCTTTCCTGGACCATTGTCTATAACCAGTACTCACCTACCCTTCCACAAGGCCGGAAACTTCTCCATATTATCTAATTAATGGAGGAAATTCAACATTATTGTCAAATTTTCATGGAAGGGTATAACCTCCCCGGGTGGGATTTGAACCTGCACCCCCTCGGGCATGTGATTCAAAATCCCGTCTCGCTACCAACTGCGCTATCAACCCAGGTTTTATTTCAAACACAAGCCCTACTTACTTCCAGTCAATGAAATTTGGATATGAAAGTGGTTGCCCCAGGTCATTTTAGCAGCTAGCACTATATCGTGTTACTAGAAATTTGGTTGCCCAAAAGAAATTTTTGTTTGCCAGAACTAGAAATTGTTGTCAAAGGCAATAAAACGCCCACTAAATTTGTAGAGTGTAGCTCTATCAATTCTTGTCCCAGTCATACTTTGACAGGTAAAAGTATATCAGAATGATAATGGCCGCATCCGATGAAATGAATTAGGTATTGGATAATTATGTAAACTTTCAAATGAACTGTAAACTTTCAAATGAACATTTCTCACTACACAGACACAAATCAAAGGATCTTTGTACAAGGATTACAGTAGATACCTTTTTTTAGTTGTTCAGTTACATTCATGCTAATAAAGTATCCGAAATTCTTAAGAGACTAATCCACGTCCGAATTGTGTTATCTTGAGACATGTTTTTGTTTATTGTTTGCTAAATATACGTGTAATCAGAAAATCAAAATCGAATGTCCTATTTAGTGCCTAACTCCAACTAAAGCAAATATCGTCATCAAATGATCATGCAAGATTAAGAAAATGTAATATCGGACCAAACTAAAGGAAGCCCCCATGATTACATTGCATAACCCAATAACAATAGTGGTAAGGGGCAGGTAATCCAGACTTAATCAATTCCTGAAATACTTTACTAAACCTAGTTCTGGCTTCCAAAACTTTATAAGCCGCCTGAAGATCTTAAGCTATACTAAACCCATGGACACCAACAGTTCTAAAAAGCTGTAAGTTAAAAGCATGTCTCTATTCGCAGCATATGGCTTTCACCAGTTAGGGGTAACAATAGCCAGGACTGCATAAACTAAATAAAGTCGGGAAAATTCAGATTCTTTTCTACCAACATATTCATTAAACGTAACAATGACTTACACGGGATAAACATAAGCCCGAGGAGTCTCAATTATCCGAAATGTTTGCATGTCCGAATTTTATACACTTGCTCATGAATGATTATTTCCATAATGTATAAATACAATAAATGAAAACTTACATATTTCAGATAATTATTTGCTGTTTTTTTTTATTAATCACGAGTCTATCTACCACAATTAACCCAATTTGTTTGTTTACAGTTAACAATGAAGTTGTCGAGTTGTAGATAGAAGTTCCGGAACTAAGGGAAGTAACTACGATAGACGATTTCATAAGTTCTACACGTTGTTATCTCCCCTATCAACTAGACATTTTGGCAGTGACGAACCAGGGGCCTAATATTTCATTTCTTATTTTAACTCAAATAACGGGATCTCATACATTGATTTTATCTAGGAATTACATAAAAAATTGTTTTCAGTTTTTACTGTAAATAAATATATAAAAAAATAGATATTTACTCGCCTAGGTATCAGGGAATTAGATACATCTATGTCTCTGTAGGTATTAAAAAGAGATACAAAATATTTTACAAATTTAAGAAACACTTATCTTTATCATTAGTTTTGGCAATATTTAATAGAACTGACTTAGGTCTACATATATATATATTGCACACCAGGTGTTTGATAATAATTGAGATATACAAATAAGTATACTTGTGATATTTTTCATTTTCCGTACTTCTCATGAATAAAATAGATCAAAACTTTTTACAAATTGTTTGAGCATCAACTATCTATCTATCTCCCTATACTGTCATAGCCCCTTCTATGGGACAAAGACAGGTGTGTGTCAAACCGCTTCGAGCAGGAAATAAAAGAAAAGGTAATAATAAGGATAAGATAGGTTTAGTTAAAAAAATAAAAATAATAAAAGTAGTGACAGTAGATTTAGGGTGAAACATGTTCAATGCTACTGACAGCAGCATCCACAGATGATAAAATATGGAACATGTGCTGGTAGATTGTTCCAGTGGTATATAGTCCAAGTAATATATGAGCATTTTAACCAACCTGAGTTTCTATGAAATAACGGGGACATTGCATATTTGTATCTAGCATTCTAGCAAGTTATATTAATCAATAATTAATAATAAGATAATGTATAATAACCAACTACTAAGCGCATACTTTCGTCAGTGACTTGACAACTGCCCTACATAATTAAAAATAATTGGTAGGAGAGATGAGGAGAGTGGCCGCAGAAATAATTTCATGACCAAGCTCCACGAAAGTATGCCCCGCCCGGGAATTGAACCCACGACCCCCTCAATTAGTAGACTTGCATGCTACCAACTGAGCTAGCCGGGTGGCAAAAGTGATGTTAATTTACCAAAGGGAAGCTACTCCAAGTTAAAAGTGTTAGACAAAGAATATTTCCAGTTAAATCCTGCATAGAAATTACACAAAATACTAAATACTATGAGACAACACTATTATGATATAACATTGATTTATTTTTCAACAATTGAAACATTATTTATTATACATAAACATTAATTACATATCAATGTGATATAAAAATTGACAATAAATTTTAAAGAAAAGTACAGCACAGAACATCATGCATCGGGAAACCACAGTACTTTCTTTTGTAAAACTTAACTCCATACGTACCGTGGGTAATTTGACTGGCGAAATCTCATTATCATAAATATGCATGAGGCAGGGGAGACCAATCTTTTCCCAATGAAATCACATGTTTTAATTAAATACTCTTCAATAACAATGACGTCATACTGAGATTTTCTTCTCACTGCTTTAGAAAAATCATTTATGGAGGTTGCCATTTTTAAGGTAAACCCAACCTTGGATACAAATCGTAATTTCATTGGTTAGTTTTCCACAGTAGTTTCCTTGCGGAACCAATGGTTACGAGACTTTCCTAACCTAATAATGCAGCATAGCAGAGTAATGTATTACGGAATAACCGACGATTAGTACAGTAGGGGTGTAATTGTTAACCAATTTATGGTTAAATTGCAATACAAGGGATGATCCAAAATAACATAGACATTTGCTACAGTTAACATTTATCAGAAATAAGTACAATCAGAAAACAAAATACATCAACATAAATCAGAATATGTCCTGCATATTCTTACAAAATTTGAGAAAAAAATGCTGACTCAGTAAAAAATGTCAATACTTTCTCAATTAATCATTGCAGAGATTGATAAAACTCCCCGCAGCGGTTATCTCCCTTTATCAAATCAATAACCACTGCCACCACAAGTAAAATTCGTCTCTCAGAGAGCCGAAAAACTTTTTCATCTTTTCTTTTACAATTCAATATTTTCAATAATTTTAGTCTTCTCTTAGTAAAATATTATGTTCAAAGTACATAAAGATAAAAAATAGTTTTAATTATCAATTTGTAGAAATAACAAAGCGTGACGTAAGCACTGTGAGGAGTTTGGAGATTGATATGTAAACAAAATAAAGGTTATTGTACAATACGTCGGTCGGCTGCCAAAACCTCGTATCTCAATTTTTCAAGGTTTTCAGGAGAAGGAAAAAACTATTTTATCAAAAAGTTGTATCTCAAAATTATCCAAACTTAAAATAATAATTTTTCGTTTCAAAATGTCGTAACTACCATTTGACACCCATAAAATTAATGTATTACAACATTCATCAAAGATAACTGTTTCCCATGTTTGCAAACAATAAAAATGTAATAAATGCATTATTTCTGCTCCTTAATTTAATTACTAGTGTAGAATACTTGACATTATTAGTGGACCAGAAATGATAAACTATTTTCAATCGTTTTAGTCAAAATTATAAGTCATAAGATAAGCATACAAAATTAAAGTTAAATTAATAAAGTGGTTGAAATCAAACATATTTTACCTCTTAAAAAGAAGAATCCAACTGCATGATCATTTTTTATCAACAATGGAGTGTTAAGTGTGAGATACCATATTTTGACCGTTGTTCAAAAAACAAATCGGAATTACCATATTTCATCTCATGACAATATTTCGGGTATTGATTGGCTTACAGGTACGACGTTTTGGGACAAGATGGGAATCGCTTTGGCGTACTTTGTGCAGTCAAAAAGTCATTTTTGCCAAAAATCATAGTTACGACCTTTTGGCAGTCGACCGACGAATACTTGTATAACAGCTAAGAGACTTTTTTCACCATGGTTTTTGGCAATATTCACAAACAAACTCGTATTTTTCATCAAATTCAAGCAACAGTAAAAAAGCAATTACTTTGAAAAATTATATTCAATAAAAACTGTTGTTTTCTTCTCATATAGTGCATGTTCATACTAGGCATTCATAAACATTAAAAGTAGGACTTTTTAATAGCATTTTTATCAAAATTAGGCAGATTTTTATCTTGGCTGGGAGAAAATCGAGAACAATTAAGTTGCTATGATCAAATTATGAGATTCATAACATAAAAACATTTACAAGTACAGTCATTACGAATTGTATTAACCGTATAAATTGTATAAGTTTTGTAAAACATACCAGTTTACAACTAGGATAATTTGAAGTTAATTCTAGGTAATACATCTGACTAACTTTCAACATTAGTTTCCAATAATGTCTATAAGAGCAAGCGCTTGTGAAAGTATAAGGCAAAAATTTAAAACAAAAAAAGCTAAATCAAAATATTACAAAATACAAAAAGAAATACAAATGTACATAAAAAAAAGAAAAATAAATAATACTGCAGAAAGACATTTGATTATAACAACATGATAAATTCTATTTTCTAACAAAATAATACTACAAAGAAAACAAAATCATATTTAAGCTGTATTTTATTTAAATGCTTTGATGTAAAAGCAATATACAAAAGGTGTCTACTGCCGCAACAGTCATTTACACAATAAGGGAGATAATTTCAAGTCACACAAAACAATTTGAGTTGTCTCTCCTTAATCAATAAAAAGAAGGTTTATTGAGACATTTTTCATAGTTTTTTTTCTACAAGATTACATACACTAAACCTGTAAATATTCAAATTATAAAAGATAAATATAATTATACAAAAACAACACAAATGTGTGTTCCATTTAAAAGATTTAGATATATATAAATGTTAAATCATGCTGTAACAAGCATCACATAAATATATATATAAAACAACATCATCTAAATGGACATTCAAATATATATATATATATTTTAGCTCCATTGTGAAACAAGTTCTTACGATTTAGATTGATCACTTTTGAGTCCACTTCCTGGTCCCCCTAGCTAGCTACTGAGCCAGAAGGATGAACATTTTTGCTAAAAAAACAAGAGGGTGTTTTTTAATGGAATTTGAACCAACAAGGAGCTGACTATCTAAAAATTACAAGTCCAACGTCGTAACTATGCGGCGAACCAACTCCAAGAATAACATTTGAAAGGGAAGTAATGATACTTTATACAACTTTAACAGTCATACGTATTATGTACATATAGTCAAAACATAAATAAATTTAACTTAACAACCCGGAGAATGATAAACATTTCTGACAATGTTATACATTTATCTATACATCCATGCTTATAATAACATAATAATACTAATAGAATGATGGAAAAAAAAGGTTTACAATCCTTAAGTTAACGCCACTCACAGTTAGAATTAATTTTATGAAAGTATGATAAAGGCTTACAAAACATGATATTATTATCATATATTACAATACTGTGGTGTGGAATTCCTAAACCAGACTTGTCCGACTCATACATTTACGTCTCCGGATATTTTAGTTACTAAATAATGTTAATGTCAAAATTTTTTAGTCAAATTGTAAGTCATTTTTAAGTAGTATGAAGCAATTTTTCTCGGTGCTTAACATATATTTAATGGTTATGTAGTCTTACTATTAATATGATGCATTTTTTCTGCAAAATGTGTATAATGTGGTCGTGGTTCGAGGTTCAGACCCCCCCTAGAAAAGTTCGGACCCCCCTAGAAAAGTTCGGACCCCCCCCTAGAAAAAATCCTGGATCCGCCCTGTCACTGGTCCAGGGACAAGTGAAAAAACTAGGAATTCCACACTCCAACAACATGTTTATCATTTTGCATTGATTAGATTTATAACATAACTTGAAATTTCAAAAATATTTGACAAAAACTGATAACAGGACTTAACCAAATTTTAACACAGTTCTATAATAAGTATTAGGTTTATACCAAATTGATTAATAGTATTTGTTAACAAAAGTATTATAAAAGTATATTTTGTACATGGAAATATTTTACATGTCTATAAACCAACACATGTGAGGTCCATTCGGAACACCTCGACCTTTCATTAATGAATAATCTCTGAAGGATTCCTAGGGGGTCTTCCCTGGATTTTTGGGATTTTACTACCTACGCGAGGCAAAGCACGTAACGGTTATGCAAAATAGTTCTTGTAGTATACAAACAGATCTTTGTCAAAACATATTTCTATGTTATGTATTTAACCAAATATTGTTCATCGATACCATCTAACTGTGTAATTTTAAATTTACGGACTAAAAACGAAACTTCACTCATCGCCTAAACGATCGTGTATTTATTTACTTCAACACCGGGTTTTCCAAAATGGCGTCTAAATGTGAGGTTATTCATAGCGAATGCCCGAGGAGTTCCGAATGATGTGAGGTCATCAGAAGTACAACAAAGAGATTGTGCCAGTACCGAGTATTTAAAACCGTACTGCGTAATGTTAAAAATTTAGTTTTAAGATTGATGTATGATTGTATACTAGATATGTATAGTGTGACAATATTAACCTGAGCTTGAACCAATCTCCGTAAACAGAGATCCTGTTCTACTCACGTTGTCGTACTGGATCTCTACTTAGTCAATGCAAGGTCACGTCGAGATGAACTTTGTGTCGACCAATCAATGCGTAGCTTTCATCTAGACGAAAACACTATTAATCACATTTTGATTTCGTAATTTCTATTTTTAGACCAAGGTTTGCATGCAAATTTAACAGCGGTATTATTCACAATCTGCGATTGGGTGGCTCATTTTAAATTGCGTGGCGTGGACGATGTAAACAAGTTACATATCATAACAATTTCGTCATGAATATTATGATGAGAAAAGGTCACCTGAACGTGACCTTCGTTTGGAAAAGGCCAGATCTAAATTAGCGAGTATGCGAGCGGCAAAATTTTAGATTGGGTTTTAATCAGATTGAGCTTGAACTACCTTATTATAATAATAGCATGTTTCACTTACAATTAATTGCAAGTTTCCATACAGGTGTGTATACGATTGTATACGAGTATATACAGCCTATGTGACTATAAATCAATTTTGTAATAATGGCATGTTATTGTACTTTTAGTTTTGGACACATACGTTCTTGGTGAAACACTAGTCTGCAATATTGTGGCACAGTTTCAAAGTATTTTTTTTATATGAAAACAAAATTAATTGTTCAATGCTCGTATTTTGTCGAATGCTTCTGATAAAATGCGATTTACAACCAAAGACAAAAATAGAAAATAAATGTACCGAGTTTAATATATTCTTGCATAAAAGTCAAGCTCAGGTTAATTCTGTTGGACTTTACAGTTTTACCGATTGTCATTTATAACATATTCTATCATAACACAGTTATGGTTGTACTCTCCTTTTTTTCAGCAGGTATTGAATTAATACAATCATGTATGAAAACATCAGATTCTTCCTCTGATTTATCACCTTCAGTATCTCCATTATCTTGTCTTATAATACATCTAAACAGTGTCAATTTAATACAACAGTGTTTATCTATAACACTTTCAATAAATGTTTGAAACCATCTTGCGGTCATGTTTGCCTTCCATAATGTAATTGATACTTGTTTAACACTAGGATGAAGTAAGAAACTAACATTGTCTCTTATTGAAATATTCTCCAGTTTTATTGATTCTATTTTAGATGGATATTGAACATTAGTTATCAATGTTTCTACCAAATGGTCATCTAACAGTTTCCTCCCATTTATATCAAGATATTTCAGTTCTAATGCATACTGAATAGAATTGAATATATTAATATAACTTGCAGCAATAATCTTAGAGACAGGACATAACTCAATGTACTCTAGAGATGAAGTATTTATATTGGTACATTCAATATTGTCACATTCAATATTCAAATATTCAAGTTTATTACATTGAACTAATTCAAATGAACCACAGACATCATCGTACAATCCGTCATGTTCAGTACATCTTACACGGTACAATCTTACGTGTTTTAGAAGACTATTGTTAGAAAGAAACTTTGTAAGATATTGTATATCTTTGTGTGAGATTTTAAAGCATTGAAAAGACAATGATGTCAGATAATGGAGATCTTCTAAAGGTAAAGGCAATGTGGATATTTCATTTAACTCACCTACAATGCTAATAATTTGTAATGTTGACTTATTTTGTTTAATCAGTTCATAGATTTCTCTGTTATGATTTTTACAAAATGCAAGAATATCCAACACTTGTAAACTATAAATTTGATCAAATTCATTGTAATATTTCCCCGTATCTGACCTGAATAGTCTAACATTCTTTGAATTAGATAAAATCAACTTCCTCAAATACTCGATTTTGGTATCAGTTATATCTTCACCATCAAATATAAAATCTTCAAGTGGTAATGAGTTTTCAATCTGATAAGATCCTTCAATATTACATTTTAGAATCAAATCTTGTAAAGAGAACAATTGATACCTCTTCTCCCCAGCGTCATCCGAGAAAATTGACTTTACTCTAGTTAAATCTAAATCTTTTGATATCAATGAGTAAATTCTAGTCATCAATGATACAAGATTGTCTATAGATAATCCAGCATAGAATATGAGGAAATTTTCATACTTAAATACATCATTTGTAGTTCTACATTGGCTGAAAAGTTCTAACACATCACTGGTATCAAGGGTAGAAACATATATGGCTGCAAAAAACTCAAGATAACTTTTATGTAAAAAACTAAGTTTGAGTTCTTGTTTACCAAATTTCCTTTTTACTTTATTCTTGGATAATATTCCAATTGCACAGAAAAAGTTTGTTTCTTCCTTAGACAAACAATAAGGTTCTGAGGCCAGTTGATCCCTAGTGAATACATGACTTGTTATATCAGTATCATGTTCAAAATATAATTTGAACGACAGTAAACATAATTGTTCTATTTGTGAAAAATGATCTTTAAAATGCTTCAGCTCAGACAACCTATCTGGAAGTTTTATTTTTGATGGTTTAGATGGTTGAATGTCAATCTCTTTCTTATGAGCTAATTTGAAAAGCATGTCCATGATGTTTCCATATATCAAAGATTTTGACATAGATGTTAATGGACGGTCAAACCATAACATAACCAAATGAGATGTAAGCATGGGAATATGCAACATATCTAAAAGATTGACCCCCTTAACTGCCATCATAAACTCTTCTTTGTTTTTGTTTTCAACATACTTAGTGTTTATAATATTGATTAAGTTACTAACATAGGATTCTATTTCTGTTTTACCAAGACCAGTCATTTTTACTTGGTGATCTAAGTTTGTTTCAGTTAATCTAACATTTTCTATTTTGTAAGGCCTACAAGTTGTAAAATAAACACATTTCAGTGATATAGGCCTAACTGGTATTTCATACTTTCGTTTGTCAGTAGTTTTAGGGATCCATTCATCCAGTCCATCCATAATAACAAGTGAGTCATGATAGTTTAAAATTTCCTTAACATTTCAATACATTCTGTTCCATTCTTCATCATTCTGACAATGGAACAACTCATTGACTACAATTGCTATTAAATCTGTAAAATGAGAATCTCTTAAATTAACATAAAAAACGAAATCAAACCTAGCCAGATAATCAATGTACTCCTGCATACCAACTTTTTCCAATTTCTTAAATAACTTTGATTTGCACCATAACAAAGACAAAAACTTACAAAAAGATGTTTTACCGACACCTGCGTCTCCTGTCAAGTATATATTCTTACAATCTTTGTCTTTAACACGAAACAAATCAGAACAAGTTTTAACTTTCTCTAGTTCGTCAGGAGATTTATCAGTTTGTTGTTTTTCAACCTTGTGATAGTTTACAACATACATTGATGGTACTTCAAACAATTCTAATAGACCACCTGTTTCATCGTCTAGTAGAGGACACAAAGGTAAACTTGAACAAATATCATTCTGGTAAGCGTCAATAAGTATCTTCTGAATATCTGAAAGTATATAATTGTACATGATTTATAATTCAAACAATTATACAACTGATCTAAAAGCTAAGTGCTAGAGTATTCTCTTCAATAACAAAAAGGTTACGGTTTCATTCTCTGAGCATATCATATCAAAAATGATAAAACATACTAGCTTAGAGGTTTTCAAAATTCTGTTGAATCCATTTCACAAATTAGAACAGAACAGATGTTTTATTAAAGATTTGCACAATAAAGGCACATGATCTTACAAAACATTTAAGTACAAATATAATACAGATCAATGATTAGACACATATACAAAGGAAAAACAATGCATACACGAGCATAAATATTTGAGTTTAAAATGATAAGCTTTTGTTATCAATTGAATAAGTACCTAGGAAAGTAGTTAGAAATATTGTGGCTGCAAATTCAGTTTTAAATTGGTATAGTTGTGTTCTACTGTTTTTGTTGGGATGTAATTATTGAGATTCACAAAAAAGTTTGGATGAATGAAAAGCAACCAAACAAGAGAAGTCCACTGATAGCGCGCTCGACTATTCCAGTATTCGGGAATTCTTGAAAACAACAGCAAAATTGGTTTGCAAACCTGTTGAGATGAGTGAGATTTCAAGTGTATATTTTCATTTCATAGTAAAAATGCTAGAATTAGCATGCAATACCTGGACCAGGAATTTTAAGTCTAAACAACAGCATTCTCAAATGAAAGTCCACAAAGCAATCATTGTATTCTGTATTTGACATACAAATATATCTACTAAGACAAGCATTCAGTAAAAATAACACTAGACTTCATAAGTCCAAATTCAGGTAAATTTAGGTAACTTGGTATTTGACCTCTAATGGCAAACCCCGTAGACATGTGTGAGGTTTTAAGTGAATCCCTTCAGTAGTTGCAAAGATAAAATGTTGCACCTAAAAACTTAACTAAGAAATTTCTAAGTATAAAAGGGCCATAATTCAGTCCAAATTCATCCAAGAGCTATGTAACTTGTAATTTGAACTCCAATAGTAACCCGGTGTACACAAATAGAGTTTTAAGTGAATCCATCCAGTACTTGCAAAGATATAAAAGATACAAAAATGTTGCACCTAAAAACTTAACCAAGTAGTGTTACGCCAACACCAACGCCAACACCGACGCACAGCTGAGTAGGATAGCCCCACTATTCTCAGAATAGTCGAGCTATAAACAAGAAATTAGTCATCACCTATTTCATGACACCACTCTCTTTTAGCTTTTTCAAATTGCTCTTTCATTTTAGCATCTATTTCCATACTTTCTGCTTGATCTATCAATGCTGCAATGTGTTGAAACCCACAAAAACTACTCATTCTTTGTAGAATCTGAAAATGATAGAATAAAGATTGGTTAAAAGTTTGCTTCCATACATGTCTAGTAATTTTATATAATAACCCTAGATTCATCAAAGAGCCATAACTCTGCAAAAAAATCAACGGACTGTAACCAAATATGCACATGTCTGCCTGATATCTGGTATATGCGTGAAGTTTAAATAAAATCTGTACAATAGGTGCTAAGAAATTGAGTGGACACGGAAATGCAACTGACTGATCAACCAACCGACCAACCAACAAGCCAACAAAACTGTTTTGGGGGTATAATGTTCCCCAAATTGAGATATAAAAAACAATAAAACTACATCATAGAGCAGCAATATCACATTTAAAACAAAATTATCTCTGAACAATCTAAAATTATGTTTAACTTTTCTTTCACTTATTTAGACTTATCAATGTACAGTACCCACCAAAAGTTTGGAGACATTTTCATTTTGTGGGCTAACTGAATAGCTTTTATCTAAAATTTGATAGCTGTTAATTTTGAATTGCCTTTTAGTTTTGCTTTTCTATTTGTTTAACATTATAATTATAACTGATACTACAAAAATAGCATAGAAACTAGGTACTGGAAAATTATTACAATAAACACGGTTTTGGAGACTTTGGGATGTCAGATGCTGAATCTTGTGGATGTGTTGCATTCATGTTTTCTTCTTCATTCTATCACAAACCATACTTAAATATATTAAAAATTTTGATTCTACTGAAATAATCATAAAAATTCAAGAATTGTAGTAAAGTTCATTTGTCTCCAAACTTTTGGTGGGTACTGTATAATGGTAAACATATATGTGAAAATAAACAAGTCTTTGCTATAATATTTACCAAACATAACTCCGTCCATTTTGTTTGTAAAACTGTCTTGTCTTCCAACACACTTCGTCTATGAGCCAGCTGAAATATGTTGACAATATACATAAAAATATATAATTTTACATTAAACCAGGGGGTTGTACCAATCTGATTCAAACCCGATCTAAAATTTTCCGCTCGCCTCCTCGCTAATTTAGATCTGGCCTTTTTCAAACGAAGGTCACGTTCAGGTGACCTTTTCTCGTCATAATATTAATGACGAAATTGTTATAAGACGTAACTTGTTTACATCGTCTACATCACACAATTTGAAATGAGCCGCCCAATTGCCGAATGTGAATAATATCGCTGTTAAATTAGCTTGCAAACCTTGGTCTTAAAATAGAAATAATGAAATCAAAATGTTATTAATAGTGTTTCATCTAGATGAAAGCTACCCATTGATTGGTCGACACAAAGTTCATCTCAACGTGACCTTCCACGGAGACAGTAGAGATCCTGTACGACAATGCTCTACAGGATATCTGTTTACGGAGATTGGGGTTGTACTAACTCTGTATTTCCACACAGTAGATAATATAAATGTATGTCTGTTATCTATCAAAATATTGTAAAGCAAATTTTGTTATTTCAAATACTTGTCACAAAAAACGTTTACGGTAATCAGACTGTCATACATGTACTTGAAATAGTGTGTGAAGCCGACGGTTCTGAAAGCAGCTCTATATCTGAATATATTTGTATTTTTTATATTTTTGTTGGGTTTAATGCCCTTGCAACACATTGTATAGGCCATATAATGGCGGTCAATCAACCAACTCACTGTTCCTGGAAAGGCTAAATCTCTGGATTTAACTGTTAACCAACTACTAGGTACATACTTTCGTCAGTGACTGACAACTGCCCTACATATATTTGTATATCTTTATCTCAGCATATATAGTCACATAATCTTCATAATGTAAATACATGTACATTGTAAACATGTTGAATTCTCACACGAGTCAAAACAGAAAAGAATCAAATAGCACAAAAATAGCTATTTTCACCAGTAACCTATTTTCCAGATCGACTCAGCTTATGTGCAAAGGGTGTATTTTACTACATGTATTAAAATTAACAGAACAAATTAAGGTGTTTCGGGGATAGAAATGATAGAAAAATAATTGTTATGTAACTCACTTTTTGATAATATTTAATTATTTGATAAGAAAGAGACTCACTTACTCTTACTATAGTAGTTTTCAATGCAGTTATACATTTATCAAAGCTGATTTATTTTCTATGGAAATAGAATTGTACAACAAGAAATGTAATGTGGAAACCACATAAAAGCCAAATTTTCTTCAAGATCTGACCATAAATGACAGAGATATCCAACATATTAAAAATGTTAATGCAAACATTACAAAGGGAAATAATCCAAAATAAAGCCAGGTAGAGTTACTTACTGTTACTGTGGTTACTTTCTTATTCTGTTCATTACATGGTATGTTATCATTGTATGAAGTTTCATAAAGATTTGACAATAAACTGCAGTAATAAATGGTAAAGAAAAAACTTTAACCCAATTGTTAACGACATCGGACAACCGCCAGCCTGCCCGCGTTTCGCCAAACTAAAAGCTGAATTTTTTCGTTGGAAAAATCCGGCTAATTATATTTTCTTGTATACAGATATTGAAAAATATAATACTTGCCTCATTTCTACAATTTCTCAGACGTGTTATGTCTGCTTCCAGTCGTGTGTCTGCTGACCGAGGATTTGACCATACTGGATCTGAAGAGCTACATAAACCACACGTATTTCTTAATAGACAGCACAGTAAGGTGATGTCAAAATTGTCCGATGATGATGAGTTAGGTGGTAGTAGTCGAAGTTGTGCAGAAGAAGGTTTATTTTTTGAAGACAGAAGTTTGTCAAAATCACTCTTTCGATGAGGGTATTTATCTAAATACACCCTGAAGTCTGAACCAACTATGTAATTAAACACCTTTCTTAACACATCTGTCCCGATGTTTATTAATAGATATTCGTATCTAAACACAAAATGTTTAACTGAAATAGACAAATACAAGTTATTTAACATGTAAGTCAACAAGTCTCTTGGGTTCAATTGACATTATATATAATATATAGAGTTTAATTTCAAAATTTAAGGTTTGTTAGCATTTCATTAAGCATTAAAAGTACACCGCTATCACAAAGATATCAACTTCTTGACAAACTTGTTTGAAATCAACTTATTTGACAAACTTGTTAGAAATCAACTTATTTGGCAAATTTTTTAAGAAAAAAAGTATTTATCTTTATTTATTTATTTGGAGTTAACACCTTGTCAACACAATTTAGGTCATTTTACGGCATCCAGCGCAACTAACCTAGCTTTCATGGACCCTTGTCTATGACCAGTACTCACCTACCCTTCCACAAGGCCGGAAACTTCTCCATATTATCTAATCAAATGAGGAAAATTAACATTATTGTCAAATTTTCATGGAAGGGTATAACCTCCCTGGGTGGGTTTCGAACCCGTTTCCCCCTCGGGCATGAGATTCCAAATCCCGGCGCGCTACTAACTGTGCTATCAACGCAGGTGGGAAAAAAGTAAATTGACTGACACAAAATGTGTTGCAATGATCCCCATTTAACATTGTAGCAACACATTATAAAGGTCATATCACAATAGTCAGTTGTCATACGCACTGTTCCTGGCCCTGTAAAAGCTACAACTCTGGATTTAACTGTTAAACGGTAACTAGGCACATACTTCTGTCAGTGACTGACAACTGCCTTACATGATTTAGAATCAGTGATAGGAGGAGAATGAATGTAGAAATTATTTTATGACCAAACAATACAAAAGTATGGCCGGCCTGCTCAAGACCCCTCAATCAGTAGACTTGTGCGCTACAGACTGAGCTAGCCAGGCCGGCTTTAGAGAGTTCAAAATGAATTGATACAAACTTTCCATGCAAAACCAATCCTCCAGATGTCAATTAAAACATGTGTACATGTGAAGGAATAAATTGTTCTTAGTAAAGTGTGTCAAGTACAGGAAGAAACAATTAATGTAATTTTTAGTTGGAAAACAAGTGTCTTGGTGAATATCAACATAAACATAAACTTTGAACATAAGTAGAGCATGGGTGGATCTAGGGGGTGGGTCAGAGGGTCTGACCCCCCCCCTGAAATTTAAAAAAATATACCTTCCATGGGTGTATTTTTTTATCTGTAAACCATTTTTAAGTAGCATGAAGCAATTTGTCTTGGGCTCTCTTTGCTTGTTTTTGAGTTTAACTTGGAAGTAATGGTTATACATTTTTATTGTTGCGTTATTTTGCAAATATTGTATAATGTGGTTGTTGTTCAAAAGTTTGGACCCCCCCTAGAGAAGAATCCTGGATCTATCCCTGCTAAGTGAATACTTAGACTGTCCTTATTTAGTAATGTCTAAAGAATCTCAAGCAAGTTAGGAAATATAATGTAATAACTTCCTCGTGGAGAAGAAATTAACTCCTTGTATGTATACAGTACCCACCAAAAGTTTGGAGACATTTTCACTATGTAGGCCTATTGAATAGCTTTTAGGCCACAACAAGTTGATCGTATGTTCTACAGATTTTTCTGAAAAAAAATGGGGCGAGCGAGCGAAGAAAAAAAAAGTCTTTATTCTCTTGCTTTATATAGCAGTTTGACCAAATTTTATGAGCGAGTGAGGAAATAAAATATTTTTTGGTAAAAACCGTCAAAATTAAGGTGCGAGCAAATCCATAGAACACATGATCAACTTGTTGTGGCCATATCTAAACTGTAATTATTGTTTATTTTGAAATGATCAGTAGTCTTGCTTTATGTTTTGGTTATCACTATACTTATAACTGAGACCACAAAAATAGCATAAAAGCTATGTTATGGAAAATAAATACAATAAACATGTTTTTGGAGGCTTAAGGATTGCAGATGCTGAAACTTATAGATGTGTTGCATTCATAAAATTTGTTTCCATTTCACCAACCATACTTAAATATATAAAAAATGATTCTACAAAAATAAACATCAAAATTCAAGAATTGTAGTAAATTTCTTTTGTCTCTGTACTTTCGGTGGGTACTGTATATACAATGGTATCCAAAAAGTTCTTTACACATGTATTTTTTCATATTTTCATTCTATTTTTTTATTGCAAAATTATTGCTGACACATTTTGTTTTATATGTTTATTGTATAATTGAATAATTTTAATGCATTTAAAAACATAATTGACAATTCATGGTAAACTGCACATTAGTTGAGAAACAATCGGCGACATTTTAAGTATATCGAAGTTAATTCCCAGTAACATAAAAATTTAAAATGTGTAAAGAAACTTTTGGACCCCATGGGCATATTCAGCAAGGCGATCGCTAGCTAGCACTTCGTCCCCTGGTACCCTCGATTTGGTGTCACATAGTAAATACTTTTGGTGCAAGAAAAGTACCAGAGGATGAAGCGCTATCTAGCGATTTCCTAGCGGAACGTACCCCATATATCTCAAAACACTGTTATCACAAAAGCAGGTTATTTGTTACTAAATATTTGAATACATGATATCTCGTTTATTATATTAACTTGTGTAACATACACTATACATGAAAATATGTAAACATAAACCATACATGAAAATATGTTAACATAAACCATACATGAAAATATGTTAACATAAACCATACATGAAAATATGTAAACATAAAACATACATGAAAATATGTTAACATAAAACATACATGAAAATATGTTAACATAAAACATACATGAAAATATGTTAACATAAACCATACATGAAAATATGTAAACATAAAACATACATGAAAATATGTTAACATAAAACATACATGAAAATATGTTAACATAAACCATACATGAAAATATGTTAACATACACTATACATAAAATATGTTAACATAAACCATACATGAAAATATGTTAACATAAACCATACATGAAAATATGTTAACATACACTATACATGAAAATATGTTAACATAAACCATACATGAAAATATGTAAACATAAACCATACATGAACATATGTTAACATAAAACATACATGAAAATATGTTAACATACACCATACATGAAAATATGTTAACATACACTATACATGAAAATATATAAACATAAACCATACATGAAAATATGTAAACATAAACCATACATGAACATATGTCAACATAAAACATACATGAAAATATGTTAACATAAACCATACATGAAAATATGTTAACATAAAACATACATGAAAATATGTTAACATACACTATACATGAAAATATGTTAACATAAACCATACATGAAAATATGTTTTCTGAACTCTCAGTGAATTACCATTTAGTCTAACAGCAAACATTAAGAAATAACCTATATAATAATATAACACTTTGTCTTACCTGTTGGTCCAGGGTTCGGTTCAACACCAGCCATTACAAGGAGTATTCCAATGAATGAAAAAGCTCCATTCATTGTACAATTGTCTTTAACTTTGAAAGCAACTAAAACATCATCACTCATCTCCGTTTGTAATCCCCTCTCAGTATACTCTATACCATAACAAGTCATTTCTCCAATGAAGATCACTGAAAATGGCAAAATGTTTATAAACTGATTTACTAAGTACAAATATCACAACGGGTAACCCCCTAAATCAGGCCTTGAGGCCACAACAAGTTGATCATATGTTCTACCGATTTTTCTGGAAAAAAAATGGGGCGAGCGAGCGAAGAAAAAAAAGTCTTTATTCACTTGCTTTATATAGCGGTTTGATCAAATTTTTATGAGCGAGCGAGGCAATAAAAATATTTTTTTGTAAAAACCGTCAAAATTAAGGTGCGAGCGAATCCATAGAACATATGATCTATTTGTTGTGGCTTGAGGCTAATTTGGGCGATTTCAAATAAGGTACATTTTTAATCACTATCAGTGTAAGTATTTTTTTCATTATTCAACTCGTGTTTAACCCCCTTAATTTTTCAATTTTTGAAAATATTAAGCAATGTGCTGAAACGCCAAGCCCAGCCCAGCCCAACAGATCGGTGCCACTTTTATAACATGAAAATAAATATAAAAATAATAATAAATGAAAATCTTACACTGATTGTGATTAAAAAATGTACCGTATTGGACATTGCCCAAATTAGCCTCGCGTGCCCGATTTAGCGGGTTTCCCAGTGTGCATATAGAATCTGAAAACAAAGACCACCTGTCCACAAAGACCACTTTTGTTCTTCCCACTTAGCGATCTTTGTAGACAGGTTCAACTGTATATCAATTGTTGTAAATTGGCACTCTACCATAAACGTGTTTAGTAAGTTTTTTGTTAGCTGAGACATGAACTTTTGTTCCACCGGAAATAAACTCGGCTGTACTTACAGAACTATCTAGTGGTGATAAATGTTTGTACATGTGGCTGCATGTTGTCAGCATGTTGTCAGCATGTATTCCAGATATAAGACAAGGCTCAAGATGGGGAATCTTAACGCTATAAATGTAACAGCAGTTTAATAGGAATCAAGTAGTGGAGCAAAATTTAGTTAAACTTGCCCTGAAAAAGGCCCTTAATTTAAGGAAACTACAAGATTGCAAGTTTATGTAGGGCAAGGCTTTTTTCAGTATTTGGGGAAGGGGCCAGTGGCCTTTTTTATATAGAACACTTGGGGAAATTTTATCACCTTGCATAGATAGTGAAACAAAAAAAAATCCAAGGTAAACTCCAAATTTTGGGAAAACTGCATGATTTTCAGAATTTTCAAGAGGGAAGATGCCTGTAAATGGCCCCTGTTATATAAGGAAGAAAAGGTCTGTAGGGTTAAAATATTACACATGGTTCATACAGATTTCTCATAAATAAATTTAGGGCTTTTCAGGGCATGTTTTACAAAAGTTGGGGCTTACTTTAGGGCCTTTTCAATACTGTACATACCCTGATAAATTTAACAAGTATAAACTAAGTACACATATACAGTAAAAGTTTGCTGATTGAACTCTGGGGGGACGTGGAAAAAAATTCAAGTGAGCCGGGTGTTCGACCTGGCCAACATTCGTCCGAGTTCGAATTATTACTTCCCTTTGTTTTGTTATTGTTTTTATTTGTTATTTCCCTTGGTTAAATATATAATCCAAACACACGGTTCGTTCAAGTTTCATGTGAACGTAGTCAGTACAAACTGCAAATTAATTTGCTTATAACTTATTTGTTGTTCGTTAATTTCTTAACTGAAAAGGCACAAACTTTTTGTTTGCAATTTTTATCAATTAACCAAACATACAAGCTGTATATGCTCTAATCCAATCGTTTTAGCGAGGCCTTAGTTACTCGTTTTATTCTTGAATTTTAATCATACCATCACACTTTATAACATGTAATAGAATTGTTTGTTGATTGCACATTGTTGACAGACAGTCAACAAAGTGCAATCAACAAACAATTCTATTGTTAAGCTTTTTTTGTGCGACAATGTAATCACAAAACAAAAGGTTTTGGACAAATTAACATCAATTAACAAATCTATTGTTAAGTGATTTTCTCGCCGTGTTATTATCATGTGTCACAAGCAATGATGTGAAAATCTATTGTTTGAAAGAGACAATGGTATTGTAGTGTATTTGTAAACTATGGGACCGTGATATTGGTTCGAGAGTTCTACTCAGTCCTGTTCAACTCAGAAGAGGTTGACTTATATAGATATAGAAGGGAAATTGATCGGTGCCAGACAATGTGTTCGACTTAGGCAATTAATTCGACCTGGTGGTGTTCGAGAGAATGAACTTTAACTGTACTTAACAAAACTTATAAGTATACATATTTCAATTGTGTATAACTTATGTATTAACCAGTATTTTTAATGAAAATTTGAACATCTGCTATTGGCTATATTTCAATTATTACTGCATAGTCATTTTTTTGAAAGTCACCTAACCAGCGCGTTGGACCATAAATCAATGAAATTCATTAAATGCTTGAGGAATTTGTGACTAGCTTGAATTCAATCTGATTAAAACCTGAACTAAAATTTCCCCTTGCCTACTGGCTATTTTAAATCGCGCCTTTTTCAAACGAGGGTCACGTTCAGGTGACCTTTTCTCGTCATAATATTCATGACAAAATTGTTAAGAAATGTAACTTGTTTACATCGTCTATGTCACACAATTTAAAATGAGCCGCCCAATCGCAGACTGTGAATAATACTGCTGTTAAATTAGCATGCAAACCTTGATCTAAAAATAAAAATTACGAAATCAAAATGTGATTAATAGTGTTTTCATCTAGATGAAAGCCATGCATTGATTGGTTGACACAAAGTTCATCTCGACATGACCTTCCACAGAGACTGTAGAGATCCTGTACGACAATGCTCTACAGGATATCTGTTTACAGAGATTAGCTTGAATCAACATTGCACATATTTGCTGTGGACAGTATAATGATCCATACATCCAAAAAACACAAAATGGGCAGGCTAACAATAGAACAATGAGGAATAGCTAATGGGTTGTTAAAATGGATGGCATGCCAGCCCGCACCGCAAGAGCGACAACAGAATTACTACATGACAACAACATCACGCTGATGTGCATACCGCCGAAATGTGTAGCTGAACATAGAATAACATGCACGGGATAAATTGAACCGCCGTGTACGTTGTGGTGTTGCAGCCCAACCCCTAACTGAGCCTCGCAGATAGATTGTGCGCGAGTGGGTAGGAATATGTCAGAATCTTTTCCATCAGTATAAGAGATCCATTAGAACGAAATGCCAAACAGTTCCTAACAGCCATGGATGCCACTCATGTTATTAGAGAGAGATTCGTTGACAAATTTACCAGAATTTCACTATCATTTTATCCCATTCACTGAGTCACGCAAATCGCAATCCTCATTTTGTTACTTTGACATTTTCACACCCTGTGATGTTTTTGTTATCACTGGTTAAATCTTTCGTTTTATGTTATGAAATAAACATAATAATAATGATCCGTCTTTAAACTATAGTTGCTGAAAATTTACAAATGCAAAACTATACCAGGTTAAAATTTTACCTGCCTGTCAATACATTTTATTTAGTCCATCACAAACAGCATGTATTCATAATGTGATCAATAAACAAGAAAACATAAACATAATCATAAACCTTACAGACAAACACTGATACATTCTCAGAATGATTTGATCTGAAATACTTTTTCTAGAAAATGCACAAAGTCTGAAGGGTTTCAAAAATCTAAACATCTACATACACGTATATATATTTAAGTACTCGTTATCATGCATGCTTCCTGAATTTTCATTGGTCAAGCAAAAAATAACTAATAAATATGTAAATTAAATGAAGTAGACTCTTTAATTAGAAATGAGTACCGGTAATTAAATCAGCGCATGTAAGCACATGTACAACAACAATTAACACTTGACATCCTTGAATACAGAGTTCAATGGGAGGCTCATTTCAAATTGCGTGACATAGACGATGTAAACAAGTTACATATCATAACAATTTTGTCATGAATATTATGATGAGAAAAGGTCACCTGAACGTGACCTTGGTTAGAAAAAGGCCAGATCTAAATAAGCGAGTAGGCGAGCGGAAATTTTAGATCGGGTTTTAATCAGATTGGTTTCCCTAGAGGTCAAGATTGATCAGTTGAAAATATATAACCATGGCATGGAATATAATTCTAACAAACTATTAAAGAAAACTTACCTATGTAAACTAAATAAACACAGCCAGATATCACAGAACCACCAAGATAATGTGCTTTCATATAAATAAGTGCAGGAAAGCTGGAAGATAAAAAAACCGTCTCTTTTCGCAGCCTTTTCATAAGTTTTTCCCACACCTTTGGGTAACAAATGGCAGGACTGCATCAACTAAATAAATAAATGGGAAACTCTGATTCTTTTTATCAAAAATTAAACATTAAAATGATCTACATAGGTTCAAGATATTGATTTAAGCCAGGTGCAATGAGTTTCATTTATCCAAAATTATCGCATATCCGAATTACATACACTTGATCAAGAATGGTTATTATTTCAAAGTTAAAAAGCAAAAAATTAATACTTACATGCGTCAATTAATTAGTTGTTGTTTTTTATTAATCACAAGTCTATTTTCCACAATAAACCAATTTGTTTGCTAAAATTTAACAATTTACTAATGGTTGTTGTTTAACAAGTTCCAAACTAAGGGAAATAACTACGATAGACGATTTTATAAGTCCTAATACAGTGTTACCTCCCCTGTTAACGAGACATTTTGGCAGTGACGAACCAGGGGCCTATTATTTTATTTCTAATTTTAACTAAAATAACATGATCTAACACATTGATATTATCTAGAAATTACACAAAAAATTGCGTTTCTGTTTTTATTGTAAATATATATGATAATTATATAAATAAATCATGGGCGGATCCAGCGGGGGGTGGTGGTCAGGGGGTCCAGATCCCCCCTAGAATTTGGAATGTGTACCTGTCCATTAGTGTATTTCTTGCCTGTAAGTCATTTTTAAGTAGCATGAAGCAATTTTTTTCGGTGCTTAACATAGATTTAATGGTTATGTAGTTTTAATTATCAATGTGTTGCATTCTTTCTGCAAAATGTGTATAATGTGGTTGTGGTTCGAGGTTTGGACCCCCCCTAGAAATATTTGGACCCCCCCTAGAAAGGTTTGGACCCCCCCCCCCCCCGAAAAAAACCTGGATCCTCAGAAATATTTGGACCCCCCCTAGAAAGGTTTGGACCCCCCCCTGAAAAAAACCTGGATCCTCCCCTGTAAATAGATATTTACTTGCATTGGAAATAAAAAGAGTAAATAAATTCAAAAACAATCATCACATCTTAACCATATTTTTTGCAATGTTAGAACCAGCCTAGGTCTGCATATATATTGCACACATGTGTTTAATAATAATTCAGATGTAAGTGAAATATTAAAATTAACAGTTTCTCTTATAAAATAGGTCAAAACCTCTTAGAAAACGTTGGGTTTCCCATCTGTGTTTCTATGAAATAAAGGGAAACTGCACATTTGTACAATATTTGTATCTAGCATTCTAGCAAGTTAAATTAATTATTAATTCATAAAGAGATGATAATATACATACCTTGTTTTTTTTTTATCTCATTGACCTTTATGACCAGCATGTGTGTTACTTCAACAAATGAAAGTGTATCCATCAAATGTTGTTTGTGTGCAGCAGGGCTGTATTTATAGCATATATTTAAATTATAGTGCGTACATATTGACCCCGACCTGACCTTCCACATTTACATCTATTAATTATCTACACTTATCCCGACGAAAGTCAGTACCACGCCTATTCTACACTTCGGCAGTGATCGTAAAATTATACAAGTGTGTTTGTGTGTTTTAACTCATAATCCTCACGGTCAATGTGTAATCGATCATTAATATACTACATTCGTATTCAATGTAATGAATATTCTTGCATAAAGGTCAGGTCGGGGTCAATATGTATGCACTATACTAGTGGGTTATTTTCACTGCCAAGTTAGCTCAATTGTGAGAGCGTCTAACTTGCAAGATTGCTCGATTGGAAATTCCGACTATTATAACTGGGAGAACTCCAATCGAGTGCGTCGGAACCGTGTTCTGGCAGCGTTCTACCCATTCCATCGAAATAGGTCGTGTGAACGGAATCGGTCGCGGTTTATTCACACTCAAGATGGCGGCGGCATCACTGCAAACATCTGAGTTTGGTGTTTTGAAAGCGAATGTTGTTATATTATACTTTTGACCGATTGTTTACAATAACTTTTTAACTATTTGCTTTAAATAAAGTAAGAAGCAAGTATATTTACGACGGATATTGCCTTTTGATTCAGTTCCGACAACCAATTTCACTCGATTGGCAGATTCTGTGGAAGAGTCAGAATTTGATTCTGGCACAGTTCCGACAGCCCAATCAAGCACGCCCAATATTCCTAGTTAAATCCCATTCAGAACACCTTGACCTTTCATGAATGAATAATCTCGGAAGGATACGTGGGGGGGTCTTCCCCGGATTTTTGTGATTTTACTACCTACGCGAGGGGAAGCACTTAAGGGTTACGCAAAATAGTTCTTGTAGTATACACACAGATCTTTGTCTCAACGTATTTACTTGTTTTAAATTGAACCAAATATTGTTCATCGATATCACTGAACTGTGTAATTTCAAATTTATGGACTAAAAACGAAACTTCAGTCATGGCCTAAACGATCGTGTATTTGTTTACTTCAACACCGGTTTTTCCAAAATGGCGTCTAAACATGTCCGAGGTTATTCGTAGCAAATGTCCGAGGAGTTCCGAATGATTAATCCTACATAAAAATCACACAAAACACAAAAATCTAAGAGGTAACACTTATATAAATATAATATAAAATAGTTTTATTTCTTTGAAACATTATTTAATATAAACAATCATTAATTACACATTAATATAATATAAAAATTGACAATATCTAAAATAACTACAGCACAGTAAGGTTGTAACTTTTAGCTGATGTATCAGTTAATATTGTTATACAATTCTAATGGTTTTTAACTGGTTTGTTTTTCTCTGAACTGGTTTTTGTACTTACATGCCATACTGATTGCTTTTTATCAAAATTTTAAAATTCAAACATTTGAATAAATGTTAAAATGTGTTGAGAATAATCTTCGAAAGTCTGTTTCAAAATATGCATTTTCTTACATATAGTCCATTTTACACATGTCATACAAACATTTGTATAAGATATCATTTGAAAATAAACATGTGTGTGTAATGTTGATCCATTTAAGATGAAGAATATAGGTAAGTTGATGCAATGCATGTCTACAACATAAATACAGTACCCACCAACAGTTTGGAGACAAAATAAATTTACTACAATTCTTGAATTTTGATAATTATTTTTGTAGAATCATTATTTTTAATTTATTTAAGTATGGTTTGTGATAAAATGAGAACAATTTTCATGAAAGCATCACATCTATAAGATTCAGCATATGACATCCTAAAGCCTCTAAAACTATGTTTATTGTAATTACATTCCATAGCACAGCTTTTATGCTATTTTTGTAGTCACATTTATAATCAAAATGTTAAACAAAAAATAAAGCAAAAAACTAACATGCATTTCAAAATAATCCATTATCAAATTTTTGCTAAAAGCTATCTACATTGTAATTGGCCTACAAAATGAATATGTCTCCAAACTTTTAGTGGGTACTGTACATATTGCAAAATGGTTTATACGGTTTTGTTACACCCTTACAGGAAACAGTATATAATCAACTAAAGACAAACAAAACATTGAGGGCGCGTTGCCTAAAGATTTTGCTACGTATCGCTATGAAAACGCGCTTTCTTGTAGCGCTTCTTCTTAGGAAACGACTTGCTATTCACGTCACAAACCAAGATGGCAACCTGTGCCGATAAACACTTTTGCGCTCATTGCAAATGCATGTTTTCGGGGCAATTTCAAACTAAATAAATCTTTAAAAAGTATAAAATCATTGCAAAAACATATGTTTAAATGAACAATTACAAATATTTATTGATTTCAATTCATCTTTAGTCAGTCAAACATAAAAACAAAAATTGTCGGCAAACAGGAAGTTACATTATTGCGGAGGCATCCATTTTGATTTGTTAAAGCGCTCTAGGGTAGCGAAGATTTTTTTGCTAGCTTTCGCTACATAGCGAAATGAAGCGATATCTTGCGGCAAGTCGTTTCCTATGATTTTGCTTTGTAGCGATACCTAGCAAAATGCTTAGGCAACGCGCTCTTAGTTATTATACAGACACATTGAAAGCAGCATGTTCACAGATTCAATTCAAATATCAACTTTTCTAAAACAAGCTAAAATAATGTAGAAACATTTTGGAAGCTGTAAAGCCGTATTGAAAAAATGATCATTTTAGTAAAAGTGTCATACCTACATCGTAGCACAACAGTGATTTTAGTGTATTTTTGAGGTTTTGATTGTATAAATCCTACAATATTGGACATTGGTCAATTATTTTCCCTTGTATACTCTTCAAATAGGTAGGTCCAATTAGTTGGATAATTCGGATTTTAACTTTACTTTTCAATGTCAATTTGCCACAATAAATCTTAAATATTTTTTGTAAATCATTTAATTTGTTAGAAAATCAAGTTAAGTATTTTTAGGGTAAAACACTAAATTTTATCACTCCTGTTAATATCTTAATTATTGAACGAAATATTTTATTATCCTTACGTAGGACTTCAATGCTAAAATCCGAGGATTCCAACTGTAAGGGCCTTCTTACCAATTGGATTGCTTCAGATTTCATCAAGGAAAGGTAACTGACTAAAGTCCCTGATTTGTCAAAACATAAATAATTTCATGGTGACTTCAGGAGTTAAAATCATGATATTGTGTTTATTTAGTCGCCATGAAATTATTTAAACTTTGACAGTTGTGAAAAAACATACTATACCATGGATATTTGCAAAACAAAAAAAAGCTTATAAAGGAGCATAAATGAACACAAAACAAAAAAAGGCAGATCTAAAACCAAGTACAAAGTTAAAGTCCAACATCAACAAAACAAAAAGTTTATCCAATCAACTGTGTTTCTCTCAACAGATAATTGTAAGCTGATTTCTTTCCTTGTCTTTTCAACTCTGCTCCGATCACTTCCTGACATTCTGTGTGATAATCATTCAACCAATCAATCTATTATAATAAAAATATCAACCAAACAGATCAAAGTATGTAAAAACTTCAAATGTACTTTAGTGTCATTATTTAAGACAGAAAAAAATAAATCCTTACAACAGTTGAATGCACACTGGAATTTAAAATCTAGTTTTCAGAAGGGGGTACTGGTTCTAATCCCAACTGTTGGGTGTACCCTTACATGAAAATATGACACTAAAGTCAATTATCGTCCATTAATAAAGTATATGGAGAAGCTGACAGCCTTGTGAAAGGGAAGGTGAGTATTGATTTAAGACAAGGGTCCTGGAAAGCTACATGTATGTAAGATGTGCTGGCCCCTGTAAAATGACATTTATTGTGTTGTTGACATAAAACCCAATAATGAATGTATATGACAAGCTTTGATAACAAACATACTAAGTTTGGTCCATTCAACAAGGTGAGCACTTTGTATCGCTATGTAGCTATCTCTTGCAAAATGGTGTGCTACAAAGCTAGCAATTTGAATCAAGTTTTTCTTGTTCCCCGAGAACATTTGGAACACCTCTACTTTCAAAATGGCTGCAACATTGGTCAACGGGTTAATTGTCATAATTTAACTGACTGTAGGATTGATATGTGATAAGTAATTTTCAAAAACCCTTTGATAGAAACAAAACATGGTCAAGACATGAATTTGCAAACCAGACGGTCGGATGAACATCACATTATATGTTGTTTCAGGCAAATAAACACACAGTGAAAGAACCTTGGATTGTTCATTAAGTACAGAATATAACTATAAACATGAAGGTCATTGAATATATTGCTTCAAGGTCACCATGAAATAAAAATATAAAATATTTACTTCTTTCTGTGTGAGTAAACTTGCATCAATCATTTTTCTCTGTATAGGTACAAGTGTTAAAGGTTTAAAAGTAAGAAAACCTTTCTCCCTGAAGTTATACTAAAATACAACAAATATTATATACCAATTATTTGTATATAGTAAAAATCCAATAGTTAAAGTTCAAAGTTAAAGTGCAGTAAGTCTTCTTCCATATACAAATTCAGCAGACTTAACTATTATGTAGGATAACTCCTGATCATTGAAATCACCTTCAGACAGGTGATCTCTCACAGTACCCATTTACACCTGGATGGAGTGGAACAATTGTAGGTTAATTTCTCGCTCAAGGAAATTAGCAGTGCCCTTAGTGGGGATTGAACCCAGGACCTTTTGATCCCAAAGAAAGCATCCTACCGCTGAACCACAGGGCCTATGCTATTAGGAACGACAAAATCCAGTCAATAAGTCCAGTTTAACTATTCACAGGATTAGTTGTTAATATAAAAATTGAGCAAACGGTATACTGGTTAAAAGAAAAGACAACAAACTAAGCCTAGGCCACAACAAGTTGATCATATGTTCTGATTTTTCTAGGAAAAAAACGGGGCGAGCGAGCGAAGAAAAAATTAAAAAAAGTCTTTATTCACTAGCTTTATATAGAGGTTTGACCAAATTTTTATGGGCGAGCGAGGAAATTAAAAAATATTATTTTTTGAAAAAACTGTCAAAATTAAGGTGCGAGCGAATCCATAGAACACATGATCAATTTGTTGTGGCCCTTTCTAAATATTTGTATCGTGTGGATTTACCGCAGCATGATTGAAACATTCAGGGCTGCAAATATAGGCTCATGAAATCAGTTAAAAAGTTCAATCACTTCTAAAGACAGGTCAATTTGGGTCCTTTATTTTCTCTCTCAATCCAATAAATTTGCATAATATTTGTCAAATGGTCAAATGTATTTCTGATTTGACATTTCAAAGCCTCTGGTACATGTATACCATCTTGTATTCAGTTTTTCAGAATTAAAATCTATATGCTGATGACTATAGGAAGCTAAATTTGCTGAAATCAGCTCATTGGCTGAACATTGACAGCCCTGAATAATGTTGAAATACATCATAAAACATTAAATATCTAACCTTGGTTTCAGCTTTTACTATAATTACAACATTTTCTATTCTACAACCAAACTTTCCATCTTCATAGTAACCAGGTTCTGTGGGCGGAGTTTAAATTATAATTAAAGTAGGCGGAGTTAAAGTTACATGTAGGCGGAGTTAAAATTATAAATAAAGTAGGCGGATTTAAAGTTACATGTAGGCGGAGTCAAATTCATAAAAATCAGGTTCTAATTAAAAATAAACATTAAGTAATTTTATTGATGATTGAAATTTGAGTTATAAAAAAAATAAAAATATTGACTTGGAAAAAATCTAATTTTTGAACTACATCAATCACTGTAAATAGATATCCTTTAGACCGCAGTCGTACAGGGTCTCTACACATGTTAGAGTGTATACATTTGTTCATTAAACTAATGTCACAGGGTAACTTGCCCATGTTATATATATTGTCTATAATCTATTTCTTTCATTTCTCTTCACCTCATTTCATTTTTTATCATAATCATCCTCATTAATTTATACACATCGCATCTACAATTATTACATGTCATCAACACTTTACATTAGGGCAGAGTCAACCTGTCTACGCATGCGCGCAGGTCCACTAGTGAAATACTGTAATCGGCGCATTTGCCAGTAGACACTCAAAGTGGTGAGAACCATTGTTTGTTCATTTATGCCATATTCTATATTACAGGGTACATGTATACCATACGAAGATAGAACCCCTACTCATTATTAGTTTTATAAGAAGACAAGTATGAAGGTGACACTAACATGAACATTAATGGCTGATTTTGATAGAAAACGTTCTTGTCAAATCACAGCAAGCTCTACATATGTATATAATTCAAGTAAAAAGTCTGAAACCCACTTTTGTGTTAGATAAATAAGGAACTTATATCATTGTCCTATTTTTAAAGGATTCCATTTTTAGAGGATTCAGTAATCAGAGCTTTTACTGTACTTCTAATTCATACACTTTGAAGGTACATTTTTGTATATGTATAATTATAAGCCCTTTGTAAGCCCTAAGTTAGTTTATATATATGACAGCAGCGGTTTTTTTCTTTCTTAAAATGGGTCCGGAAAACGGACCCATTCCCAATGACGACCGGACCCTTCCCAATCACGCCAACGGACCTTCCCAATTGTGTTCCCAATCGTTTCTTTTATTGGTATTTTCAAAATCAAGAGAAAAAAACAGCATAAGTTGTCAAAACTAAAAAAATCGGCAAAAAAACGGGTTTTGTAATTAATAAAATTTTACTTTTGTTTATTTGTCCAAGTATCGTAACTGACAGTTATTTAATGACCGTGTGTCAATTATCACTTAAATGGGCAAGAGTCGGCAAATTTCAATAATCAATATCATTTATCATCAATTAAAAATAAATTAGAATCTTTATTCATGCCGTTCTTTACGACATCGCTAATCCGTTAATGTTGGTGAATAGTGTCATCTTGTATAATTATCATCTGAGAGTTTGTGTAATCACTCTTTCACACATTCATTGTTCCGCTTCATTAGTTTTACAATCAAACTAATGATGTAAAATATAATGTTTACAAACAAACTCCTTTGTCTTACCGCGTAAAATTGTGCTTAATTTTATTACCGGTCAAGGTCATTACATTGACTAATTTCTCACGGACCCGTGATTTTACGATTTTTTTATGAAACTAGCTGCCATTAAGCATAGAAATTGAAAGCTGTTCGTGTCATGATGATTTCTCAATAATTTTCTCAATAATTCAGCAATGGTTGAAATAATCCAACAGTAGTTTAAATTGTTACTCAGAGTATATTGTAAAAAATTCGTCCCCAATAATTTCGTACCCGACAGTTTCGGACATTTTATGATTTTTAATGTTTTTTTATTGTGGGAAAATGAGACATTTTAAAGCCAAGCTGAATTGCTTTTCAGGAAGATTTTGAGTAAAAACTATAAGAAAGGTTATTTGATTAAATTGATCATAACATATCTAAAAACGACTCAGACACTGAAATACTGGTAGCCTTCTTATTTCTGAATTATGTTGTGGTCTATCAGATAGTTTCATTACATAAGAAGATAAGTTGCAGGTAACTTTGAACACATTTCCATCAAGCTTGAGTAGATAATGTGACTGAAGATAATTTTTAATGACATTTCCCAAATGTTAGGATAAACAGCTTGTCACATAACCTGACTCGCTTATTCCCCTTTTTCTTTTTAAGCCTATTAACAATGGCACTATATTGTTGTTTGGAGTGTCCAAATTCTAGGGGTCATTATATGGATGGCCAAATTCTAAAGTTCCTTTATTTGTTTAATTTACCTCTGCATGTCTCAAAAACTACAAAAGCTAGTTTAATGTAACTGTTAAAAGGCAGAATGATGCAGATATTTTACAATTTCTGTATTTAAACACTTGTTTATTAATATTCCCAATTTATTCTTAGTTGTGCGTGATTTTCCCAATTTTTCCCATTTTCACGACTAAAAATTCCCAATCGGAGGGGTACAGGACCCATTCCCAATCGGGTGAAAAAAAACGCTGCTGACAAGTATAGATGTGACGTACCATCAGATAAAATCATTCCTTCCTGCAAAGCTACCTCATGAGTAATTCTTTGATGTATACCACATGGTCCTGAAAGAATATAATCTATGTAAACAGATATCTTATGAACCCTTGTTATAGGATCTTCCAACATCCCACTGGGGTCATGTTCAGATGACCTTTAAGTTGACCAATCAATGCATAGCTTTCATCTAGACGATATAGTATTAATTGCATCGCTATATTTTTTTTTATAGACCAAGTAAAAGTTTCTTGAGCTACTTTGATGGTGTGTGTTATTCACAGGCTTTGATTAGTTAGCTCTTTGCAAATTACGTCACATAGACAATGTTAACAAAGTGACTCAGCACAATGATTGGGTCATAAATATATTATAAAAGCAAAGATCAGCTGAATAAGCTAGCATTCACACAAATAATTTTACATCTGGTTTTAATCAGATTGGAAGGAATATATTTACATATGAGGCCACAACAAGTTGATGATATGTTCTACAGATTTTTCTAGAAAAAAAAATGGGGCGAGCGAGCGAAGAAAAAAAAATCTTAATTCAGTTGCACTATATGCAGTTTGACCAAATTTAAATGAGCGAGCGAGAATAAAAATATATTTTTTTGTAAAAACTGTCAAAATTAAGGTGCAAGCGAATCCATAGAACATATGATAAATTTGTTGTGGCCTAACTTTTCATTTCAAACTAGGTGGATCAACTAAGTTTATACCTTGTTATCTAAGACAGCAAACTTACCTAAACAATTTTCCTGGACAATTTCATTTTTCCAGTAATTGCTTGGGACAATAATAAACAATTTTAAACAAATTCAATAAGACTTAACTGTTATAAAAAGTACTTCAAGAATCATTCTGATCTTGCTTTTAACAGAAAACAGTTAATAGCAACAAGTACATTTTGTGTCCAAAAATATCAAAATGAACTTAAAATTTTGGTAAATATTTCGTAAACTTTCATCTTTTTTCTTTTGTAAAAAGGCAGAATATTGGCCCCTAATTTGGTGCAAAAACAATCACCTACCTTCATGTACATTAAGAAAGGCCCCTACACCATGACCCGTACCATGTAGATAATCTAGACCAGCGTCCCATAATGCAGTTCTAGCTAAAGTATCTAACAGTTGACCTTTGACCCCATTAGGGAAAACAACAGTTGATAGATTTATGTGACCTTTTAATACTCGAGTAAAACATTCCTACAATTATATAATATAGTTTAGTAAATTTTATTCTACTGTCTGTGGCATATTCATTAATCCTACAGATTTAAATACTTGACATTTTTCAATACATGTAGTCCCCAAGCAAACACACACAGAGAATATGGCATATGCCTATGCTAACAGAAAATGAAAATGACAAAATCAAGCTTGTGGAGTTTCTCCATGAAATTACAATCAGTTTTTACATGGGTGGGACTAAATGTTATGTTGAAGAAAAAATCTTGAAGCAATTTCTAGTACAAGTAAGAATTTCTTTTTTAATTCAAAATCAGTTCTTATGTACCACAATCTTTTGAAACTTAAATTCATAATTCAGCCAGTTACCTTCATAGTGTCAAATTATTACATTATAAGCTACTTTTAATATGTAACATACTGGTAAAGTAAAGAACTTGCATACATGTATATCAGTGGAGTGATAATCATACATAGATTGACTTTCTAGCTCCAGAAATTAGCATCGCCATTGATTCAGATATATATAGATCCCTAAGCATGTGTCCTACCACTGGACAACTACACCTACTTTAACCTGACGTGTAATCAACATGTGTCTCTATTCATTGTTAAAATTTACCTTTTCATAATCTGAAGGTGAACCAAAATGCATAGTTCTAGTTACATCTGTCGTTCCATCCCTATAAGTAAAAAATGTAGGCGGAGTTAAAGTTACATGTGGGAGGAGTTATGATGACATTATTTAGGTTACATCTGTCATTCCATCCCTATAAGTAAAAATGAAGGCGGAGTTAAAATTACATGTGGGAGGAGTTATGATGACATTATTCTAGTTCTACATCTACATCGTACGTGATTCTGTCAAAATTGACAATCTTATCACGGTGCGCTAATTAAATAAGAAATATAAAGATAAAGAGAAAAATTGATAGGAAAGAAAGAAATATAGAATCAGTCAGGGGAACCAAGATAGAAAAGGAAGAAAATAAGAAAGCTGGCCAGCTACCATATCCCCACAAAGTTAGTATTGAAGGTGACCTGTCCGGCTTGCGAGGCGCTACCAGGGACAAGTCCCCGCCGGCATAGCTCAATGACTTATAGGGGTACAGTAGCTGGAGAAAACCCCCTTAAAAGTGTTGGGAAGACAACTCCTCTTTGAATTGTGTCAAAGTAGGAGCCTCAGCAATAGAAGCTGGTAATGAGTTCCACAGTGGTATGATGCGAGGAAAGAAGCTAAATTTGAACTTGTCTGTTGAAGGTGAGAACCGCCTGTACTGTAGATGATGTTTTGACCTAGTTTTTGTTGACAACCTCTCAGCATAGTCTGAGATATCTAGGTCCACAAGATGATGATGAATTTTATAGAAGAAGATAAGTTGGAGTTTGGTTCTTCTACTTTCCAATGACTCCCAACCTAGTTGATCTAGCATAGATGATACACTGCTGGTGTTATGGAAGCGGTTGAGAGAGAATCTTGCAGCTCTTCTTTGTATCATCTCAATTTGATAGTTGTCTTTCTTTTTGTATGGGTTCCATGTTGCTGCACAGTATTCTAGATTAGGACGAACAAAAGAGAAGTAAGCTGTAGACTTGGTGTTGGTAGAAGCAGATGGTAGGTTCCTTTTCAAAAATCCTAAGATGCTATTGGACTTCTTGGTGATTCTTAGAATATGGTTGTCCCAGGATAAGTTAGATTGGATGTCAACACCAAGGTACTTGGTAGATGTTTCTTGTGTGAGATTGAAGCCTTTTAGTTGGTAGCTGTACAAAAGTGGGCGTCTAGATTTGGAAACATGAAGATAACTGCATTTTTGTGGGTGAAACTCCATACCCCATTTACATTCCCATTCTGACAAGGAGATGAGGTCTTGTTGGATGATGTCTTGGTCAGCAGAAGTATAGATTTGGTTGTAAATGATGGCATCATCAGCAAAGAGTCTAGTTTTGGATATGATGTTATTAGGAAGATCATTGATGAACATAAGGAAGAGGATAGGGCCAAGGACCGAGCCCTGAGGCACACCGCTGATGACTGGCACCTTATCAGATGTTTTGCCTTCCACCAGTACCTGCTGAGAGCGATTGGAAAGAAAAGATGAGATCCACTGATGAGTGTTGCCACGGATACCATAATGATGAATTTTAGACAGAAGGCGTTGATGGGGAACGCGGTCGAAAGCTTTTGAAAAGTCGAGTACAATCATATCGGTCTGTATGCCTTTATCAAGCGATGAAGAAAGTTCGTGTACTAAGGAGAGGATCTGGGTGTCACAGCTGCGTCTAGCCCTGAAGCCATGTTGACAATCTGTGAGGATGTTGAAGTTTTCAAGGTGAGCCATGGTGTTGCTGACTATACAATGCTCCAGCAGCTTACAAGAAATACTAGTTAGTGAAACCGGTCGATAGTTGGCTGGGTCTTGTCTGGAGCCTTTCTTGTAAACTGCTGTAACATTTGCCTGGCGCCAATCTTCAGGGATACAGCCCTCTTCAAGAGACTTGTTGAAGATGTCTGTAAGTATAGGGGCTATCTCTGAAGCACACTCTTTGAGGAACATAGCTGGAATACCGTCAGGGCCAGTTGCTTTTCGAGGATTAATGTTGGTCAGGAGTTTCTGGATGCCTTGGCATGAGATATGAATATCTGGCATTGTTGGGCTCGGTTCTCCTTCGGGCTGTGGCAGTTCCTCGGTGTTTTCATGAGTGAAGACTGACTGGTATTGTTGATTTAGAATATTGGCTTTATCAGCAGGGTTGTTAAATAATCTTCCTTTGTCCTTCAAGGGTGATATTCCACTATTGTCTTTTCTTAAGGATTTAATGTAAGACCAAAAGTTCTTTTGTTTGGTTTGTTTTTCAGAGTCATTCAAAGGTTCTATAAGATTGTTGATGTATTGTTGGTAAGAATTTCTAATGAGTCGTTGTGTTGATGATTTAAATTGTCTATAGGTATTGATGTCTGATTGTTTCTTAGTCTTCCGTTGTCGATGGTACAGTTTCATTTTTCTTCTTAAGGCTCTCTTTATTGATCTATCAATCCATGGTTTGTTGTTGGATGACCCTTTGATCAGTTTTGAAGGTATAAACTTGTCCATTAGATCATGAGAGAAATTTTTGAAATTAGTCCAGAGTTCTTCAGTTGACATGGTTGAAGTATTAGGGTATGAATGCCAAAAGGTGGAAAGTTGTTGTCTGATCTCATCAAAGTTTGCTTTTGAATACTGCTTGACAGATCTTTTGATTTTTTCTGGTTTATGTGGTCTAAGACTAGATTCAATGTAGATAGCTTCATGGTCGCTTATGCCAGGAATAACTTCAATGTTGCTGACAAGAGATGAATTGTTGGTGAAAAATAGATCTAAAATGTTTGCCGAATGATCTGTTATTCTGGTAGGGTCTTTAACAAGTTGTTGTAGAAATCTGTCATTTGTGATAGATAATAGTTGATCACAAAGGGGAGTTCTAGAAGATGGGGAACTCACACAGTTGTTGGTCCAGTCAATCTCACCAAGGTTAAAATCACCACCCAACCATACTTGAGCTGTGGATGGTATCCTTGATAAACTGGTTTCTAAATGCTGCAAATAAGCAGGGTCAGTGACATCTGGTGGTCTGTAAAAGGCGCCAACATACAGATTGGTGCATCCAGTGACTGTGATCTGGGTCCAAATCATTTCTGCTTCGTCATTTGGGATCAGTTCTATGGGTTCAACACATTGTAGGTCTTTATGAACAAGGATAAAGACTCCACCCCCTGGTCTGTTGGTTCTGTCTTTTCTAAAAGCTGAATATGAGTCTGGAAAAATCTCCTTTGATGAGTGGTGAGCTTTTAGCCAGGATTCAGTGCCAATCACAATGTCTGGTTCAATGGTACTGCATATAACTTCAAGGGATGACTTTTTAGATATGACAGATTGACAATTGAGTTGAAGAACTTTGAGAGGGAAATCAGAACGTTTTGTCTTACGAATGTGCACTGGTTTGCTCTCATTGAAGCTAGAATGAATGAGTCCATCGTCGCAGTCGCTGATGGTAGTGCGTAATGATGTCGAGTCAGTACTGGTGATTCGATCTCGGAAAGATTGGTGACCAACTCTTGGTGATGAAGTGGCTCTTGGGTTGCTGAAGCTGATATCATCCCTTGTTGATTTACTTAGATCAGAAAGAGGTTCAAAATGATTAGAAGTTTCAAAGGTGGTAGTATCAAATAGACTAGATGCGAAATTTGGAAGACCACATTTCACACAGTGCCATGAGACATTGTTGAGTGCATGATACACCTCATCTGGCATATACATGCAATCTTGGTGGTACCAGATCTTACACGAGTCGCACTGTACACCAGGGGTTACCCACTTCACAGCCTTCTGACATACTCCGCAAGGGTATTTAGGCGTCCTCGGGCCAGGGTTGGGCTCAAAGGCGTAAGACTCGGCTAATAGGAGCATGCAAAGGTATATCAGGACAAGTTTGTCCCGGCAGACTGGGCCTCTTCGTCTCGACCTCAGCTGTAAACATGACATGAATTTTACCGACAATGAGCCATAAAGGTCAACAGGTTTGATATTACATCTAAAATTTCCATTCTCTGACTTACCATCAACTTCTGGTCGTAGTCTGGTTGATAAAAGAGCAGATGTCAGGAAGAAAACAGCATAAAATTGGTCAAACATGAGTTGGAAGAAAGCCGGCAATACAAACCGGAAGTACAGTTGTTATTGTTTCAGAACGAGGCTCATGATGGAAAAACTTGGCAAATTCGTCATTTCAGTGATAAATACACGATGTAGGTCTGTTTATGGAGTTGTTTCTGTGGAGAAAAACTTACCAACACTTTTAGAGTAAAGATGGAGTGGGGGGTAAGATTATAGAAAAAGATAAATAGATAATAGCTTGAGCGAAAATTTTGACAGATGCGCGCACTCGCACCGGAAGTTACATATGTACTAAATTTATCTGGCTGGTCTTAAAGGGAATTGTAATAAACCTTTCTCCAACTTGCCTAATATAATTACTGACCCCATATTCTATGCACATATTTACTGTATATCATTTAATCTGATGATTTAATGAGCTATTAACAAGACAATATTACTAACTCCTCCCACAAACTCCATCCGCTTGCAATTTAAACCCTACTCACATAAAATTTGAACTCCGCAAACATGTAATATAACTGGCCCACCTGAAATTATTACTCTGTTCATATGAAATTTTTACTCCATCCACAATTCCGCATCCGTTCACATGTATTGACTCCACTTACTTGACATACACATATAACTCCCCCCACTTGAACTAATGACTCTGCCCAATTGCAAACCTAACTTTAAGGACCCGTCCCGTCCACTAATGACTCTGCACTTATAACTCTGCCACATTACATAAAACAATGCCCACATGTTTTACCTTGCTCCCAGTACCCCACCCCCCATACTTACTTATATTGTGCACCAGAATCACATAAATAGATCTCTTCTGTTGATAATGGTTTATCTGTTTCTATTGTAGGTCTGTAATAAATATAAACAATTTGTCAACAACAACTAAACAACAGAATCTTGAGGACCCTCGACCCCTTAAAACATCTGACACAAAACAACACTTTCATATTTAGCTGTATGAAAACTGTAATCACTGAATAAGGGCCAATTTTGTACACAGCTAAAATCTCTTTGCCAGTTTTATTTTTGTGAAAGTTTAAATACTTGTATTAATTCATGGAGACACATTTTTTGAAGAATTCTTCAAGTTGTAGTCATTAAAATGCAGGACAAATACAGATTTTATTTTAATAGGCTTAAATGCCCTGTCAACACAAATTACAGTCAGATTACTAGGGATGTGGATCCTTGAGTAAGTGGCGATCCGATCCAAACCACGATTCTTTTGTAGCGATTCACATATCATACCACGGTTCACTAGTTAATGGAGAAGCATACACATGTATAGGAATTCATGTACAGTAAAAGTTCATTCTCTCGAACACCACCAGCTCGAATTAATTGCCTGGGTCGAACACATTGTCTGGCACCGATCAATTTACCTTCTATATCTATATAAAACAACCTCCTCTGAGTCGAACAGGACAGGTTCGAACTCTCGAACCAATATCACGGTCCCGTGGTTAACAAATACTCTATTATACTATTGTCTCTCTCGAACAATAGATTTTCACACATCAGCGATAAAGGGCCGAAAGTAGGTATTGTTTTTGACGCGTGATAATAACACGGCGTGAAAATCGCTCAACCTTAAATTTGTTAATTGAATTTAAGTGTCAAAACTTTTTGTGTGTGATCACATTGTCACACTAAAATGGTTAACAATAGAATTGTTTGGAGATTGCACATTATTGATGGGGACAAGTTATAAAGTGGCATGGTATGATTAAAAATCAAGAATAAAATGAGTAACTAAGGCCTCGCTAAAACAAATGAATTAGCGCGTATACAGCTTGTATGTTTGGTTTAATTGATAAAATAAGGATTTGATAAATAGAGACTTCCACAAACGTTCTTCTAAACGATCAACTATAAAGGACTTTTTAAATGTGCTTAATTATTATCACTGACCTTAACTTGTCAGAAAACGCGAAGTGTGCTATTGATGTTTAAGCATACATTGTATTATCGTTCTGTTTGTATTGTGTTATTATGCTTTTTTATGTTTCGAGGTAAAATAAAATTACGTAAACAATATTTGACTTAGTTTTTATTATTTTATTTCACTTTTATATTCTTTATTTACAGAATAACTTTATAATATACAAGCTCTTAATACAACAACAGGAAATAAAAGAGATGAGTAGAATCTAGTACACAACAAGTGTATCACAACGAACCATTCTCAATGAAACACGGACGTTCATCTCATATACTACTACTCACCTAAACATAATAATGTTCATAAATGTATTACTAACGAACAACAAATAAGTTATAAGCAAATTGATTTGCAGTTTGTATTGATTACGTTCACAACCGTGAACGAACCGTGTGTTCGGGTTTTATATTAAACCAAGGGAGATAACAATTAAAAACAATTTTAAAACAAAGGGAAGTAATAACGTCGAACTCGGACGAATGTCGGCCAGGTCGAACACCTGCCTGGCTCGATTTTTTTCCACGTCCCTTCGAGTTCGAGCCAGCGAACTTTTACTGTACATGTAATAACAAAAAAGTGAAGAATTACAGTAGCTTAAAATTACTATATGGAAAACAATGTACTCCAAACATTTCTATGTACCAGGCGTTTTATGGAAATTTACAGTGAAAAGATTTTTGTTTAAATGTGTATCAGTCGAAATTTTGAATTAAATAAAAAATTTGATCAGTAGTGTGGCTTGTTTTCAGTGGTAATTAAAGGTACTCATTCACAGATTTCAACTTAAATATCAACTTTTTCTGAAACTACCTAAATTGTATGGAAACATTTTTTGATGCAATAAATTAGTGTTTTGATAATGACAATTTTGGTGCATATGGACTTACAACTACAAATGATGGTGTTTCAAGTAGTAACAATCTACCCCGTATGTCAGGGTATAGACAATTTTAGTGCATTGTTGTGACTTTTATTGTATTTTTCTTGAAAACTACAGTACAGTTTGTCTTGAAATAATAAGAACTTTTGTTTTCACACAATTACAGACACTGTATGGTATTTTGATAATATAGAAAACTCTTAACAAAATCTGTGAACTAGTACCTTTAAGCTGAAAATGTTCTTTCATTATTTCCAAAAATAGATTGCGATCCAACGATTTCGGACGTGACGAATATTCGTACTCGATTTTCTGGTCGGGATCGCAATTATCCAATTACTCGGATACTCCCCACAGCCCTACTTACGTAGGTAACTTGTACCTTTATCTTTTTTATATCAACTCCTCTACAGACAACTTCATCGTATATCTTATAATGGAAGGGTATAACGAGCCTGACTAAGACCAAAACAAGCAACCCCTTTCTGTACATAGAAACACTATGTTGTAAAAGAAAGTAGTTCACTTACTGATAATGTATTATTGCACCATAATTTTGTTACTATTTAAAGTAACACTACATTATAAAAGAAAGTAGTTCACTTACTGATAATGTATTATTGCACCATAATTTTGTTACTATTTATAGTAACACTATGTTATAAAAGAAAGTAGTTCACTTACTGATAATGTATTATTGCACCATAATTTTGTTACTATTTATAGTAACACTATGTTATAAAAGAAAGTAGTTCACTTACTGATAATGTATTATTGCACCATAATTTTGTTATTATTTATAGTAACACTATGTTATAAAAGAAAGTAGTTCACTTACTGATAATGTATTATTGCACCATAATTTTGTTATTATTTATAGTAACACTATGTTATAAAAGAAAGTAGTTCACTTACTGATAATGTATTATTGCACCATAATTTTGTTACTATTTAAAGTAACACTACATTATAAAAGAAAGTAGTTCACTTACTGATAATGTATTATTGCACCATAATTTTGTTACTATTTATAGTAACACTATGTTATAAAAGAAAGTAGTTCACTTACTGATAATGTATTATTGCACCATACTTTTGTTACTATTTATAGTAGCACTACGCTATCAAAAAAAGTAGTTCACTTACTGATAATGTATTATTGCACCATCTGCACCAGTTGATGATATTGTACTAAAACTTAGACTAACATAGTCTTCCTGTCCTCTGTAATTCAAAGAAATAAAAAATTTGAAAGATTGCACTGACTCACCAAAAATGTTTGAGCACTAGTTAGGGACTTTAGTCAGTTATTTCCACTTGTATACTCTTCAAACAGGTAGGTCTAATTAGTTGGTTACTCAGATTTTACCCTTACTTTTCAATGTCAATACGCAAAAATTAATCTAAAATTACTTTTTTGTAAATTATTTAATTTGTTTAAAAATCAAGCTAAGTATTGTTAAGGTAAAGAACTATCTAAATTGCATTGCTTCTGTTAATATATGAATTAACAAGAAAGATATTAGATGAAATATTTTGCTATCCTTACATAAGACTTCAATGATAAAATCCAAGGATTCCAACTGTAAGGACCTACTTACCAATTGGATTGCTTCAGATTTTATCAAGGAAAGATAACTGACTAAAGTCCCTAATTTTAAATACTGTGTACTATAGCGTAATGTATAGCCAAATTATCATTAGTATGGACACAAACTTGTACACAAATATGTTGTTAATTCATTCAGATACAATATCATTTAAACTAAATATGAATTCATCTAAATGGCGGCAATTAAAAGGAATATATAAACATACTAGGAAGAGCGAGAGTAAAAACAGTAACAGCAAAACCCACAGACCTTCCACAAAGAAAAAAGAGATTTTAGCTTTTAGACTGAAACTTTTGCATTGTTCATTTAAGTACCTTACCTGTGTGCCTATCACTATGTATATAAACTGTTATGTTTAAATTATGTATGTTATAAAGCCATAAGAACTATGTACAGACATGCTGTTGAAATAAACTGTTTAAAAAAAGCTCCACAGACAAACAATGAAAACAAGAACCTAAAGAGTTTCCAACTTGAGTTAGACAGATAAAATAGTCACCACCAGGGATTTAAACAGTTCTAGGGTACACCAAATTATAAACTAATTTACCTTTTAACTTGTTCCAGTTTTTCGGCAGCAGAAACTTCAGTGACATTACCTGTAGGAACATTTTGTTCTAACCAATCAAAATACTCACATAAAGTAACAGCATCTTTTATCTAAAATATTACATACAAAACAGGTTGAAGTTTGCAAGCAAGACTGTAGTATAAAGTGCATTGCACTTAAGAGCAAGTTACTACAGTCTTGCCGACAACCATCGATGTTAGTTAAGATTTACTCACAATCAGTGTTTCATCAAATGGATTTAAAAATGTACGGCTCAATCCAAATCATTGAGGACATTTAAAACTTATTTCGGGTTAAAGAAAATGTAGGTTTTTGCTTTCTGTTTAATTCATATTCTTAATTTTAAACTGTTCATTTTTATACCTGTCAGACATTGTCATAAATTCATATCTAATATAGACCAAGAACATTTTCCCAGCTGGTCGTTGAGAAAAAACCACCTCTTAGAAAATCAGAAAAAACTTTGGTTAGGTCATCACACAGTTTCTCAGATTAGACATATTTTGGTCTCATAAATAAAAACAGATAAAATTAAGACTTACATGAGCTCTCTTCATGCCATTTATTTCTGCCTCATTTTTTACAGCTTTCATTAAGGCCACAGGTGACAGTTGATTGAATCTTCTTGTTTTTGGTATTGAATTAACTAAACCGTAACTTGATTTATCACTGATCTAAAACATTATATGGTAGAATCATAACAAGTTGACATATGGTTAGTATAATATACATGCTCCATAGTTACAGTTTTTTTTATTGGGTTTAACCCGCCTAAACACAAATTATGGTCATTTTACGGAGGACTAGCAGCCTAAACTAAATTTCCTGGACCCTCGTCGATAACCCTTCCATAAGACCAACAATTTCTAATTATTATTACGAGAAACTTTGACATTAATGTTAAATTTTCTTAAATTTTCAAGAAAGGGTTCTATCTTTATCAATGTGGAATTCAAACCCTTCAGGAAGCAGGAATTGAAATCCTAATTCTCAATTAAACAATTCACAGGAACTAAAATTCATCAAATAACAGGGCAATTTAAAGAGGTCCAGATGAAATCCCTAGCTAAGAATTACCCGGTTTCCTCCCTTTTGGGATACTTGGAATCCCGGAACTCGGTTAGTGTCAACCCCTGACATAACATAATATGTAGGTTTGGATTGTATAAAAACAAGAGCAGTCAGTAGAGACAGCATGCTCGACTAAGTAAGTATTTGTCACAGGAGATGTGGTTGATGATAAGGAACATATATATTTTAGAATTTTAAAATATAAACATAACAAATTAAAAGTAAAAAAAATATAAAAAATTTAAAGAAAATTTTAAGTTCATGGGAGACAATTTTGAAAACAAAATGTATTTGGAGTTATGACCCTTGTCACATGAGATGTGGTTGATAATAGGGAACATATATTTAAAGTTTGAAGTTGATACCTTAAGAAATAAAAAAGTTATAGTAAAATAAATTTTCCTGCACAAAACTTTAATCAGAAATATGGACACGGACGCCGATGCTAGGGCAAGTAGGAGAGCTCTCCATTTCTTCGAAAAGTCGAGCTTAAAAACCTACCCATATCTTGCCAGTTGTTGTACTGGGTAAATCAGCTACAAATGACTTCACATCATCATATGGTAATATTTCTATTTTTATATCGTTTTCTTCACCAACATTCAAATGATGTAAAACTTTATTATCAATTTTCTCTTTATCAATAAATAAACTAAAATATAACAAATATCAAGTTCTTTTACTATAGTCATACATGTATTGTGCTTTTCAAAAGTATTCAGACAAATGAAATTTCTGGAAAACTGGTCATGTATACCATGGGCCTGTTCTGCAATTCTAGTGCTTCATAGCCCTACAAAGCAATTTCCCACAAAGGCCACAACAAGTTGATGATATGTTCTACGAGCGAGCGAAGAAAAAAAATTAAAAAAATCTTAATTCAGTTGCTTTATATAGCGGTTTGACCAAATTTTTATGAGCGAGCGAGGAAATAAAAAAATATTTTTTGTAAAAACCGTCAAAATTAAGGTGCGAGCGAATCCATAGAACATATGATCAATTTGTTGTGGCCAAAACATTTCGCAACAAAGTAGCAAATTCAATCGCAATATAGCAATATGTTGCAAGTTTTTTCTTACTTGCTGAAAACATTTGGACCTATGTTTTTCAAAATGGTTGCCCTCATGGTGAATGGGTTTCTTTTTCAAGAATACAGACTTATTTCTTTATTTAATGCATATATTTCATTGGAGTAATAAATATTTAGTAAAATATTCCACACAGGAATTTCCAATTCTGCCACATTAGTAAGAAAATGAATATTGTTGAAATATGTACAGAAGAACAAATTAGATTATATTCATTGCTAGCTTGTTCTTATTATTTTTCAATTATAATGTTATAACAATAAATTCATTTTTACATCTATTTAACATTCATACAGTAACTGGCAATAAACAAAGTCAATTTTTTTTAGTATTAAATACTACAAGTTGTTGTGACCCAAAAACATTTGTTTTACTATTTTCAAAACACATTTTTTTGTAATTCAGGGAAATTCAAAATAAATCTGTGGTCCTGATATTTTCTTATTATATATTCTGACATAAATTTAATGTTAAGGCCACAACAAGTTGATCATGTGTTCTACGGATTTTTCTGGAAAAAATGGGGCGAGCAAGCGAAGAAATAAAAAGTCTTTATTCACTTGCTTTATATAACAGTTTGACCAAATTTTCATGAGCGAGCGAGGAAATAAAAATATTTTTTTTGTAAAAACTGTCAAAATTAAGGTGCGAGTGAATCCATAGAACATATGATCAATTTGTTGTGACCTAAAATCACAATTTTGCATTTTCTCAATATCCAAACTTCTTGAAGCCTTTTTGAAAAAATTGTAATTCAGCTGTACAAATTTACCGTATGAAATACCAATACAAAACTTACATAACTGAATCTTTAGTTATAACAGAATAAGCGAAGAAGACAGGATTATATTCTATATCAGAGCCTCTCATGTTGAATACATCTGAAATTATACATTAACATAGACAGTGTTCATTTTATAACAAGATTTAGTGTGCGAACATTATACTTTTATTTTATTATAGACATCTTCCCAATCTCCATTTACAGATATCCTGAAGAGCATTGTCGTACAGGATCTCTACTATCTCAATGAGGGGGAGTGTCACATCGAGATGACCTTTATGTCGACTAATCAATGCGTAGCTTTCATCTAGATGAAACACTATTAATAACATTTTGATTTCGTAATTTCTATTTTTAGACCAAGGTTTGCACGCTAATTTAACAGTGGTATTATTCACAGTCTGTGATTGGACGGCTCATTTCAAATTGCGTGATGTAAACAAGTTACGTATCATAACAATTTCGTCATTAATATTATAATGAGAAAAGGTCACCTGAACTTACCCCCTTTGAAAAAGACCAGATCTAAATAAAAATTAGCAAGTAGGTGAGCGGAAAATTTCAGATCGGGTTTTAATCAGATTGACATCTTCCATAAAGAACTAAACTTTATAGACACTTCACGTAAGTTAACATTAATTGGTCGACACAAAGGTCATCTAAACGTGACCCCCAGTGCAATATCAAAAGATCCTCAATCTCTGTAGACACTAGACAGATATATTATAGACTGCTGTAGTATAAGATCTCCTGACATCACAAAGGGGGTCACGTCGAGTTGACCTTGGCGTCAACTTATCAATGTATATCTTTTATCAAGACGAAACATAATTACTAGCATCTTGATATTGTAATTTCATTTTGATTTTTTAATTTCTTTTATTAGATAGTGTTTTGTGAGCTAACTTGACAGAGGTGTTATTCACAGACTGTGATAGGACGGTTGTAAGAAACAAGCGATGGAAACAAGTTATTAAACACAATGACTGTGTCATGAATATTATAAAAGTATAGGTCAGCTGAACATGACCCTGTTTGTGAAGTAGCTAGATCTGATATAAGCAAGTGTGCAAGCAGATAATTTTAGATACTTTTATCTTAACCATGGAGGGATAGTAATAATATCCATTGTTCTATTTTAACTATTTTATTAGAATTCTGCAGAAAATTTCTAGCATATTCTGGACCAAAAAATCTGGAGCAATATACCACTCCATGTATGCCAATCAAATAGCCTTCATTCTTTTAAAAAAGCATATCTAACTTGGTTCTACTCTGGTTGGAATACTTTAAGCACGTGATTATTATTTTTGTTCTTTGTCTTTTTTGTTCCTATTTGTTTTCTTGCATATGTACCTGTTTTAATATGTTATATAATATTTGCTCATTTCTTCCAATTTTATTATTGCTCTTTTCTTTCAATTTCATTATTATATCAAACTGTCATCATCATTGTAAATATTGTAGAGGCTCTCAGGGAAGACTGGGCTTGCCCAACTAAGTTGCCTCATTAAATAAAGTTATTATTATTATAAAAACGTTTGGGCCATAGTAACTCTTGTGTTATGATAAATAGAACATGTAAACTTGCTGAGACAATATTGATCTACTGAAGAAGGCATATGGCTGAAATGTTTTTGAATAGAAGAGTTAAAATAGATCAGTGGATAATTTAAGACTGGGTTTTAACCAGGTAAATCCCATGACAGTGATCAGTCAACAAAGAAAGTTCAACCGTCCAAGTGATTCAACTTACAGGCAACTTCATCAAGAGCTGTAATCACTAAGGCATCACATTTCTTGGTGGACATTTTCTCTCGGATCAAACTAACTTTCTCCTGCCATGTTTTACCTTAAAAACAGAAATATATACAAGTAACTGATTATTTTAGAACAGCACAACAGGACAATGTACCAAGCTCTTTCTGCTTCTTCATAGCCGAGTGTTGTACCCTGCAGTTTTTTGTTCCTTCCTATACATTCTTTTCTGCCAACCAGTCATTATCTGAGTGCAAGAATAATCACAAAACAGATAGATACCAGTAGCCCGATGACCAGGGAGTAATAGCTGTGAAGATGGTGAACGTGTGCAAGCATGAAACTTAAAACTGTAAAATGGAGTGCTTTACCAAAAGAGGTACAAAATGCTAGAACTCTAAATTCTTTCAAACAGAAATATAATGTGTGGTGGAATACAAAATCATCTTTAATTATTTTTACTTCTTTTATTGTATATTTGTTGTAAACATGTTTAATCACTTGTCAAATGTTTTACTTTGCTTGTATTTGTATATATTATGTAAATACTGTTGTTAAGTGGCTCACAGGAAAAATTGGGCTTCGCTAACTGTGTTGCCTCTTTAAATAAAGTCTTTATTATTATTATTATAAAATAGCCATTACATTAAAACTTACCAGTATAGAAGGTATCTAAGACAATCAAGCTGTTACAAGGTGGGTCAGGTTGTTCCTCCCAAACTAAATCTATCAAATTCTGACTCACTGGTATTAAACTTTGTCCGTTAGATTTTAACAACTTAGATAATGGTTTCCAAACATCTGTCAATACAAAAATTAAATATTATTTTAGAGCAGAAAAACAACCTGCTGAACACCGCCCCTTTTTCCCCTTTCCTTCGCAGAAATATTTACTTTAAAACAATAACCCAGTGATGTGCTCTGCTCTGTAATCGTTAAAGGCTAAATTTCATTTTTCTAATGAATTCTCAAAACATAGCAAACATCAGTCATCCATTGCGTTAATTCTGTCTCTTGTAAGATAACAATCTAATATACAAAATAATAATAGTGTCATAATAAAAAAGTTAAAAATAATTAGTTTTAAAACCAGTTTTTAACTTTTTTTAACCCGGGTTGATAGCGTAGTTGGTAGCGCGCAGGGATTTGGAAATTTGTGTCTCCAAGGGGGTATGGGTTCAAATCCCATCTGCGGACGTTATACCCTTCCATAAAAATTTGACAATAATGTCAATTTTCCTCAGTTGATTAGATAATATAGAGAAGTTTCCGTCTTTGTGGGAGGGTAGGTGAGTACTGGTTATAGACAAGGGTCGAGAAAAGTTAAGTTCGGACACCATAAAATGACCAAAATTGTGTTGACACGGCGTTAAACCCAATTTAAATTATTTTTTTTAAATCCAGGAAACCTATAGTAGGAAGAGCTGGCCGTTGCATATATGACTTATAAATGTGTTGAATATAATGGTAAAAAAATAAAAATTGTCATTATAAAGCTTTACTGCTTCCACACCTTCACTTGGACAAATAACTATCTAGTTTGGGATTTCTGTTCAAGTTGCGGGAAGAAAAAGAACAACCTACCTGCTGACATCAAGAAGGGATCCACACCAACTCTTCCTCCAAATGGAAGAACTTTAGATAACCATTCACCTTGACTCGGGGTTGATGGAATACCTTTATACATAAATGAATGCTTAATTTGTACATGTGCTCTATTTATTATGTACAATGAAATAGACTGTTAGCACGGCTCCAAAATTAATGCAAGCTCAGTCACCCATGACAACCAGATTTTTTAATGAGCTACATATAACTGATATTTTCACACAATGTTTCAGATTACAAATTTAAAAGAGACTACATTTGTTCAAAGTGATGTAAATGAGCAAGTTTCAGATTCAAATACTTTAATCGATACGTGGCCAGCACAGTTCCAGGTCAATAATGTATGCCAAGTCTGAACTTATGACTTTTGGTAATGAATATAATATACTGTATTAGCGGCTGTTTGTGCCACAAATAAAGTTTGAAAAAACCCAAACAAATAACAATGTTATACCATCCTTCATTAATGTCCAATTTCCATCAAGTTGTTTTTCTGCTTGTAAGAAATATCTTCCATCTGTCCATAGACTGGCTTCATTTTCTGTAATAACAGCTGTACCTACAAGTAATGTCAGCAATAATATGAGAACCAGTCAATAATACATTTATTCTCTTGGACTGTAAATAAAAACTGAGTGTTGAGTTCACACAGTATGCATTATTTGAGGGCTATAATATCTAAAAATATCATCAAATCTGCAACTAAAGCACTTATATTTGTTGAACAAAAATCCCTAATGGTCTGCTACTAGTTGTATTAATTAATAAAAGCCACAGAGATTTTCTTTCAAAATAGTGTTGCAAGTGATTAAAATCAACTCACAAAATTTTTCAAGTCCTATATTTTGTAAATTTGAGCCAGTATGTCATGACTCTGCACACATGTAATTACAACTCCGCCCACGTGTACTTACCCGCTGAGCCATCAAATCCTGACACAAAAGATCTTCTACAGTCACATGGTGTAATATACTCACTCTAAAAAATAACAAAACAAAACTAAGTGTATAAAGTTATATCTAATGAGTGTAAAATAGCTCTTCATATATTTATAAGAATCATTTTCAAAAAGGTTGAAATTTTGACAAGAATAATAGTTTGTTAAACCACTTTTCATGTGTAACTTTTACCAAGGTCCATGGGGCAGTGCCCATAGCAGGATTTCCAACCTAGTGTCCTGAATGGTTTGCTGGTTACTTGAATATTTGGATGTGCAATGTCAAACCCAGTGAAATTTGATAATGATCTTAAATTTTATTGTGTGATTTACATAAAAATTTACAAGTGCATGAACAGTGTACTATAAACTACAGTTAAATTCACACTTAAGTTTACAGTAAGTGCACTTGAAGTGCACTTCATCCACACATGGTGTGCACTAGAAGTGTGCATTAGATTTAATCAGGGTGTATATAGCTGTAGGTAGTTTACATAGAGTGTGAAATCAGATTTATATGATTTGTTTAGTATAAAATGTCAGTGTATAATATGGTTTAATCTATTTCAGGGAATGTTACCTGTCCTTAGTATTGTCTTTTGCGTGTTAGTTTCTCAGCTAGTCGACTGGTAGGCTCAACGTCTAGAACTAGAATGCCCCCGGGGATGCTTTGCGATTACCTGCAATGCATCTCTAAGCTCCGCCCTAAAACCTTAATGGAAGAGTTACTTCCCCTGATCAGGTCAGAAACAGTGAGGTAAGAGGGCCAAATGCACAACTCTCAGTCATTAGGATCTAGCGACACAACAAGTTTATCCTGATGTTTAGACCATTTAAAATGGAAATGATTTTTATTATTTTGACTTTGTATACAGACCTGATGAGCATCTCCAGATGGAACAATATAAGCATGTAATGGTTCCTGAACATAAGCTTTGTTTTTCATCAAAGATCGTAGTTTAGATAATATAGCTGTCGTATTTTTAGTAGGCATTGCGTCTTTTATCTGAAAAAAAAACATTATTAGAGCAGGGTTCGACAATAACAATGTCCCATGATTCTGAGGATCCCAAAAAGTTTGGAGGAACCCCTGTGATTTAAGCTAGGGATTCCTTCAGAATCCCTGAAAAATTGCAATATGCTTCAGTGAATTTGTTAAGATTTTTTCACAATTCACAACTGCAAAACTTTATCCATAATTTTTCTATTACTAGAAGAATCCCACATGCTAAGAAGGAATCTCTGAATAACTGACTAGGAATTCCTTTAAGATCCCTGGTTAAAACAGTTAGTATAAAACTATGATTAGAGTAATAAAACTTATATAATAAATACACCTTTTTTAATTGGGGGACTGAGCCCTTCACTTTGTTTAAAAATTTAATGATACCAACCTCATTTTGAGCACAATTTCAGAGCTACGACTTACGTGTTCAAGATTGTCAATTCACCTATATTCCAAGACTGTTATGATCCCTCATCGGCACCTTGACAGATAGACATAAACCCCCAAAACTCGTTAAGATAAACTTTCTTTACAAGTAACTTAATTTTATCCGAAAACATTAATATCCGAAATTACTGTTACTTATTTAAGTAGCGTCCTCTATTAACGTCAACAGAAAATGACAGCGCGATATTTTACTAGAAATACATTCCAAATACATTTTACAAACCTTTCACCACCTTGATCTTAAAAACTCTTGCGGCAAATTGATAGAAATTCTATTTATTCCGAAAAATACAACAAATAACTTCCTTTCAAGAGGCTATGTAAAAATAATAACGAACGCACTTGCAAATCGTTGTCGTCACATATGTCCTAGTCTTGTCGAGGTCTGCCCGCTTCATATGTATGAATGTATGTAGAACTTAACTCCAAGCAAATTTAGAGTAGGTATTCTCGTTGAAAGTGATTTTGCCTTTAATTACAGAGTGATAATATATATATAGCTGGACCGGGACTCCAACTCGGGACCCCTTATTAACATGGCCCCAGCACGTGTTCTCCAAAACTTAACTACCCCACGTGACTCTAACATCAGTTATTGGCTCCAGCAGTTGAAAATCGCGTATCAGTTTTAAAAAAACCAGATGTACAGTTGTTCAATTCTCAAAAAATGCTACTTTCAAGAGCTTCAAATTGGCTGGACCCTTCTGCTCCCCCCATACCAAGACTTTGCCCTGGACCCTAATTGTCATTCTCGTACCCCGAGGTTATCGAGATTCTCGAATAGCTAGTATTGAGAATCCTACTAGACTTTGGGTACGAGAATGCTACACAGACCCCTCATTCCTAATAACTGGTTGATTAAGTGGTCATCGAGTTACGCACGGGTCCTATTTATATATATATAGGGTCCTTGAGTTATACGTACAAAGCAATTTGTTTGTTACATGTATGTATAGTTCTGGGAAATATGTCACTTTGACTTTACTTACTAAAAAAATAAACAAAGAGAGATCGCCAAACCATGTTTTATGTCTGGTTACATGTACATGTATGACTGCTTGGTCAGTCTTTGCAAGGTCAGGTGTTGAAGTTGTTTGTCCAAAATATTGTTTAACTTAACAGGAAAGAAAATCCATTTAATTTTGACCGGTCAAACTTTTAAACAGATATATAAAAATGAACCTACTTTTCATTTTATAATTATATGACTGTATCTTATTTAGTTTTCTTTGCAGTAAAAGACTGTTTTATTGTTTTCAAATAAGTCAGAGCGTAAACAAACAAGTTTAAAATCACTGGCGAGTCACAGAACTGCTTAATATGTAGAACCATAGTTCGATCTACAATTACTTGCTAATTTAATTTTAAAACTTTTCACCTTTAATTCTGCTATACATGTATAAAAGAATTGACTGTGTTGGCCTTGTCACGTGTGGAAACTATGAGACATGATTGTTAGGTTCAGTATTTGTATATACCAGGTCTCAATTAGGAAAACAGGTCACTAAATTGTATGAAAAAATGAAATTTGGTGGCTTAGATTTGTTTAATCGTCAAACATTGTATTACTTCAGGGTCGGATCCAGGATTTTTTTCTAGAGGGATCCAAACTTGCGAACCCCAACCACATTATACATTGTTTGCAGAATAACGCTACCTAAGTAAAATAAAACTACAGTTACAAATTTCCACAAAGTCGAGCGAAGCGAGTACGAGAAAATTGCTTCTTGCCACTAAAAAATGGCTTACAGTTAAAAATACACTCATGTACGGGTACATTTTGGAAATTTCAGGGGGGTCAGGACCCCCCTGACACACCCGCTGGATCCGTCCATGTATTTGAACTCCGAGCTAGAATAACTTGATGAAATACTGAATACTCATCCATTATGAGTTCTGATTATAGACAATGGTCCTTGAGAGCTATGTTAGGTGCACTTGTTGATGTCGTAAAATAACCTCAATTGTGTTGACACGACGTTAACCCCAGTATTGAAAATATTTCTATAAAAAGAAAATAATTTGCGAAGTAAAAAGTCATAATTATTTGCAGTCAATAAATCAAAATGAATGGTGTAAATATTTTACATAATTCGTTTAAATTGCTCAGTGACAACGAAATAGTAAATCATTTTTGATAGTTAATACGGTTTAGCCTGAAGTCCTTAAATATAGTACCGTCACGTGACAACTCTATACGTTTATATGTCAGCCTATATAGGCCTAGACACGTGATTTTCAGAAAGAATACAGACATTTGCTTTCCCTTTCGGAACAACCTCGGCGACCATCAACGAAAATATACTTCTGTGTAGAAGATCACCGAGGTAGTTTCGAATGTTGGTTTACGTCGAAATCAAGCATTAGCCAGAATATACATGTAATTAAAACAGCACATAAACTAACATTTACATTTTTCCCGAAAATCCCCTCTATAGTCTGTGGTATCTAATTATTTACCCTGAATCTTCTGCACCAAATATTACCCCTTGTACCAAATATAGTGACAGGGGGATTTATACCTAACTTTTTAACTTCGAGGATTTTCGTGAAGAGAAATGGATAACACAGTACCACATCCCTGGAACAACCTCAACAGAGAATGACTAAGGTGTGTTGTTGTTCAGAGGTTGTTGCTCTGCAGAGGGTAAACTCAGAGACATAGGTGTATCTAATTCCCTGGTAAACTCAATCAAACTTACACCTAATGGAAATACCAGAGGCTGTTGTTGTACAGAGGATTTGTTCGGTAGAGGGCCGCTCTGCAGGGGTTATACTGTATCAATGTTATCCACTATTTCATGCCATTTAAAGTTACTTGACTGAACGAGAGCTGTCAGAGGAGACAGCATGCTCGACTTTTCTCAGTTAATCAATGAATGGGTTTTCACAGTTAGGAGGAAGTAGTAATGGTGAATAAGTATTCCAAGTTTGAGTTGAAAATCTTTGATAGTTTTGAAGTTTGTAAAAACTTTAACCTTGGTTTTGTATGTTTTCTAAGTAAAAAAGTGGCATAACTCCCAAAACAGTGTGCCAAGGTTATGGGCCTTTATAGTAAGGTGGATGTAGTGATGATAAATAAGTATTCCAAGTTTGAGTTGAATATCTTTGACAGTATTGAAGTTATTTAAATTTGTAAAAAACTTTAACCTTGATTTGCAACGCCAACGTCGACGCCGTCACCCGGGTGACAGTATAAGCTCTCATTTTCTTCGAAAAGTCGAGCTACAAATGAAAATCGGGTAAATAAAGTGTTTGATCGCCTTACAAGTTGTTGTTGTTGTTGTTTTTGTTGTAGATCACGTGACTACAATATCTGTAGCCTGTTCAATTACCATAAACGTTACAGAACGTTCCGTAACGATACATTCGGAACTCCTCGGCCATTCGCTGCGAATAATCTAATCTAATAAACACATATACGATCGTTAAGGCAATGAGTGATGTTTCAAAATTTACCGACTAAAAACGAAACATCACATTGCCTACACGATCATATATTTGTTTACTTCAACACCGGTAGTTTCAAAATAGCGTGTAAAAATGTCCGAGATTATTCGCAGCGAATGGCCGAGGAGTTCCGAATGTATCGTTACGGAACGTTTTGTAACGTTTTGTGTAATTGAACAGGCTAACTGAACACGCTGCTGATCACTGACTACGTTATGAAAAGGTCTGTAAGTAAGAATTGTCATTGCCGACGATATTGGGTCAAGGGTTTTGTTTATTTATTTTGTGACGTCAAAATACGTAATTATATAATAGTTCAAATTTCATGGCCAATGTGGAGGAAGAAATTAACCTAATAAATAGACTTGATTCTTTAATACCTGACTTTACAGTAGGGAGAATAAAAAGATTTATTTGTCTAGCTTCACTTAACTGAGACAATATTGATCTTGCCCTGACAGCTTATAGAAGTTCGGTTTCTTTATGATTGTTAAAATAGTGAAAATAAATCTTTAAATAAACTCAAGGAAACTGTACTCCAAATGTTTTTGGACAAATGCAATTTTGAAAAGAAATAAAAACCCGTGTCGGTTGCGCATTGGTAGCGCCGGGGAGGTTATACCCTTCCATCAAAATTTGACAATTATATCAATTTTCCTCCTTTTATAAGGTATATGGAGAAGTTTCCGGCCTTGTGGAAGGGTAAGTGAGTACTCGTTATAGACAAGTGTCCCAGAAAGCTAGGTTAGGTGCGCTGAGCGATGTAAAATGACCTTAATTGTGTTGACATGTCGTTAAACCCAGTATATATATTACGACGGCCAGTGCACCTAACCAAGCTTTCTTAGACCCTTGTCTATAACTAGTACTCACTTATAACCATTTCTTGATAAATAAATTAATGTTGATTTAAGAATTTACTCAGATGCCTCAAGGCTTTGTTTCTTCATTTCCATGCGTTAATTAATTTGAATTTTAATTGGTTGGTTCCAAAAACAGAATTTTGTGCCGGAACGTTTGTCTGCCACTGTAGATAATTTTAAGAGTATATATCTAACTGTATTCTTAAATATTGAACTTCCAGATTAACTTTCTTTCCTTTCATTCATTGTAAGATGTTGACATAAATGGCTTACATTCTATGAACAAGCTACTGAGTTCTTGTACAAACAGTGACATATTTTGACATTTTTACTTATTTAGGAATGGTCACAAATTTAAAACCAGATTGGAAGACTTTGTCAAATATTTGGAACGTCAAAGTCGACGGTTTAAATAGCGACTTTGTTCTTAATATAGGAACCCTTTCTCTTCCCAGCTTATATTATGATATTATTACAAGAGTTTTTTAACCTCAAAAGTCAAGTACACGTACACTTTGTGGAGAGGTTGAACTGTAGTTAAAATATGTTTTTACAAAATACTTTCATATTTTTTAACATAATTTTTAAAACCCGGCTCAGTAGAGCTGTTGGTAGTCCTCCGTGACTTAGAATCAAGTTTCCAGAAAAGTGTTACGGGGTTGAGTCCCACCTTGGGGGAATTTAATTCACAAAATCGACATCATGTTAATGTTAGGATAAAATCACCGTGATAACATCGACATTATGTCGATTTTCCTTTATTATACCAAGGTTATATAGAGAAATGTCCGGTATAATGGAAGGGTAGGTGATTAGGCTACTGGTTATTGATTAAGATCTCTGAAAGCTAGGTTAGGTACGCTGGTCAATGTAAAATGACCATAATTATGTTGATACAGCGTTTAACCAAATACAAATGTACATTGTAAATGAAAACAAACATGCCCTTTAAAAAATGAACATTGCATAATCCAGGCTTAACCTGGTTCTCTTAAAGTACTAAATACACAAAAGTAAGCTTAAATGATAATGATCTTCAACTGGTAAATTAAAAAGAAGTAAGCTAAAACTTTCCTAATGGCATGTGAAGTAAATGTATGAGTGGTAACCCAAAAACACTTGATCTGAAAAGGAGAGCAACAAAAGTCACTTAATTGGTGTCCACTGCTATTGTAAACATTGAACACAAAATGAAAGAATTGAAAACGGGTCCGTGGTTGAACCACTTAAAATAACTGCCCCCAAAAAGTTCTTAGACAAATTATTTTTTAAAGAAAAAACTGACATTGCTTATCGCTGATAATTTACCTACATGTATAATTAAAAGTTTTTTTGTGTAACAAAGTCAAAATCAAATATTGATAAACCTATAAATGTTGATTTTAGAAATTAGAGCGGATGATTCTGATTCCTTTCTAATGGTACGGTGAATCTATTTCATAGGCGGATGCAGCGGGGGGGGGGTCAGGGGGGTCCCGACCCCCCCCCCCCCTAGAATTTCCAAAACGACCTGTCCATAAGTGTATTTCTTGACTGTAAGTCATTTTTAAGTAGCATGAAGCAATTTTTCTCGGTGCTAAACATAGATTTAATGGTTATGTAGTTTGTATTATAAATATGTTGCATTTTTCTGCAAAATGTGTATAATGTGGTTGTGGTGCCAAAGTTTGGACCCCTCCTAGAAAAAGTTCGGACCCCCCTCCCTAGAAAAAATCCTGGATCCGCCCCTGTATTTATCATTGAACGGAATTAGTCCGAAGACTCTTGGCGGGCACTCTACCCTGAGAGTAGAGCAAGTTAAACAGATTATTTATTGACAACTCAAAAGACAAACTATTGACATTTTCTAAGATTTTTTATCAGAAAGTTTTAACAAAGGAAGAAAAAAAATAACAAAGAAACAAAATGATAATCTCTTTCAAAGCAATAACAAATTGTACAATAGTTGAATGAAATTTAATATAGAAATATTTGATCAGGAGACACGGCTAACATATCACGTGACAAATTAGACCAGCTAATAAAGCACGTGACAAGTCAGACAATTCACGTGACGAAAAAAATCGTACCACGTGACGAACCATAATCAGAAACTTAACAGACAATAGAAGTGTTTATAAAGGCTATTTCTAATGATTATTTGACAATAATATTCATATGATGATAAAAAAAAAACATTTTATAAGATATAATTTATAGGGCTGCGGCGAGTATCCGAGTACTCGGATAATCGCGATCTCTTCCAGAAAGTTGAGTACGAATATTCGTCATGTCCGAAATCGTCGGATCGCGATCTAGTTTTGGAAAAAAAAGAAAAACAACCCAGCTTAATTACCACTGAAAACGAGTCGCACTTCTTCTAAAAACTTTAATTTATGTAGGGACTAGATAATCTTGAGTCAAAATTTTGATTGATAAACAAATGAAAACAAAAGTTTCCCCTGAAAATGCCCATTAAACGTCTGATAGTAATGCTTGGAGTACATGGTTTCCCATTTAGTAAAAGCTTCTGTAATTTTTCACTAATTTTGTTCTCGTATCATGTATTTCCGTATGCTTTTCCATTAACATGTGATTCGTGGTTCGATTCGCGAATCGCTACAAATGACTCGTGGTTCGGATCGGATCGGATCGCCACTTGCTCAACGATCCACAGCCCTAATAATTTACTTATGTCCATATGATTTAATACATATCGCGAATTTCGACGTTACACATAAACATTTCAATATTGCAGCGACTTTATTTTGTAAAAACATGTAGTAACATTTCCATCTCTGATTGTCTTGTTTGTTTTGTTTGATTTTGTTGGGTTTAACGCCGTTGCAACACATTTTATAGGTCATATAACGGCAGTCAGTCAACCTACTCACTCCTCCTGGAACGGCTAAATCTCTGGATTAAGCTGTTAACCAACTACTAAGCGCATACTTTCGTCAGTGACTGACAACTGCCCTACATAATTAAAATCATTGGTAGAAGGAAGAATGGCCGTAGAAATAATTTCAAGAACAAGCTCCACAAAAATATGCCCCGCCCAGGAATCGAACCCACGACCCCTCAATCAGTAGACTTGCGTGCTACCAACTGAACTAGCCGGGCGGCTTTCTCCGATTGTCGAGCAAATATAAATTGTAATACAATATATAAACCAACAGAATGAAACCAGCAAACTTTGAATATATTATAATACGTGATTAAGTATTCGTACATTCCAGACTGAAAATATATATCGTTTTCTACGAGACAATATATTAAGTTGACTAAACACAGTTGAGAAAAAAACCAATCCATTCGTAAACCAAAGTCTTAAGAATTTAAGGTGACCTATTTGCCATCATTCCGACGAGAGCCACGCCTCATAAAACTGCTTAAGTCTAACAGACGTGAGGTGGCTCGTCCGATGAAAGCCATTACTCCTTAAACCACTGATTTAAGGTGGTTCATTTAATATTGTCGTTGAAAGCCAATCTGATTAAAACCCGATCTAAATTTTTCCGCTCGCATACTCGCTAATTTAGATCTGGACTTTTTCAAACGGAGGTCACGTTCAGGCGACCTTTTCTCATCATAATATTCATGACGAAATTGTTATGATACGTAACTTGTTTACATCGTCTACGTCACGCAATTTGAAATGAGACGCCCAATCGCAGACTGTGAATAATACCGCTGTTAAATTAGCATGCAAAAATTGGTCTAAAATAGAAATTACGAAATCAAAATGTGATTAATAGTGTTTTCGTCTAGATGAAAGCTACGCATTGATTGGTCGAAACAAAGATCATCTCGACGTGACCTTCCACGAAGAAAGTAAAGATCCTGTACGACAACGCTCTACAGGATATCTGTTTACGGAGATTGGTTGAAAGCCATCCCACCTTAAACTTCTACAATCTAACGTGAAAGACTTATATACGTTAAATCTGTACGTCATATTTTTAATTAAATTTCAACATCGTCATTGCCAATTGTTGTTCGACTCTGAAGTTGAAATTAGGGATAATGAACATCATACCATAAAACAGCGAATATAGTAACGTGATTTACAACAGCAACTAATAAGGGTCACCGTTTTTCCAATAAAAAATGTCCAAAGTATTCACAATGGTAAAAGATACCCCGCCTCAAAAATTTCAACTTTACCATAAATGGTGCGTTGAACAGTTCACAAGTTTGTCATACAACATAATTAGTATTTTAAATGGCCGCTGTATTTTCACCCATTTTGACCAATAGTTATTCAAACTGATCAATTAACTAAGTATTGTGATTTTATAGCCATTGGTCAGTCATACTGAACCGGTTGACCAGTTTAACATAAAACAATAAATGTTTATAGAAAAAAAGTTAAAGTAATATATAGCTTCGAAAATGTACAAGTTAATAAATATATATGTTCTGTTCTATTCTGTCCCAACAAAACAATACAGTTTGCTAGCAAGCATATTTTCTTAAATGCAATTTTATTTTACAACAAAAAATATTGAATTGCTAAAATACATACATATGTAAATGCATAAACAAACTAAAAAGTTATATCCGAATTATAAGTCGGCGAAAAAAGGTAACACAAATGTACATGTATACTAAAATCACAAAATGCATTTTCTCAAGTCATATTTACATGTATGTACAGTATCACAGAGTATTATAGATTTAATATCAGTAAACAAAAAATAATAAAAATATCACAGAAAAGTTTAACAATAGAAAAGTCCCTGCTGTAAGATTGAGCGGCTATTCTCAATACGAAAATAAATATTGAAAACAGTCATTCGAAAAGAAAGAACAAAATCAACTTCGACTGCATGTCTGCAACATCTTTGCATTTTCATTTTTTCTAATCTTTGCGGCATAGGAACAAAAATACAACAAAATAAATACGACAATACGTCAGATAAAATGGGTCGTTTTATCGCATTACATAATGTCGTATAGTTCTATTTTATTAACCTGTCACAATTTGAATAATTACGCGGTCATTGAATGCGTTTTAATCAACTTCATTTTAATCATTGAGCCACGGATCCTTATTAATTATTGATGATCTAACTATATATGCGGCGATTTTGAATATCGAGGAAATAACAAGTTCGAAAGGAGTTAAAAATAACAGATTCAGTGACCGTGTAATTATTCAAGTTGTGACAGGTTAATAAAACAGAGCTATATCTTCGGGTTTTTTTTTCGTTTTTCGGCACGGAGATTAAAAAAAATCGGAGGCACGACAAATACTCAACTATCAGTCAACATTCACTCAGTCGTTTGTCTTTTTCAAGTTTCATGACATCAGAAAAAAATGCTTCAAGGAAAATAAAGCTCATTTCATCATTTTTCATGAAAACCTACATATCTGTAAGACCTACATTTTCACGAATGCCAATTCAGAATGAATTTCCCTCAAATAATCAACTCCACGACGTTGATTGTATGGAAACACTGACAGCGTTCTTGCTTTGTTTTAAATTAGAAATTTTGCAAAACTTATAAATGTCATGAAAGACTTGAAATTTGACACAAGGTTTATAAAAAATCGATCTGATCATCCAGCGATAGCGATCGTCATTAGTATATTTCGAAAAAAGCTATTTTTCAAAGGTACTAGTTAACAGATTAGGTTAAGATTTTTCAATATTTTCAAACTAACATTCAGTGTCTGTAATTGTGTCAAAACATAAGTCTTAAAATTTTAGGACAAACTGACCTATAGATTGCAAGAAATATACAATAAAAGTCACAGAAATGCACTAGAATTGTCTATACCGTGACATACGGGGTAGATTTTTACTACTTGTAACACCATCATTTGTTGTTGTATGTCAATTTGCACTAAAATTGTCATTATCAAAACACTAATTTTCTGCTTAAAAATGTTTCCATACAATTTTGATAGCTTCAGAAAAAGTTGATGTTTAAGCTAAAATCTGTGAATGAGTACCTTTAAAGAACACGTAAAATTTAGTACAGCGGTTATTGGTTCGAAATTGGATAATGTCTTGAAATATCTTCACAGAATAAAAACAACATGTGTTCATAAGTTGGTTTTGGAATCATGGTTGATGAAGATTAGACAAATATCGCCGGTATGGTAAGTCCAAGAGCTATGAAGAAACCAACTATCAACATTGAAGGTCGAATAAATTCTCCTGAAAATAGTATAAAATCAAAGCACTATAAAAACTGATGAAATAATGCTGTTGAAAGTTTTTAATGAATTTAACGTCGTGTCAACACAATTTAGGTCATTTTACAGCATCCAGCGCACCTAATCTAGCTTTCCTGGACGCTTGTATATAACCAATACACACCTACCCTTCCACAAGGCCGGAAACTTCTCCATATTATCTAATCAATGGAGGAAAATCGACATTATTGTCAAATTTTCATGGAAGAGTATAACCTCCCCAAGTGGAATTCGAGCCCGTACCCCTTTCGGGACACGAGATTCCAAATCCCGGCGAGATACCAAATGCGCTATCGACCCGGGTTGGTGTTGAATGACAAAAAAGCTAATCACAAGGTTTCTCTCTTGAAAAATCTTAAAAAAATCTTATAAGTGTGTTTTTTTCCAGATGTATATGCTACCTTAATAATAAATTTATAGTTTGCTACAGTCTATGTTTAGAAATATAATCATGCTGAGAAAACTCATGATCTCGAACTGCGATTATAACGATATCGCCCGAGTAATCCGCATGACATTTTACAGTATTTTCAATCGGACTGATTCGGTTTTGTTCCCGAGAGCCAAAGCAAATTGAATGAAACTACCGATATCTAACTCAGTCTGGTATCAAGAAAGGGACATCGACAAATGAGAATTATTACTAATAAATATGATAAAAAATCACTAACGTACCTTTCGATCCTAAACTTTGATCATTAAGCATACAGGAAGCTGTACATGTAGATGATGACGCCATTGGTGACGATGACGTCATGGATGACGATGACATGATCGTACTCGAAGGTGTTGTTGATGAACTTGAAAAACTTGAGGTTCCAGAACTCGACACTGGCGATGGAGTTATAGAACTTGATGACGAGTAATAGGAACTTGAGGAGCTTGAACTTGTGCTTAAATAAGTTGAAGAAGAACTATACACTGACGAGCTTGAACTTGGGCTTGAATAACTTGAACTTGGGCTTGAATAGCTGGAAGAAGAACTATAAACCGAAGAGCTTGAACTTGGGCTCGAATAAGTTGAAGAAGAACTATACACTGACGAGCTTGAACTTGAGCTTGAATAAATTGAACTTGGGCTTGAATAGCTGGAAGAAGAACTATAAAATCTAGAGCTTGAACTTGGGCTTGAATAACTTGAAGAAGGGTAGTTGTACGAGCTTGAAGATGAATAGGTTGACGATGGGTAGTTGTACGAGCTTGAAGATGAATAGGTTAACGATGGGTAGTTGTACGAGCTTGACGATGAATAGGTTGAATAACTTGACGAAGGGTAGTTGTACGAGCTTGAAGATGAATAGGTTGACGATGGGTAGTTGTACGAGCTTGAAGATGAATAGGTTGACGATGGGTAGTTGTACGAGCTTGAAGATGAATAGGTTGACGATGGGTAGTTGTACGAGCTTGAAGATGAATAGGTTGAATAACTTGAAGAAGGGTAGTTGTACGAGCTTGACGATGAATAGGTTGACGATGGGTAGTTGTACGAGCTTGACGATGAATAGGTTGAATAACTTGACGAAGGGTAGTTGTACGAGCTTGAAGATGAATAGGTTGAATAACTTGAAGAAGGGTAGTTGTACGAGCTTGACGATGAATAGCTTGACGATGGGTAGTTGTACGAGCTTGAAGATGAATAGGATGACGATGGGTAGTTGTACGAGCTGGACGATGAATAGGTTGAATAACTTGAAGAAGGGTAGTTGTACGAGCTTGAAGATGAATAGGTTGAATAACTTGAAGAAGGGTAGTTGTACGAGCTTGACGATGAATAGGTTGACGATGGGTAGTTGTACGAGCTTGAAGATGAATAGGTTGAATAACTTGAAGAAGGGTAGTTGTACGAGCTTGAAGATGAATAGGTTGAATAACTTGAAGAAGGGTAGTTGTACGAGCTTGAAGATGAATAGGTTGAATAACTTGAAGAAGGGTAGTTGTACGAGCTTGAAGATGAATAGGTTGACGATGGGTAGTTGTACGAGCTTGAAGATGAATAGGTTGACGATGGGTAGTTGTACGAGCTTGAAGATGAATAGGTTGACGATGGGTAGTTGTACGAGCTTGAAGATGAATAGGTTGAATAACTTGAAGAAGGGTAGTTGTACGAGCTTGAAGATGAATAGGTTAACGATGGGTAGTTGTACGAGCTTGAAGATGAATAGGTTGAATAACTTGAAGAAGGGTAGTTGTACGAGCTTGAAGATGAATAGGTTAACGATGGGTAGTTGTACGAGCTTGAAGATGAATAGGTTGAATAACTTGAAGAGGGGTAGTTGTAGGAGCTTGAATAAGTAGAATAACTTGAAGAAGGGTAGTTGTACGAGCTTGAATTAGTAGAATAACTTGAAGAGGGGTAGTTGTACGAGCTTGAATAAGTTGAATAACTTGAAGAAGGGTAGTAGTACGAGCTTGAAGATGAATAGGTTGAATAACTTGAAGAAGGGTAGTTGTACGAGCTTGAAGATGAATAGGTTGACGATGGGTAGTTGTACGAGCTTGAATAAGTTGAATAACTTGAAGAAGGGTAGTAGTACGAGCTTGAAGATGAATAGGTTGAATAACTTGAAGAAGGGTAGTTGTACGAGCTTGAATAAGTTGAATACCTTGAAGATGGGTAGTTGTACGAGCTTGAATAAGTTAAATAACTTGAAGAGGGGTAGCTGTAAGAGCTTGAATAGGTTGAATAACTTGAAGATGGGTAGTTGTACGAGCTTGAATAAGTTGAATAACTTGAAGAATGGTAGTTGTACGAGCTTGAATAAGTTGAATAACTTGACGAAGGGTAGTTGTACGAGCTTGAATAAGTTGAATAACTTGAAGAGGGGTAGTTGTACGAGCTTGAATAAGTAGAATAACTTGACGAAGGGTAGTTGTACGAGCTTGAATAAGTTGAATAACTTGACGAAGGGTAGTTGTACGAGCTTGAATAAGTTGAATAACTTGACGAAGGGTAGTTGTACGAGCTTGAATAAGTTGAATAACTTGAAGAGGGGTAGTTGTACGAGCTTGAATAAGTAGAATAACTTGACGAAGGGTAGTTGTACGAGCTTGAATAAGTTGAATAACTTGAAGAAGGGTAGTTGTACGAGCTTGAATAAGTTGAATAACTTGAAGAGGGGTAGTTGTACGAGCTTGAATAAGTTGAATAACTTGAAGAGGGGTAGTTGTACGAGCTTGAATAAGTTGAATAACTTGACGAAGGGTAGTTGTACGAGCTTGAATAAGTTGAATAACTTGACGAAGGGTAGTTGTACGAGCTTGAATAAGTTGAATAACTTGAAGAGGGGTAGTTGTACGAGCTTGAATAAGTAGAATAACTTGACGAATAGTAAGGATAGGTGTACGAGCTTGAGCCTGAACTGTAATATGAAGAAGAGCCCGCGTATTTGGACGAAAATGATGAGAACCCAGGGTAGGAGTAGGATGTACTTATTCCATTCACATTTTGGATAAGTTCACCTGAAAAAGAAAATTTAATGTAAATACATTTGATAGTGATTAACATAGCCAACAAAACGCTTGGAGACAAAAGAAATTTAAAGTTCTGAAATACATTTAAGTACATGTATACAGTAAGATGTTGAAACAGACAAAATCAAAGTACTGATAGTACCGATGAGTCGGTGCTAGCAAAATAAAGCAAACGTTAATCATGATAGCAAACTAGCTATAGGTAAAAATAAAAATAGTTTGTTCTCTTAATAGAAAAGTGCGGTTATTACAAGAGCAAGAGTTAAAGTGTACGACCTTTATTTCAAACCCGCATATAAAAGATAAATTCTCTGCTTAAGTCTTTTTTTAAAAACATAATCACGATGACGGTGTTCATTTTCTCGGACTGGGAATATATATCGCCAAAGTAATCCACATGGAATTTTGCAATTTTTTGAATCGGACTTGCTTGGTTTTGTTCATAAGAGTCAATGCAAATTGTCGAAACTTCTGATTGATAAAATCGGTACTTTTGTCACGTGATTTAGACGCTGTGATCGACAAGAATTTCAAAGATTACCTGGTGAATGCAGCAGAAACACCACCACACAAAGGAAATGTTTTGAAAACATCTCTCCGAAACTGAAAATAGAAAAAAACACAACGGTATTAAAATATATACAAATGTACAGGCAAAAGACACCGTACATGTGCTCTTATCAAATTCACACATTTCATTGGTTGAGAGCGAAGTACTAAAAACTTATTCCTCTTTGCTTTTTGTCTTCAAGGAAGTTCTGTGTATTTTGACTGGTGCTGATTGTGTTATATTTTCAAACTATTTTCTAGTACGTTCAAATCACTTGACCCAGTTGATTTAAACATAGAAAATGTTTTTATATATTTCTATATGTGTAAGATTATAGTTTGATTAATATGTTATGCTACAAGCCCATAAACATAAATTTAGCCGTGAGGACACCGTACGGGCGCCGTGCGATCAAGCTCCGCGAGGACTCTTACGAAATCTTGCGTACCCATACAGACTGTTACGTTTTACCAGGGTCCGTGAGATGAGCCCTGGATACACGTATAAGTTTCAAAGTCAAATCGTGAACACAATCGTGGCCGAGTAAGGATTAAACTTGCATATCTGCCAGCTACGGCTCCGTACGGGCGTATTGTTGTGTGCCATGTGCGTACCGTCACCTTAATACGCAAGGCTTTCCACGGACTACGGCTGTTTGCACGTGTGGGTCCGCAACAAGCCATGATTTTATGGGACTGAGGCATTACCTGATAATTACCTTTTAGTCAAGATAATTTTACAATGAATAAACAAGTTATTTTTTAAATATCTAAATATCGTAAAGTGTCGAGTTATATCAATTTTAAAAATACCATGGTAGTCACGTGATCCTTAGACGGTAAACAAACACCAGCTTCCCGACGATTTCTTGAATTATCAAAAATGTAAAGTAAGCAAATATCACATAAACAATTGATATTTTTCTTTTTTATAAAAATGTCTGCGTTTGCTTGTGAATCGCCATTGTATCTATGAATACTTTGCACAAAATTGTAAATTAATAATCTAGATTACTGCGCGTCTCAAGTTTGCTCCTTTGTCATGACAAAATGTGAATAATTTTTATCCTACAATTATGGACTTTAGTCAGTTATCTTTCTCTGATACAATCTGAAGCAATCCAATTGGTAAGTAGGTCCTTACAGTTGGAATCCTCGGATTTTATCATTGAATTCCTATGTAAGGATAACAAAATATTTTTTATCTAATATCTTTCTTGTTAATGAAGATATTAACAGAAGTGGTGAAATTTAGATAGATCTTTACCCTAAAAATACTTAGCTTGAATTTCAAACAAATTAAATGATTTACAAAAATGTTATTAGGATTAATTTTGGCAAATTAACATTGAAACATAAGGGTAAAATTCAAGTAATCCAACTAATTGGACCTACCTATTTGAAGAGTTAACAAGGGGAAAATAACTGACTAAGGTCCGTTATAAGTATTTTGTCCACTGGATTTTGAATGGCATTGTAAAGTTTTCGAAATCTCTGATAATTCAGGAAAAGTAGGACAACATCAGAGGGGGGTGGAGTCAAACAACGTCACAAGAAAGTTAGATCAAATATCAACGTTGAAGAAACCAACCAATTATTCATTACAAACTTATGTCGATATGTATCTTGTTACATTTCATTTAAAAGTTCATTTTAAAGCTGTTCTTTCACAGATTTTATCTTAAATATCAACTTTTCCAATATTTCTTAATCTTATAGAAACATTTATGAAATCAGTAAAGCAGTGTTCCGATAATGACAGTTTTAGTAAAATTTGACATTCGGCTGTTCAAGATTGTGATTTTATAAATAAAAAACTACTCTGGTATTGTGCGTAAAGTTTGACCCCGACCTGACCTTTATGCAAGAATATTCATTACATTGAATACGAATGTAGTATTAATGCTCGATTACACCGTGACCGTGAGGATTATGAGTTAAAATTGAACACACAAACATAATTTTACAATCGCTGCCGAAGTGTAGAATAGGCGTTGTCCTGTTTTTCTTCGGGATATGTAGATAATAATTAGATGCAAATGTGAAAGGTCAGATCGGGGTCAATATTTACACTCTATACATGACAGATAATTTACCAACATTTTGTTACTTTTCTGTATTTCTCACAATCTTTAGATCACAATGCCTTCAATATTAAAACTAATTTTCTTAACACAATTACGAAAACGTATAGGTATTTTTTCAAATTTGTTTTGATAGCTGCTGATAATTTTTAATGATATATCAATTTGTCTTTGAGTTGTTATTTAATACAGCAATTATCTTCTCTTTCATGATCATATTTTTTTCCGATATATTATATCGTGATCTTTGTGTTCATTTCAATGCAGTGGGGGTTGAATTCAATACGTTGGGTTTTTATTTCTTATTAAAAAAGAATTACGTAATTCAAATTTAATGAATTTTTTTAGGAGTAAAAAAAATGTGATGATATCATTCGACAACTAGATATTCGAATTATTATAATAATGTTCGTTTCAGTAGGTATAATTTGAGGAAAAAAACGTTAATCAATGCTCACTGAGTACCAAGGACCTTATATACATATTTATGAATTAGTAGTCTACAATTTAACAATCAGAGCACTATTATACATAATATGCCATGGCAACAGAGCCGCAAAGTATACCGTGCAATATGGCTATATATATTTAATATAGAACTTTGCTGTGTACCTAGACTTTAGTTTTTATTTTAGCAAACATTTTGAGCATGTATAGATCGTATCAATAGGTCATTTGTGTTCATGTATTTAATATAAGGGACTTCCCCACTCAATAGATAAACAAAGTACATCAAATAATGGACTTCTTCACTCAATAGATAAACAAAGTACATTAAATAATGGACTTCCCCACTCAATAGATAAACAAAGTACATCAAATAATGGACTTCCCCACTCAATAGATAAACAAAGTACATCAAATAATGGACTTTCCCACTCAATAGATAAACAAAGTACATCAAATAATGGACTTTCCCCACTCAATAGATAAAAACAAAGTACAGCAAATATTACTGATTAATACAGATCACCATAATATTCAGCATCTTTTATAATCAGTGCACATGTACATAGTATATAAGTATAATTGTATTAAAATAATTTGCGATTTTATGTCGACGTGTTCACAAATTATATTAACGGTCACAAACCAAGCTAATTCATACGGAAACGTATCAGGGCCTCAACTTATCTAAAAGTTTCACGTCATGTCAACTTGATGTTTTCTCGAGTTGTCCAAAAACATCGCATCGAAGACGTAAAGATTAATGCGAGAAGTTTTAATTATAAGTTTGGTAAGCAAGTTGATATACATGTACATGTAAAACTAGTAGTTTTAAAGTATTGGCAAGTACTGATTAGAATGCGAAAAATGACGAAGATATCCAAAGTCATGAATAATCTCAACTTTGCTTTAATCACATTTTTTTCTATTTCTCAGGTCACAATATTCATAAGCCGCCCGACTTGCTCAGTTGGTAGCACGCAAGTCTACTGATCGAGGGGTCGTGGGTTCGATTTCCGGGCGGGGCATACTTTCGTGGAGCTTGGTCATGAACTTATTTCTACGGCCATTCTCCCTCCTACCAATGATGTTTAATTATGTAGGGCAGTTGTCAGTCACTGACGGGAGTATGCGCTAAGTAGTTGGTTAACAGCTAAATCCAGAAATTTAGCCTTTCCAGGAGGAGTGAGTAGGTTGACTGACCTCCGTTATAATGACCTATATAATGTGTTGCTACAAAATGTACGGCGTTAAACCCAACAAACAAACAAACAAACAAACAAACAAACACAATATTCATATAACTATCATAGAGGTCAATTTTTGTAACATACATAAAAAATCTAGCATAGCAATATAAATAGTTACTACTCGCACGTAAAATTTGTTATTTTTTATATTTTAGAATTACCAACCAATGTCTGTAATTGTGTTTAGAAAACGAATTCTTAATATTTTAAGACAAAATGATCTATAACTTGTGAGAAATATACAATAATGTAAAAGTCCATAAAAAGGCGATAAAATCATATACATGGTACGATGGTACTATAGGTTTAAAAAGTGACACAAAATACTCTTTAAGTTATTTATTTATTGGAGTTAACACCGTGTCAACACAATTTAGGTCATTTTACGGCGTCCAGCGCACCTAACCTAGCTTTCCTGGACCATTGTCTATAACCAGTACTCACCGACCCTTCCACAAGGCCGGAAACTACTCCATATTATCTAATCAATGGAGGAAAATCGACATTATTGTCAAATTTTCATGGAAGTGTATTACCTCCCCTGGTGGGATTCGAACCCGCACCCCCTCGGGCACAAGATTCCAAATCCAGGCGCGCTACCAACTGTGCTATCGACCCGGTTACTATCTAAGTAATCATTTAATGTCATCATAGTATTATTAAAAAAATGAGTACGAGTATTTACTTTGAAGAATTTTAAAATGGAAATTTAACAATAAGGTGCAAGTCGTATCTGGCGCTAATTCTATTTTAATAGCTCTGCAATAGATTTCAAATAGGTAATAATTATGCAATTGAGTCGAGCTTTCCAAATTATGACCTCCCGGAGCTCCGCCCTAATTTCCTTTATTGGGGGCGACAGTTTCCTAAGATTTCCCTACGATTTTCATATTAATACATAAATACTTTGGAACCCTTTTTTAATTTTCGAATATTTTTTTATCTTTAAAATTATTTTGTTTAATAGTTACATTTTTTAAAAATCCGAAATACAATTTAGTAATTACGAAATTATTATTTCGATAACAACGCAATAATAGTTATTACTTTACTTCTAATAAAATCGAAACAATATTATTTACTAGTATCGAAATGAGTCCAAATTTAAAGAAATAAAAATGCAGTATTACTTATTTCAATGTATTTTTTTCATTATTTATTCGTCAAGTTTTAAAATAAATCTACCTATAAAAGTACATGTAAAATGTAATAAACTGTTAATGTATAAATTTGTCGCACAAAAACTGTGAAGTAGATATTCATTCTTTGATTTTATTTTTGTTTGATTGATTCCTAAATATTACTGAAGGAAATAACTCACATACTCACAATCATTAGAATGTTAAATAATAGAGCGCCTGCTCTGAGTCTGAGAGCCAAACACAAATAAGTACACACACATGTAGAAGCAGTAGTCCAGTGGTAGGACGCGCGCTTATGGATCGAGAGGTTCTGGGTTCGAATCCAACTAGGGACACTGCTACTTTCCTTGTGCAAGACATTTACCTGCGGTTGCTTCACTCCACCCAGGTGTAAATGGGTACCTGCGAGGGTGGTATGATTCTGTTGCGCCAAATTTGTCGGCTGCACTAATAAGCGGAGTAAAATGACTCCCCAGGGAGATTGATAGATAGATACCAGTAGCCCAATGACCAGGGTTAATAGCTGTTAAGTCGTTGAACGTTCGTAAGCATGAAACTCAGTCCCATAAAATCGTGGCTTTTTGCGGACCCGTACGTGCAGACAGCCGTACTCTTTAAGTTATATATTTATTGGAGTTAACACCGTGTCAACACAATTTAGGTCATTTTACGGCGTCCAGCGCACCTAACCTAGCTTTCCTGGACATTTGTCTATAACCAGTGATCACCTACGTTTCCACAAGGCCGGAAACTTCTCCATATTATCTAATCAATGGAGGAAAATCGACACTATTGTCAAATTTTCATGGAAGGGTATAACCTCCCCAGGTGGGATTCGAACCCGTTACCCCTATCGGGACACGAGATTCCGAATCCCGGCGCGCTACCCCTAGTCTTTAATGAAAGTTAAAATCTTCTATGCCAAATTAATGAATTGTCTTTTTTAATAATTATCAAAACTGATAGCATCAGAACTCATGAACGTTTCCCTTAAAACTTGCTTCTTCACAAATTTCAACTTCAGTATTAACTTTTCTTGTATGGAAAAATTTTGGAAGCAGTTAAGCGTTGTTCTGGTTATGCCAATGTCTGCGCAAATTGACATACAAAAGTAAAAGATGGTTATTTTTTGTTTCAAAAGTCTTCCAAGTTAGTAATGGTAAGTATGATTTTAGTGCATTGTTGCGACTTTTTCATATTTCTTATACTCTATGGGTCAGTTTGCCTTAAAATGGAAACAAATTATTTTCTAAACACAATTGCAGACACTGGCATGTTATTTGAAAATATCAAAATAAAAATCCAAATTTAGAGCGCGAGTGACTTATAAATATAACATTTCCGACATGGTGATAAGGCCAATAGCTCCTTCTTTAAAAGAATTATAACAAAACGTATCCTAGAACAGATACAAATGTCATTCAGCGACACATTAAAAATTCACTTTTATATTTTAATATTTATTTATCTATGCATACTCACTTTGCTTTTTTTCTGCAATTAAATCCAAATATTTATAAAATCTTTTTAGTCAAACAAAAGTTCCTTAACCCCGATCCTGAGGCACTGACGTTTGACCACGAAATGTTTCAATTAACTTTATTGTTTCTTTTATTCAACAAGAACTTTTATTGTGAAATGTTTTCTTTAAGGTTTATGACGGAACTATAAAAAATCGTATGAAAAATATTGACATTAAACTAACAGTAGTTGAAAGAAGATTTTCTCTTTAAAGACGATTCATTAAAAGTGGGGTTTAATCACTATTGGCCGTCAATTATAAACAGACCCAAACATTGATCATACCATTACTGTGTATGGTAGCCTGTGTTTGCCATCATTCATTTAAAAATACACTTTTACTGCAAGGTAATCGAGCGCCAAACATATTTTAATTTTCTCATATTGAATTTATGTCACATAGTTTTTCCTCTGGATAGGTTTAAGGCCACAACAAATTGATCATATGTTCTATGGATTCGCTTGCACCTTAATTTTGAAGGTTTTTACAAAAACAAAATTATTTCCTCGCTCGCTCATAAAAATTTGGTCAAACCGCTATATAAAGCAAGTGAATGAAGACTTTTTTTTCTTCGCTCACTCGCTTCATTTTTTTCCAGAAAAATCCGTAGAACATATGATCAACTTGTTGTGGCCTAACGCATTTCTAAATAGTCTCGTTTCGGGAATTTCTTATTCGATTGGTAAGCACCGGAACCAGAAGCGTTCCGAATGTGCGAATTTAGATCGAAAAAATGAGGGTATGTTATCTCCCTTAAGTGTCCCTTTTATATGATTTTTAAAAGGAACAAAGAGAGGTAACTTAAACCGGAAGTGATCGACACAAAATCAGTTTGGACAGTGTACGAAAATTAATCCGCCAAAACTCTCGTGATGAAAAAGACATTCGCCTTCCATATAACTTGCGCGTATGTGTGTCAAACTAGCTACCCCTTCTGTACACTAAATTTGATATATCTTGCGAATTAACAGCGCTACGACCCCGGGCTGTTGTTTCTGCACTTTTATTGAAAAAATATTAATGGCAAAAACAGTGCACCATACTTTCTCAGATACAATGAACGTCAAATAGTAGGATGAGCGCACTAATAGTGTTAACACCCTTTATTGAATGATATCTCATATTTGTATTTGGTATTATTTTAAACTTCTCCCCCTAAGAAAGTAAAAACAATCTCAGTACACTTTAACCCAGGTGCGCTTAACATAGTTTGCGACCGGAACAATGTTTAATCTGTCTGCAGTTTTTGACTAGGTCTGCACTCTAAGCCGCCCGGCTAGCTCAGTCGGTAGCGCACAAGTCTACTGATCGAGGGGTCATGGGTTCGATTCCTGGGCGGGGCATACTTTCGCGGAGCTTGGTCATGAAATAATTTCTACGGCCATTCTCCCTCCCACCACTGATTAAAAATCATGTAGGACAGTAGTCAGTCATTGGCGAAAGTATGTGCTCAGTAGTTGGTTAACAGCTAAATCCAGAGATTTAGCCTTTCAAGGAACAGTGAGTAGGTGGGCTGACCGCCGTGATATAAACTATAATGTGTTGCGACGGCGTTAAACCGAACAAACAAACAAACAAATCCAAGTACATGTAATCGCGAAAACGTGTCGCAAGTGTCGTAAAAGTTCGGACACCCTAAAACTGATGTGAAAATCGCAATTTAAACTTATCAAAGGGAAACAACTTTGTAATAAAAAATTTGTGAAGAGGATCCAGAGTAAACAAAACAATTAAACAGGCCAATATGCCATTCTCGGAAAATAAGTTTTTTTATTCGAAATATCTTCTATATTTTGGCTTGTGCAGTAATTTGACAAAAACAAGTCTATTACTTTCTAAAGATTATGTGACTATACGCAATGATAATTGTCAAACTCTCCGCAGCAATTATTTCCTTTTATTATCATTAATTTAATTAAACAATGCCACCAAAAGTAAATTCGTCCCTTAGAGACCCAAATATTTTTTTACATTTCAATATCAGTTTCAATAAATTGAGTCTTCTTGTTGTAAATTATGATGTTCAAAGTAAATAAAGATATAAAAGAATTGTTTTAATGAATCATTTGTAAATATAACGAAGTTACTTTTCTCACTCAACACATTGGTGTCACGTGGCATTTCAAGGGTCACGTGATTTACTTGTTGGCAGTGGTTAAGTAGCAAAGACATTCGGAACACCTCGACCTTCCGTTAATGAATAATTTGTAGCGAATGGCCGAGGAGTTCCGAATGGTAGCAAAGTATGACGTAAGCACTTAGAGGAATAAGGATAAATGTAATGAAGAAAGCGACGATCAAGGAAACAAGCGTCTTTGGTTTTACTGTATTATATTCTGTGGACGTTTTTTTTAATTTTTAAACTTGTGAAATTTTCAACCTTCAATTTATTATGTCCTATATAACTCTATGACCACGTGATTACATAATACTTTTTATTAGATAGGCCTACGCGATAGTTGATCTGATATAATTGTATTTCAACTTGTTTAATGACGAACCTCTATTCAAATACAAAATGAAGTAAAATTGCTCTACATTCTATGAATAGTATAATTAAATAACTATGTGTAATTTGCACTATAAAGTGCTTAAGAAACTGCACAATACTGCAAAACTTGTCGTGACTGTGGCACAATCTTGGATTGAGTTGTGTGGATTGTTTGAAAACAGTTATAATTTTGAAGTTTTGAGTTCAAATCTTGCCCACGTAATGTCATAAGTTTTTCTTATGTTTTGTTCTTTTAATGTTTATATTATCATTTTTGCCAACAGTCATTCTTGAAAACTCCGTCACTTAAAAAATTTGTCACTTTTCTCTAAATATCAAGCAATTTATTTGAAGAAAGTTTTACCCAAACCAGTTGCCTGTTCAATTACCCTAAACGTTCCAAAACGTTCCGTTACGATACATTCGGAACTCCTCGGCCATTCGCTGCGAATAATCTAATCTAATAAACAAATATACAATCGTTAAGGCAATGAGTGGTGTTTCAAAATTTATGGACTAAAAACGAAACATCACTCATTGCCTAAACGATCGTATATTTGTTTACTTCAATACCTGTAGTTTCAAATTAGCGTCTAAATATGTCCGAGACTATTCGCAGCGAATGACCAAGGAGTTCCGAATGTATCGTTACGAAACGTTTTGAAACGTTTAGGGTAATTGAACAGGCTACAGCTGAACAACAATTTAACGTTAATAATCAGTTATACTGAATACATTGATTAGTTCGAGGAAACGCTTGCATTCAAAGGTAAATAAGATTGGTGATTTTGGTTGCCTGTTCAATAGTTATCAACTGTGGAAGTTAGACTGAAGTAAAACAACATACAATCTGATTAAAACCCGATCTAAAAGTTTCCGCTTGCCTACTCGCTAATTTAGATCTGGCCTTTTTCAAACGAAGATAACGTTCAGGTGAACTTTTCTCATCATAATATTAATGACGAGAATGTTATGATACGTAACTTGTTTACATCGTCTACGTCACGCAATTTGAAATGAGCCGTCAAATGGCAGACTGTGAATAATACCGCTATTAAATTTGCTTGCACACCTTGGTCTAAAAATAGAAATTACGAAATCAAAATGTTATAAATAGTGTTTCGTATAGATGAAAGCTACGCATTGATTGGTCGAAACAAAGTTCATCTCGACGTAACCTTCCACGGAGAAAGTAGAGATCCTGTACGACAATGCTCTACAGGATATCTGTTTACGGAGATTGGGCAACATAGAACAGTTTACAGTACTTACAATAACTTCTATTGCAGTAAAAAAATCTTGGTAACAAATATCTAACAGGTTGAACATCTTCACTTACTGTTGACCTTTCACGTTTTTGTCGGGAATGTCAGTAAAACTTTGGCATGAACATTGCCCTTTTTAAAGGCTTAGACAAAAGGAACTTTGACAAAAACTAATCGTGATTTGTTTGTTTGTTTTTGTTGGGTTTAACGCCGTAGCAACACAATTATAGGTCATATAACGGCGGTCAGTCAACCTACTCACTCCTCCTGGGAAGGCTAAATCTCTGGATTTAGCTGTTAACCAACTACTAAGCACATACTTTCGTCAGTAACTGACAACTGCCCCACATAATTAAAAATCATTGGTAGGAGGGAGAATGGCCGGAGAAATAATTTCATGACCAAGCTCCACGAAAGTATGCCCCGCCCGGGAATCGAACCCACGACCTCTCGATCACGATCAGTAGTCTTGTGTGCTACCAACTGAACTAGCCGGACGGCTAGATCGTAATTACTGATCGTAAATACTGCAAGTAATTCTACTAGAACTTAATCTTATTAATCTAACATACTGGTTAGTTTAAATCATTTGTTGATAAACTTATTAATGCAGATTTTTGAATTTGCTTAGAAGATTTTTCCGGGTTTAATAGGTTTAAGGAAAAACATACAATAATAATTATGTTCAAAGATTTTTGGAAGATACTTTGAATTACTTGAACTTTAAGTCGCAAATTATTTTCACCAGATTTTGAAACTTAAATCGAAGGCCGATAAATTGAAAATGAAATAATGATTTGAATGTAAATTGAAAGTTGAAAAGTTTCCTTTAAATCTCCAAAGTAAGACAGCAATTAAATCTTTATTACGTTAGCACTTGGAGGTCAGTATACAAACTCTTATTGTAGACATGTTTGATAATGATCTAGATCTAAATTTGGAACATATACTGAATACTTGCCTATATTCAATAAAAAAACCGAAACCCTGTTGTTCTGCGTATTTAATAAAATACAAATATACCCCCCCTCATTTTAATAATAATAATTATATCAAATAATCACATGTCGCTATAAGACACTTAAAAATATTTTTACAGCTTATACGTTAAAACATACTCAAACAAACAGTGAACTTTTAAATTTCTATAACAAGTCACTCTTGCTATTTGTATAATGTTTTAATGAAGTCAGTCAAGGCTAAACACACATTGTTTATAAAAACGAGCTGTAAAAAGAAGCAATATGCAGTTACTTCCCTTTGTACACATTTTTATATATTTAAATGTTTGATCAATAGCCTGTTCAATTACAACAAACGTTCCGTAACGATACATTCGGACCTCCTCGGCCATTCGCTGCGAATAATCTCAGACATACTTAGACGCTATTTTGAAACTACCGGTGTTAAAGTAAACAAATATACGATCGTTTAGGCAATGTTTCGTTTTTAGTCCGTAAATTTTGAAACATCACTCATTGACTTAACGATCGTATATTTGTTTATTAGATTAGATTATTCGCAGCGAATGGCCGAGAAGATCCGACAGCATCGTTACCGTACGTTTTGGAACGTTTGTTGTTATTGAACAAGCTACAGTTGGAAAACTCGGTAAAGCTCGGAGGTGTTGGTTGTCGGCTGAGCCAAGAGCCTGTCAAGATTGTACCGACGTTTAGACAGAAATTATTCTTTAGAAAAAAAGAGGAAAGTCAGATTGAGCCACGTAGAGCAAATATGCTGGTTGTTACAAGACGGCAAATCCTTATTTGAGAATTTTTTGTGAAATTAAAGCAATAATAATGACGTACTATTTTTATCAACATTGATATTGAATTTGAATAAAGATTTTTTATACAGGACATATATAATTACATGTACTTTAAAACTTCGCCTGCAATTTCATTGTAATTTAATATATTTGCTCTATAAATTGGTGATTATGAAATTCGAACTTTACATTTATAACCATATATATATATACATTTGGTATGTACGAAGTTTTTTTAAAATATGATATGTTCAAATATTTTTGAACCTATTTATAGGTTACATACCACTAAATAAAATCCTTCTGTGTTGTATATTAAAAGTCTCATTTTAAATGTCAAATTACAGTATGACCCAGGGGTGATAGATACCCCAAACCATATATAGGCTGAAAGATCTATCTATTCCGCACAAAATGATCAGTATTAGAAAAAAAGTTACGTTACTTGTGAGAAAATAAAATTCGATTGAAAGTTCCTACCATGAAAACATCAATGTTTTTCTTTCGTCACAAGCCGTACAGAGTTACCTCCCCTTTTAACTACTCTTCGTGAGCAAACAAAGTAGATCCCTTGATTTTTTGCATAGTTTCATAGGAAAAGCATTGCCAAAGACATACATACTATTTAATATAAAAATGCACCCCAAATGAGGACACCAGGTACTCTCAAATAATGAATACGCAGCTTTCTTTCTCACACTTTCTTTTTCCGGCAAATTACGGCTTCCGGTGAACATTTGGTGGTATGTAACCTTAGAGACAAAGGTATAATTATCGTTTTTGGTTTATTCCTTAAAAGTTAAAGCCCTATTATAAAAAGAAACATTGTTTATAGACTGCAAAAAATAGACATTAATCTACGTCATACACCTTCAACGAACAAGAGCTTTTTAATAAATACCGTTTTACAGTTTACAGTTTATTTCAACAGCATATCAGTACATAGTACTTATGGCTATATATCATACATATATAATTTAAACATGAAAATATATAAACATAGTGATAAGGCCACAACAAGTTGATCATGTGTTCTATGGATTTTTCTGGAGGGGGGATTGAGGCGAGCGAGCGAAGAAATAAAAATATAAAAAAATCTTAGTTTAGTTGCTTTATATAGCAGATTAACCAAATTTTTATGAGCGAGCGAGGAAATAAAAAAAATGTGTAAAAACCGTCAAAATTAAGGTGCGAGCGAATCCATAGAACATATGATCAACTTGTTGAGGCCTAAGCACACAGATAGGGTATTTCAATAAACAATGCAATATACAAACATTTAAGCAGCACATACAACAGTTTATGTTACAATATTTTAAAACCATGGCACTTTAATAAATACAAATATCGCTTAAACATGTTTTTATTAATTTTTTTATTTCATTTTAAAGTGAAAGTAGATCACTGATCTATGTTTTGAAAACAGAAAGTAGAATTTGGTTGTCAATACTTTAAAACAAAAGTTTTGATCACAGTATATTTAAGATGAAGTATTGTGATAGAACAGAACAGAACAGAACAGAACAGAACATACACTTTATTTGCTCACACCAAGATACATGGTACATGAGAACAAATGAATACAACATAATACAATTATTAACATAGATCACATGACATACAGACAAGATATATATACCAACATACATCTCTCTTACTCATTCACACTTACAACCTAATACACTAAGAGACTATGAAAGAGATTATATTATCAATAAATAAAAAGAAAAATTAATTTTTTATATGATCAAAAATTATTTTTATAAATTTACAGGTTGATCGTTGAATATTCAAAGAGTCATTTGATAAAAGTTCATTGAATTTTAGTATATTTGGTCTACGATAAAAATATGGTTTTAAATATAATTTTCTATAGAGAGCAATGACTACTAATAAAATAATTTAGCTCTGAAATTGATACAGGTCGTATTCTAAGTCATGCGTGTTATTGTACTTTAAACAATGGACTTGCCCACTAAATAGGTGACTAAGCTGATGCATGAACAGTATTTTATTGATTTAAATATACCACTTTGATATTAACGTTCATTTTAAATAGTGTATATGCATAAATTTCGTAATATGATATGATTATAAAATAAGTGTAAACTAATTAAACTATAAAATCGTAAAAATTATTCACCCCTAAATATTGGCGTGTAATGAAACTGGCTTTGTTTATATACGCAATGTTTACGTGGACGACCAGTAACCGTGGACAGGGTTTTTATGCTTATTGAAAAATCGGCACTTATCCTATTATCTTTATTGCGAAATATCATCGAAATGTGGCCTTATTTTGGTGGGGTGATTTTAAAACTAATTTTGTAATATGTAGATCTTAAAAGTACGTATATTCTGTTCAGTGACACATAAATTATGTCTAGCACGTGGAACTATATCCAAATTACACTAATTAAAGCAAGTATGTAAGATCAACTGGTTACGGTCACGACAGCAAATCATCTAGATATTAGGTAGGTGTGCAATATGAACGTCTTTTAAACTTTAAATGCCTCTACGAAATCGAGGCGTTAACTAAAGTAAATTTAAATAAATAACATGCATTACATACATAATAACCATGTAAAACTATATTGCTTCGTAAGTGTAAGCTTGACAAAACCCCTAATTTTTAAATAAGGGGGCCTTTTATAAGACGACATTACAATGTATATTCAGTTTTTTGCTAATATAGAATAAATAAATGGCGGTTATAATTTACCCTTATCATAAAACTTAAGTTAGAATCAGAGCGCCAGGATTTGGAATCTCGTGTCCCGAAGGGGGTATGGGTTCGAATCCCACCCGGGGAGGTTATACCCTTCCATGAAAATTTGACAATACTGTCAATTTTCCTCCATTAATGTGGTACATGGGGAAGTTTCCTGCCTTGTGGAAGGGTAGGTAAATACTGGTTATAGATAAGGATCCAGGAAAGCTAGGTTAGGTGCACTGGACGCCGTAAAATGACCTAAAATGTGTTGACACGGCGTTAAACCCAAATAAAAAAAGAACAAAAAATGAGAATCGGAATAACACGCAGATATATATAACTTTATTTCCTCCAATATTGGAGAGCTACACAATAAATAAACATATTACAAACAATATTTACAGAGTATAAGACAAAAAACAATTACAATAGTTTCATAATGATATGTACAAATTCATAGAACTGAAATGAGCATGTACTGGTTGAGCACGCAATTTGTAACAATTGCTTACATTGCTCAGTGGGCGGAGTTACTATTAGTTCCGCATACTTAAGGGGCCCAAATGCATCGATGAACAAATGCCACAATTGTTCCCTAGTTTCATGGTTTTCTTGGCAAAAAAGAATTTGATGTGTCACTATATTATTTACTGTGACATTACATTTGTGACACAGTAAATCAAATTTCCTAGAAACAAGTAATGCTACAGTCATTAAGAGCTTTTTACAGATGTATCTATGATTCGGGTTAGTCACTGATATAGACCATAAATCACAATGTGAGTTTGGGTTCATTATTGACGTAATGAATGTATTGTTTGTACAAATATTATCGTACGTACGTGCACGATCAGTTTTAAACACTTTATCATATAATATACGTTTCCATTCGTACTTAGTTGGAAATATTCAAGTTAAAACATATGTTGTTAAAACGTCGATCAGATTATGTTTCTGCAAAATCCTGTATACATCAGGCACAAATCCGTCACATTGATTGTCATAGTTGAGGAAGTGAATAAGTCTTTTATTAAATATTTCTTTAGCCATGTAACTATTTGATAAACGACATAGTTGGCCCAGGAATTGTAATTTTTTATGTTCAATAATTGTTTCCATGGAGACAGCACCTAAGGCACATAGAGCAAAGTTAGTTGATGTGCTTAGTTTTAAAGATTGCATATGTTTGATGCAGAATCTATGGGAACGTTCAAGTTTTATCATATCACTAGCATTTAACGCTGACCATAGCTCACATCCATATAATGCCTTTGGAAGAACAACTGCATCGTAGATTTTCTTTGATGAAACTGGATTTATATTATCCGGACATATATTACTGTTCATGATACTGAGATATGTTCCTCTAATTTTAGAACATGCATTGTCAGTCAACATAGACATTTGTTTTGATGTTCTAATTAAACAACTTGTACTGAAGCACTTGCAATGTCAACGATGACATTTGTTCTGATTATGTTGAATCTAGTGTCTGAATGGTGTACGGGTTCGACACCCGCCCGGGTGGTTATACCCTTTTATCTAAAATTGCAAAAAATGTCGTTTTTTTCTACTCGTTGATAAGGTATATAGAGAAGTTGCCGGCCTTGTGGAAGGGCAAGTGTGTACTGATTATAGACAAAGGTCTTGGACAGCTTGGCTAAAACATTCTCGTTCCCAGAGGTTATCAAGATTCTCGATATTAGCTGGAGAATCTTGATAACCTCTGGGTACGAGAATGGGCTAATACCGCTGACCACTGTAAAATGACCAAAATTGTGTTGACACAGCGTTTAAACCCTAATAATAATTTGTATGGTTAAAATGACCTGACATGTGGATAAAGAGTATGTACTTGAAGGTCAGTGACAATGTGGGCTAAGTTATAAGATATTTGTGTGAATTAAAAAATAGTTTTACTCCATTAAAGTGCTAAAATATTGGAAAAGCATCACGTTACATATATATACATGTAAATTTGTTGAAAAGTTCCATTTTTAGTTGTGTTTTTTTTTTTCAAATTTATAACTATATAATTAAAAAGGTATGAAAAGTACATTTTAAAATATACATCGCACTTTATTATATTTGATGGAAATAATGCAATAAACAGAACGAAGTTTGTATAATGAATTTCATTGAAGTTTTAATTACGTCAAATAAGTTATTACAAACGAAGCCCCTAAAGTGACATTTTGAAATACTTTTTTTTATTTTCACAACTATTATGTTTAAACGTAATAATATTTCGTTCTAACGAAATAATTATTTCGTTTTTTTCGCAATAACTATTACGTTTTTTCGAAATAATTATTTCGTTTTTACGAAATATTATTTCGATTAAACAAAATAATATTACGATTTAACGATATAGTTATTTCGTTTGAACGAAATAATATTATTTCGTTTTTTTTTCGAAAAAAATATTTTGTTTAAACGTAATATCATTTCGTTTAATCGTAATAATATTTCGTTTAAACGAAATAATATTTCGTAAATACGAAATAACTATTACGAAAAAACGAAATAATATTCTTTCGAAAAATCGAAATAATTATTGCGTTTAAACGTAATATTACTTCGATAAATCGAAATAATATTAAGAAAAAAAGTAATAATATTTCGTTTAATCGAAATAGTTGTGAAAATAAAAAAAGTACTTAAAAATGTCACTTTAGGGGCTCCGTAATATCACATGTACAATGTAATATAAATATAATTCGTTTCACAAATCATAAACATGGTCGAGCTAGTCAGAATATTTTTTCAAGGTATTCACAGATTTCAACTTAAACATCAACTTTTGCTGAGCTATCAAAATTGTTTGGAAACATTTTTTGAGCAGGAAATTAGTGATTTGATAATGACATTTTTAGTGCATATTGACATACAACTACAAATAATGGTGTTTCAAGTAGTAAAAATCTACCCCGTATACCACGGTATAGACACTTTTAGTGTATTTTTGTGACTTTTGTATTGTATTGTATATTTCTTGCAATCTATAAGGCAGCTTGTCTAAAATATTAAGACTTAAATTTTTGACACAATTACAGACACTGAATGCTATTTTGAAACTATTGAAAAATCTTAACCAAATCTGTGAACTAGTACCTATAATAAATTAACAGCCAAGAATAATGTTGGCGGATTTTTAAAAAATATAACATAAAAACAATTTGAAATATGAAGAAAAGCATGTACAATAATATGGCAGAACATAACAGAATTATCAAACATGATATTTTAGTAACTCAAGTAAATGTTCTTAAAACTGTTTCGAGGAATAATTCTAGAATCTGTGACGTGGATAACAAATCTTTCTTCAAACATTTATTACATATTAAAGATCTGAAGTGTAAGTCCAAAGATCACGACAGCACTTATTATCAATACCATACTTGGTCGAATCATTTCTCCTGAAATAAAACAAAACAAAAACAAATGAACGATTTGGTCTACTTTGAACAGCAGGGAGAAGAAACAAAAATATTTCGTATTTTACAAAACGTATAAAAACAGGGGTGACAAAAATTTCACAAAAATTCTTACAAAAAAAAATTGTAAGGACCTTCTTGGATTGTTTCAGATTTTATCAGGGAAATATAACTGACTAAAGTCCCTAATTGGTAAATTGGTCCTTACAGTTGGAATCCTCAGATTTTATCATTGAAGTCCTATGTAAGGATAACAAAATATTTCATCTAATTTCTTTCTTGTTAATAAAGATATTCACAGAAGTGGTAAAATTTAGATAGTTCTTCACCCTAAAAATACTTAGCTTGAATTTCAAACAAATTAAATGATTTATAAAAAGTTTTTAAAGATTAATTTTGGCAAATTGATATTGGAAAGTAAGGGTAAAATCCGAGTAATCCAACTAATTGAATCTACCTATTTGAAGAGTATACAAGGGGAAATAACTGACTAAAGTCCCTAATTAAACATACCAAAGGATCCTAACTCAGGATCGTTAACTATACAGGAGCTTGAGCAAATAGATGATGTAGACGATATCATGGAAGAACTAGCTATATCTCCTATTCCAGATCTCACTACTGGCGAAGGATCGATTGAAGCTGACGAGCTGTACCAGTTAGAGCTTGAGCTTGGATTCGAAGACGAGCTGTACCAGTTAGAACTTGGGCTTGGATTCGAAGACGAGCTGTACCAGTTAGAGCTTGAGCTTGGATTCGAAGACGAGCTGTACCAGTTAGAGCTTGAGCTTGAATATGAAGACGAACTGTACCAGTTAGAGCTTGAGCTTGGATTCGAAGACGAGCTGTACCAGTTAGAACTTGAGCTTGAATACGAAGACGAGCTGTACCAGTTAGAGCTTGAGCTCGAAGGCGAACTGGAAATGCTAAAGCTTGAGCCTAAAATACAGAATAAATTATTGAAGGAAGTAAGATACGTGTTGTTGAGACAATGATATTGTCAAGCAATACAATACATTACTAATTTAGTTCGACATCTGTCACTTGTCCCATACGTTATGACATCAAACTATATTTGAATGAAATATAATACATTACTAATTTAGTTCGTCATCGGTCACTTGTCCCATACGTTGTTACATCAAACTAACATTTGAATGAAATACAATGTACAATACATTTCTAATTTAGTTTGTCATCTGTCACTTGTCCCATACGATGTGACATCAAACTAACATTTGAATTAAAGACAATACATTACTTATTTAGTTTGTCATCGGTCACTTGTGCCATACGTTGTGACATCAAACTAACATTTGAATAAAATACAATACATTACTAATTTAGTTCGTCATCGATCAGTTGTCCCATACGATGTGACATCAAACTGTATTTGAATGAAATATAATACATTACTAATTTAGTTTGTCATCTGTCACTTGTCCCATACGATGTGACATCAAACTAACATTTGAATGAAAGACAATACATTTCTAATTTAGTTTGTCATCTGTCACTTGTCCCATACGATGTGACATCAAACTAACATTTGAATTAAAGACAATACATTACTTATTTAGTTTGTCATCGGTCACTTGTCCCATACGATGTGACATCAAACTAACATTTGAATCAAATACCATACATTACTAATTTAGTTTGTCATCGATCAGTTGTCCCATACGTTGTGACATCAAACTAACATTTGAATGAAATTTATCAAAACCGCTGTTTTTACAAGATACCAAGTTATGTACAAGTTAATAAGATGCTGCAACTATATCTTTATAAAATCTATTCTTTCTTACAGTATGTCACATTTTAAAAACAAAGCACTGAACGTACGTAAACTATTTGAGTTTCAACTGAACAAGTCTACGTTACCTGCAGACAGCATCAGTATCACAAACACGCATTCTAAATTTCTTGTAAACATTTTCATGAACCTGGAGAGAAAACAAATATTTATTTTGCAGAACGATATATATACATCTTTATTGCCTCCAAGATAGTTGAAGATTTACAGTTTATAGTATAATAGAACATAGAAAATTCAAATAATAATGATAATAATAATAAATATGTACAAACATTGACTTACATGAGTAGATTATTACAATAAGTGAAAATGAACATTATATGTACATATACAACAGTATAAAGAATATAAATGATCTTGAAACAATTACCTAATAAGATATGTATTAGACATCTTGTCAGTTTCAGATACATCTTTATATCATATATATATAATTTATATTTGTGTCATTGTTTTAGCATAGTAAATCGAAAGCGAAATATATTACTATGTTTTAATGACGAAAATATCCTATTGTCCTGAAAGAATATCAAGTGTCATAGTTCAATGCATAAACAACTGTCTTAAAAATAAATGAATATATCGTGATAGTTGTGTTTCTCCTTTTACACGGTGCCTCTACCACGTGACATTTTTTTATCAACGTGGGACAGTTTTCCATAGCTTATTATCTTGGACCACGATTATAATGATATAGTCAAAGAAATCCGCATGAGAGTTTACAGTAATTTTATACGGAATGATTTGGTTTTATACATAAGAGCCAATGCAAATATCTTGTCTTCAAATACTGACGGTTAACTTTGGCATGTACCAAGTTAGGGTACCGCTAACAAGAATAACCAATCTTTTTGTATAATTCAAACTTTAATTCATGTATGTCGAAAAATACATGGAATTATTCCATATTTATTACAAAATATCGATTAGAAAAAACAAAATGTAGTTTTAGTTTTATATTAATCTTCAGTTAATGTTTTTATATTTTATCATCTCTTAATCTTTTTTTTCATTTTCGTTTTTATCTAAACTCGTATTTCCTAATTATGCATATGATTGTGAAGCGCTTTTGAACATATATTCAATATGAAAAGAGCGCAATACAAATACGGTATATAATAATAATAGCAACAATAACAACAACATAATAATAATAATGATAATGATAATAATGATAATGATAATGATGATGATGATGATGATGATAATAATAATAATAATAATAATAATAATAATAATAATAATAATAACAATAACAATAACAATAATAATTGGATTAACATACCTTTTATGGATATAAACACAATTCACAATACGTTTGCTTATTCCAAAATCTTGCAAATTTTCTGCTTTTCCCAAATCCGGTTCCTTTAAAATTTTCAACAAATATAGATCTACAATCACTAAATTTTCATCCAAATTCTAAACAAGAATATACATGTAATATATTTTTCACTCAAAAGTCAAAATCCACTGGTTGACAGCTTAATCCAGAGATTTAGCCTTTCCAGGAACAGTGAGTAGGTGGACGGACCGAAGTGATATTACCTATACAATGTGTTGCTGCCGCGTTAAACCCACCAAACAAACATACAAAAATCCACTTAGGAAAATGATATGCTCATAGAGTTGATAATGTAATTACGGAAATTACTGGTTTTTCTATACTTTAAAAAGTAAACCAATTTATTACGAATTTAAAAATTGCTAAAAAGTGTGTCACAAGTCGGGTACATAGATCATCTATACAAGTGGACAAGTAATTACCAAGCCGAATTATATTCTTTATGATAACATTCAAGAATACATTTTATGTTATTATAAATAATTATACAGTAATAACCTTCTTGAACAACGCCCCCTGGGAGGAGCTAAAACGTGTTGCTGTTCAGAGGTTATTGCTTTGCAGAGGTTAAATTCAATATTAATATGGATGGCTTACCCTAAGTAAGGGAACTATCAAAAGTTGTTGTTGTGCAGAGGATGTGTTCTGCAGAGGGCCACTTTGCAGAGGTTATACTGTATTGCAAATTGTGTTCATTAGGTAAGCTATTTAAAAAATTATGATCTATAATTATTTTGACCTCAATATTGTGGTTAAGAAAAACAAGTTGTTATTGTGATAAATTTTGAATCTTTGAATAAAACTTTGATCTTTATGGAAGTTTATCCAATTTACATTCACTTGTAACATCTAAAATGTTTTTAAACGATTAGGCCACGCCATATCGGAATTTTGTTAAGCGTCCGCGTAGGTTTTATAGTCCTCAATCCAAAAAAAAAACTAAATTGTTGTTGATTTTTTAAATATTACTGTTGCTCCGGGAATTCGATAACTGACTTTTTTTCAGAAAATACTAATAGTTCCTTGTTTCTGTGTACTTGATTACTGAAAATGTACATGTGTATGTTGTATATACTTTTTTTATAGAATTACTTTAATCTCACATTATTGTCATAAAAATTCATGTACTACCAAGTACATTGTACTTATTTGTGTGAATACTAGCTAGAATGAACATGTTTTCGTTTTTGGTTTGTCTGTTTTTGTGAATAGGTACCTAGGTTTGTCAAACTTGAGTTGACGCTTAACAAAATTCCAATTTGGCATGGCCTTATTAATCACGATGCTTTTACTATTGGAAGTCCGTTGTTTAAAATAAGTTCAAATTCTAAATATGTCCAACAACACTTACATATGGTGGCTGATTTTCGCCATGTCGTATTTTTGTTTCTTCGCCACTAAGAAAAAACGAAAGCACGACAACTCCACAGTTTAAACAAATATATAGAATTGTTGCATTTATTTTTGTCGTGCGTTCGTTACTTCGCCGCAAAGATTAGAAAAAAAAACGAAAACGCGAAGATACGACAAACAGTGAATTTGTTGTGCCATCGTTTTTTTCTAACCTTCGTGGCGAAGAAACGAAAAACGAAGATACGACAAATGTAAAGCGAAAACACGACGCATTTTATCTGACGTATTGTTGCATTTTTCTGTCGTATTTTCGTTTCTTCGCAGCAGAGATTAGAAAAAACGAAAGTACGACAATCAGATACCATATTTACAGTATTAAGAGTTTTATATTTGTGTGTTTTGTATGCATTCATGTCGAGTTGAAGGGTAGGTTACTTGTTAACTTAGACATTTTTGTTCGGAACAAATGTGAGGTCGATGTACCCTAAAGCCTGATTTAACCCCTTAGGTGGCGAATGATTAGCACTTGTCTTTTCAAAATTGGAAACACCCTAGATTCATGTTTTCGTGATTTGTCTGTGATTCCCTTTTTGTAAATATAAATATCTCCTTTCTTTGGCTGTCACTTTGTACATGCCATTATGTTAAACCAAATACACTGCCCTCCAAACGTTTCACAAGGCCGGAAACTTCTCCACATTATATAATCAATGGAGGAAAATTGACATTATTGTCTTATTTTCATGGAAGGGTATTACTTCCCCGGGTGGGATTCGAACCCGTACCCCCTCGGGCACGAGATTCCAAATCCCGGCGCGCTACCAATTGCGCTATCGACTCAGGATTTCAAATTGTTTAGTCGCTCGTTATGAATTTAGGTCGTCATGGACGACTGGGCGAGTGTTAGTGTCGGTCCCTGACCCGACCATTGATCAAACTCAGTTTCGGAAATAATGTGTCAAGTCAGCAAAAATGTTGAAACAGCAAAAGTCAGAAAAAGAATGTCACCGCGTTCATCATAACATACAGTGTCTATCAAAAATTCTCGGACCAAAAAATTGAGAAAAAATTAGATCATTCTCGCAGCTAACTCAATTTTAGATTAAGCTTATTTCTGTTCTGTTCTGTAATGTTCTGTAAGAAGTCAGATGTACCATACTCATGCATTCTGATTTTGGGATGTGCTAAAATAAGTTAATATCTTGCTTCTTTTTCAATGGGCCGCCCGGCTAGCTAAGTTGGTAGCACGCAAGTCTACTGATCGAGGGGTCGTGGAATCGATTCCCGGGCGGGGCATTCTTTCGTGGAGCTTGAAATTATTTCTACGGCCATCCTCCCTCCTACCAATGATTTTTAATTATGTAGGGCAGTTGTCAGTCACTGGCAAAAGTATGTGCTTAGTAGTTGGTAAACAGCTAAATCAAGAAATTTAGTCTTTCCAGGAGGAGTGAGTAGGTTGACTGACCGCCGTTATATGACCTATAATTGTGTTGCTACGGCGTTAAACCCAACAAAACAAACAAACAATTCTTTTTCAATGGTAAAAATGAATTGCTTGATCTATACATTAGAATGTTTTGTCCATGCACCCTGGAAGACACTGTATTAAAATAACAAATTATTACATAGTGAAAATTTAAGTAAATGTTGAATTTATGACAAATTATGACACATCGATGGTAATTTATTACTCTGAATTATCACAGTTAACTAATTTATTAAAAATATACAATTTACAACTATTTAAGGTATTTAAGTATCGCCCCATCACGGCCTTCTATTTTACTAAAGCCTTTTTCACATCACGCTTGCGGCAGCCGTGCGACAACATTTTCTGAAAAATCGCAGAACTTCGTACGAACGCCGCAAGACAGTCGTGCGTTTTTTCAGGTGATCGCATCGTCGTAGACGTCGCAAGTCAAATTTTCAACATGTTTATTTTTCTTGCGATCTCGTTGCGATTATTAGATTTTTGGAGCCCACAAGACAGTCGTGCGACTGCCGTAAGACAACCGTAAGTCATTCTTGAGACAGTCGCACGTCAGTTAAAGAATTAGGCGTTCGCATGAATATCGTACGACTCTCGTACAAGTTTGCGTTTGTCGTGCGATTGACGTACGGATGACGTACGAAACTTTTCGAAATCTCTTACGACAGTCGTTAGTGTTTGTACGACAGCCTTGCGATTATCGCACGACAGTCGTGCGTAAATACGTGCGACGAACAACCTACGGCTCGTGAGACGATTGCACGGAAAGTTTGATGTATCTGCGGCGGCTGCGATTCGTCTGCGATTTCGTTCGCAGTAAAAATCGTACGACAAAAAAATCGCGCGACTGATGTGAAACAGGCTTAAGTGGGTTACGAGTGAAAATAATGAGATTAAAAAATTATGCTGTAGTCTAACAGCAACATGGCCCTATTTAGTATCAATGTTTCTTGCTTTTGACTTACGATGAGTTTTATCGGAAGATTTTTTGTCAAAAAACACCACTGTTTGGTATTATTGTTTAATTAAGACGCTGAAAGTAACGTGCTTTGTAATTCAACACATATTTAGCTCATATATACGACGGTCAGCTCTTCCTACTATAGGTTTCCTGAACCCTTTTCTATAACCAGTACTAACTAACCCTACCACGAGGCCGACAACTCATGTATAGGGTATGACCTACCGCGACCGGGCTCGAACCCTTGGTCTCCAGAAGTCAGACATGTTAACCACTAGGCCAGAGCCGCGGCTATAATAGGACTATTTGTATCAAATAATGCCTAAATGCACATTTCTTATTTTTAAAAAGAAATTAATAATGATTAAAGTATTAATTAAAAAATATGAATAGCTTACCTCACGATATTCGGATGAGTTCCACAGTAGCAACCATAATTTAGGTCACTGAAATCGTAGGCACGAAAAACCCGCGATCGACGCTTGATGTCCTTTTTATTAAACAGTCAATAAAATAAGTGAAATTAATTGTAATAAACGTTTGCTGCATCATGGCAAATTGGACAAATGATTTTAAAACTTTTGGCGATTTCGCCGAAAGGCTTAAGTTATACCACAAGTCGAAAACTATCGACAATTAAATGCCTGACCAGTTTAACCTGTGGAGTGATACATGTATCTCTGATTTACTACGCAATATTTCTAGGCGATAAAAGTAGTTCCGTCAATCAATTGATGTGTCTTCGTTTCAGTGTCAGTGACAGGTGTTGATAAGCTAGCGAATGGGCGGAGTCAAATCTCGTTTATACACTAAGCAGTAGTATTTGCCAGTTATACAGGATAGAATAAAGACTTTGCACGCATTTTTTGCCCTGCTCGATTCGTACTAAAATCTGATGTGTAAGGAGTAATCATTAGTGTGGATTCGTTTTGTTTTCAATGTGCACGAAAGTCTTTCTGTATTTCAATACTTTGATTGATAATTAATAACATAATTTATAACATACTGTCACACTTGCAACGGCACCCGCTGTAGTGCACATACATGTTCATACACTGAACAAATGTTCTAACCGGTCACTTTTCAAATTTTGATTATTTTATAACGAGCCAATGGATCCTTTTTAAAATTTGCAGAGGTGATTTTTGTGTCATTTTCTACCGATTTGTGGGAAAAAATAATTTGATACGGTCCGATGCACTCTATCGGCACACAGGGTGTGTTTTACACATTTTGACACGAAATGTTCGTGCAGAGGAGTGGCGAGTATTCAATTTCACTTTGCATGAAGCCTTGTTAACTTTATAAGTGAAAAAAACATAAAACATTGTGAATGTTTCTGCTTTTAACTCATGATTCGACTTTTTCGTTCGATTTTTTTGTGAGAGTACCAAAAGGTCTTTGACATAATATTGAAAGTATGTACTGGCGTTCTAAATCAATTTAATAAAAAGTCAACATTAAACTTATATAAAATGCCACATGACGTAGTTTAATAATATTTAATAATTCACCCAAAAAGTATATTTTCATTACGAATTATACAGTTTAAAGAAAAATAAAAAGAAAATAATATTATTAAACCTTCCACGATTTTTAAAAGTACTTACATCATTTATTTAACGGATTAATATTGTGAATCTTGACCTTACTTTTAGCTTGTCCAAAAATAAGACCAAAATTTTACTTTTGTTTAGGCCGGTATTCCATTCATACGGGAAGTGAACGTTTAGCGTGAAACTTGAAGCATGCTTGCGAAAACTACACACACTTAAATCAGTATTATTTTTCAACTACAAACAAAAACGAAACTAAACAAAAACAATCTGGATCCCCGGCAAACATCAACCACTTATAAATAACAGCCACCACTAAATGACAACCACCTCTCAAAAGCAATCAGCGCTTAATACCACCCCTCTCCATATCAACGTATTTTACTACGGTTTCAACGAGAGAACTAAAGTTACCAAGCAAATACATTTTAAATCATAGTTCGACCACACATTAACATTCGTATTTCATTTTCGAAATTTGTTTATATTAAGAAATCGTTTGAAGTTTTCCCCACATAGTTTTTCTTCATTAACGATTTTCGTCAATCATTATTACTATTTTTTTTGTTGGGTTTAACGCCGTAGCAACACATTGTATAGGTCATATATCGGCGGTCAGTCAACCTACTCACTCTTCCTGGAAAGGCTAAATCTCTGGATTTAGCTGTTAACCAACTACTAAGCGCAAACTTTCGTCAGTGACTGACAACTGCCCAACATAATTAAAAATCATTGGTAGGAGGGAGAATGGCCGTAGAAATAATTTCATGACCAAGCTCCACGAAAGTATGCCCCGCCCGGGAATCGAACAATGACCCCTCGATTAGTAGACTTGCGTGCTACGAACTGAGCTAGCCGGGCGGCTTATCATTATTACTAATATATTCATAAAATATAAAACAAAAATGAGTGAAATTGTGACATAAACAATTCTAATATATCAAGGGAGATGAAATACATTTTACAAAAAGAATAAAAGTGTTTGTTTGTGTCACATATTCATCAAGGCGACCAATAAAATCCACAAAATTACATATTTATTGTGCTTAACGTCCTGTCAACACAAATATGTTGGTTTAATGACGACCAGCGCACCTAACCAAGCTTTCCATGACCCTTGTCTATAACCAGTGTTCGCCTACTTGTTCAGGACGACAATTTTGCCATTTACATGTATATAATTAATGGAAGAGAATTTATATTCTTGTCAAATTTTAAAAGAAGGTTGTAACCCATCCTAAGTGGGGTTCAAAAAGGTCTCGAACATCAGAAGTGGCAGAAATACAAGACTTAATGTACAAATAAGTAATAAAAATGTAGAGTATGAAACCTACCTTGGCATTCTGTCTTCATCCCAGCATATTCAACTCTTTCATTTTAGAACAGGTAACAACAGACTCCCAATAGACGAAGGTCAGAGGAACAACATTCCACACAATGAACGGAGATGTACTCTCTGCACTGATGACCTCGGGAACGAAATGCATTATCTTCTTATTGGCTCATATTTCCGTGAACTAAAAACATATATTACAAATAATTATCACAATACAATGTAAATAATTACATGAAATAATGAATACAGACAATGCAATAGTAAACAAACAAGAGCTGTCAGAGGAGACAGCATGCTCGACTAAGTGAGTATTTGTCACAGGAGATGTGGTTGATGATAAGGAACATACATATTTGAAAATTTGGAAATATAACCTTAACAAATTTAAAGTAAAAACATTTAAAGAAAATTTTAAGTTCATAGGAGACAATTTTGAAAAAAATGTATTTGGAGTTACGAACCTTGTCAGATGAGGTTGTTATATTTAAAGTTTGAAGTCAATACCTACAGAAATAAAACAGTTGCAGTAAAAACAAACATTTTTTAAAGAAAAAAAACCTCTAAGTTCAAGGGGAGATAATTCTAAAAATATATATTTGGAGTTATGAACCTTGTCACATGAGATGTGGTTGATAATAAGGAACAAATATTTAAAGTTTGAAGTCAATATCTTAAGAAATTAAAAAGTTATAGTAAAATATATTTTACTGCACGAAAACTTTAATCAGAAATATGGACGCGGACGCCGACGCTAGGGCGAGTAGGAGAGCTCTCCATTTACTTCGTAAAGTCGAGCTAAAATACATGGACGTGTTATATTAACAAAATGTTGCCTACTATTCTGCTAATTAGCTACAATGCAACATAATAAAGTATTCCCCACTATAAATGCCCATGGGCTTTCTACATATACATGTAACTTAAAACACGGATCGGTTGTCATTCTTAAACACTTTAAATAACTCAGATGAACATTGTTAAACGCTTTATTAGAAATATTTCACATGAAGTACAATGTCTCAAATATCACGTTACAATGTAGTTCTGATTTTATTTCAACAGTATCATTTTTAAGTGAAATTATAATTTACAGCAGAATCAATGCCGCTGAACCATGCTAAGTTTTCTATCAATTGAATTAGAAGTGGGAGAATTCTCTCATGGAATTATCCTAAGATTTTGTCAAGGTCTTGAAAAGGGCACTGTACAATAGAAGTTATACCTTAGATCGAAAACTATCGACGCTGAAAATGCCTGACCAGTTTAACCTGCGGAGTGATACATTTGACTCTGATTTACTACGCAGAAAATTTTAGGCGATAAAAGTAGTTCAGAATCATGGGATTATCCTAAAAGCAAGATTTTGTCAAGAAGGGTATCGTACAATAGTACGGGAACCCGGGTCGGTAGCGCAGTTGGTAGCGTCCCGGGATTTCGAAGCTAGCGTCCCAAAGGGGGTACGGTTCGAATCCGTCCCGGGGAGATAATATCCTTCCATGAAAATCTGACAATAATGTCAATTTTCCACTATTAATAAGGTATTAAGAAGTGTCCGGCCTTGTGGAAGGGTAGGTGAGTAATGGTTAAAGACAAGGATCCGGGAAAGCTAGGTTAGGTGCACTGGACGCCGTAATATGACATAAACTGTGTTGACACGGCGTGTAGTACAATGTGTTGTTACGGCGTTAAACCCAACAATATAAATAAATAGCAATAGTTGGGATAATCATTTTTGTTTTTTGATGTTTTTTTGGGCGGGCGTGTAAAACGTATCTCTTCATAAACTAAACAAATTGCACATATATTACAACTTTAAGTTATTTACTGAGATACATTATCTGAAAGAAATATAAAAGTTTTAATTGCACGCATATAAAACATATTTTATTATTGATTTATACAGAAAAAACATCATCATTCTTTGCATGAAGAATGGACACAGTGCAGTCCAGAAGTCTTGGAACAAAAGTCGGATTCACAATAACCTATGAAAAATCAAATTTATTGGAACAAATTAAACAATCAGCATTAATAAGGGACCTTAGTCAGTTATTTCCCCTTGTATACTCTTCAAATAGATAGGTCCAATTAGTTGGATTTCTCGGATTTTACCCTTATTTTAAATGTCAATATGCCAAAATTAATTTTCAATTAAAAAATCATTTCAATTGTTTGAAATTCAAGCTTAGTATTTTTAGGGTAAAGAACTATTTAAATTTCACCACTTCTGTAAATATCTTAATTAACAAGAAAAATATTAGATAAAATATTTTGTTATCCTTATATAGTAAATCAAAGATAAAATCCGAAGGTTCCAACTGTTAGGACCACTTTCCAATCGGATTGCTCTAGATTTTATCAGGGAAAGATAACTAACTAAAGTCCCGAATTAGTTTATCAAAATATTTTGATTCAAACTACATAGCATAAAAGGCTTTAATCATAATAAAATTACACGTGATAGGTATTCATGCTCAATTATTCCTAATCCCATTTTTCTGTAAGATTTTTGGATGCCACTGTATATTCTAGTTTAAACAAAACCTTGTTAACTTATGTCACAATATTGATATAAAAATAATGATATAATCCTAATAATGTTAAAATGATATGGGCGCATCTTTCATTGTAAATTATATCCCTGTTTTAAGCCCAGTTTAAACTATACCGGTATTTCGGATGGTCCGTTTTACCAAATGTGGAAAACATGCAGGACGATATCTGCGGCTGGATGAAGAACCGGGAGAATAGGGGTAGAAGTCTCTTAAAATCCTAAACTTGTACAGAAACAATTTGAAAACAATTTTGAAAAAAACAATGCTATGTCTACGAGGGTTTTGGAGCAAATTGTCAAACAACTGCTCATAGGGAGCGGGCGTGGCCGAGCGGTTACGACGATGGACTGGTAATCAAGCAAACTCCGCGTTGGTTCAAATCCCATCAAAAACCTACCCTATTGTTTCCTTAAGCAAGAAACTTTATCTTACTAGCTCAGTACTGAGGGACTAGGAAGCGAACTCGAAAGTGATAATTTTAAGTTGTAAGAACTTGTTACAAAATCAAGCTTACATTAATCAGTATATAAAACAACTACACATTCTAGATTCTAAAAACTATTTTTGTAAATTTGACAAGCGATCAATAAGCAAGTTTTCATCCTATCCTTTTGTAGTTTCGATATAATTCTGATCTCCACTGTTCAAAATAGTTCTAATATAGAAAATAATAAAGGTACCAACATAAATCGGTATTTACCGATATTTGTAGAACATTATTAACCGATATTTTTAGAACATTATTTACCGATACTTTTAGAGCATTATTTACCGATATTTTTAGAACATTATTTACCGATACTTTTAGAGCATAATTTACGGGTATTTTTAGAACATTATTTACCGATATTGTTAGAACATTATTTACCGATACTTTTAGAGCATTATTTACCGATATTTTTAGAACATTATTTACCGATATTTTTAGAACATTATTTACCGATACTTTTAGAGCATTATTTACCGATATTTTTAGAACATTATTTACCGATATTTTAGAGCATTATTTACCGATATTTTTAGAACATTATTTACCGATACTTTTATAACATTATTTACCGATAATTTTAGAACATTATTTACCGATACTTTTAGAACATATACCGATGCAGTAAGCACGCGATTTTTGACAATTTTTAAATTCAGAAATAACTAATTTAATAAGTAAAAGGTGCATATACTTATGTAAGACAATACCGCAGTAAAGAAAATCAGTTTTAATGGTCCTATCTGAGGACCTTAATTGTACAAGCTTCCGTATAAAGTACCGGTTATCAAACTTAACCATAGCGGTTTACCAGTTTTAACCAAGCAGTGTGTACTTGAATCAAGAACCGTGGCCGTGTAAACGCGGCTTTATAATATAATACCGTGTCATATACAAACGAACGAAGCAAAAAAACTCTCAAACAAAATATTATGTCTGAAGTGTTTCCAGGGAAGACAAAGGACGGTAAAGATTTGAAGGTCCATTGTTAGACTAGGAAAAACTGTGAGTACAAAAAAGTTTGTAACAAAATATCTCCATTACTATAACATCTTAAAACTTGTGAGTAGAGTTTTTATAAGTATGGTTATTTTGTCCGTCCTAATTAATTTGATTACTGAACATATATTTTGTCTGGGCTTGATATCATTTCTTGTCTATTTTATGGATGATTAATATGGTGTTTTAAATATGGATTTAACGCCGAAGCAACACATTGTATAGGTCATATCACGGCGGTTAGACAACCTATCCACCGTTCCTGGAAAGGCTAAATCTCTGGAATAAACTATTAACCAGGTACTGGGAACATAAATTTTGTCAGTGACTGATAACTGCCCTACATGACTTAGAATAACAACTCAGTGGTAGGAAGCAGAATGACCATAGAAATCATTTCATGGCCAAGAGATAGTGTAGTGAGTAGAGTGAATTCCATATTATATGATATTTTCTATATTTGAATAATACTCGTATGATGCCTATAAGAGTCTAAAACCCGGGTCGATAGCGCAGTTGGAAGCGCGCCGGGATATGGAATCTCGTGCCCGAGGGGGTGCGGGTTCGAATACCACCCGGGGAGGTTGTACCCTTCCATGAAAATTTTCCTCCATTGATTAGATAATATGGATAAGTTTCCGGCCTTGTGGAAGGGTAGTTGAGTACTTGTTATAGATGAGGGTCCAGGAAAGCTAGGTTAAGTGCGCTGGACGCCGTAAAATGACCTAAAATTGTGTTGACACGGCGTTAACTCCAATAAATAAAAAATATTAGAGTCTAAATAAATAGGATGTGGTGAAAATATTTAGGAGAAACTTTGTCAGTCTCCTTTTTCTAGTATGAAAAAATGTGAGTTAAAATAGCATATTCAATTGAAACAAATATTTACAGTGACAAGTGTTACACGTTATACGACAAAATGTTTTTGTTCACAAGTAAACAAACACATTAAGTCATTTAGGAAGGAGTAGATAGTTCCGGTTTTATTCTGTTCTTGGAAACTGTTTTTTTCTTCATAAGAACGCACAGCGTTTATTTAGAAATAATACCAATAGCAACTATTTTGACAGTTTATTTTAAACAGACTATTTCGAAACAAAAGCAATGATATTTTGTTACAAGAAATTGTACTTCGTTTTTTCTGACTGTCCGCCCGTACGTCGGCCCGTCTGTTTATCCATTTGTTCGTCCGTCTGTCCATCTGTCTGTCTGGCTGTTTGACGGTCTGTCAGTCGGTCAGTCAGTCTGTCTGTCTGTCCCTCTGTCTGTCTGTCTGTCTGTCTGTCTGTCTGTCTGACTCCCACCAGTCCCTCTCCCCTCTTTCTCTCTTCTACATGTATATTTACTCGCACATAAAACCAGGAACCAAAAATAAAAGCAAAAATGAATCTACAAGAACTTAAAACTAAATTGATATGAACTCACATCAAGGATTAACTCTTAATATCTCGTCCCTGAATCTGATAAAAATCAGCTTACTCAACAAACCACGATGATATTTACTTTAATATAACATTTTATAAATATAACACTTCGTGCATGAAGTACAGTTTATTATTGTATTGCATTTAATGTCATACTAGTTTAGTATGTTGACGGTTTTTGTGGCGTTCTTACTCAGTTAAAGAGAAGGCGTTCATTGAAACGTAAAACAATCGCATCTTAAAAGACCTTCCTTTTGGTATGACATAAAATGGGCGGTTTAAAATAGTAAATACAATCCTTAATAAATTCCGAGTTCATAAAATTGAAACTTTTGGAGCAAATATAATAACAATGGTATAAGATAAAAACCGCATCCCGTAATATTTCGTTACGGAACGTTACGTTCTGGCGTTTACGTCGATCCAGTCGTATGACGAATATTTTATGTATAAATATATTTACTCCTAAAACACGCCTCAATTATAAGTATGACGAACTGTTAAGGGATTAATATAGAAGGCTATTAACATGATGTTCCGTTAGTTCGTAACAAAATTTCGAGTTAAAAGTTTGCAGACAAAACAGGCTTATGTTACGGATAATTTTCTGGAATTAAAACATTTCTAAAGACAACAACGGTAAGTTCGTACAATTGTTTAATTTTACCAATTTTGATTTTTTTGACTTATAAGGAAATAGTTACATACATTAAAGATGCAGTCATTTAAAATTCGCAAAAAACTCCTCGACCAGAATATGTGGATATGAAATATGAAAGGTCTTGTTCACGCTAGGATATAATTGATCATGTTATAAAAAACACGACATACATTTAGTTATTAAGTTCATGATATAAAATAACAATACGTTCAAATAATTAATAACAATACATGAATGAAAGATCGTCTTTAATTTAGTAAAATGTTGAAAATATAGAAAATTACAAGATTAAGCGAAACGGTATATACATGTACATGTTTGTTTTGTATTATATATGGTCCTGTGTGGATGAATAATTGCAATGTTAACAGTTTTTCTGGTGATTATTAATTCGAAGCACACACGATGTTTAATTGTTTAACGCGTTAATTGTTAGCAGAACGCTGTCATGGTTGTATTTAAGCTCTTTGTGATATTTAGCACTCCGTGGCACTTTTCGCACTTCATAGCACTTTTAGCACTCCGTGGTACTTTAAGCACTCCTTGTTACTTTTAGCACTCTGTGGTACTTTTAACACTTATATGCACTTTTAGCACTACGTGATACTTTTAGCACCTCATAGTGCATTAAAATTAAAAGTCTAATTCATAATCAGAGTTGAAAAAAGTATAACATGAAAGTTATTATAATATATAAAACCAGGAACTTGATTTTAAAGTGAGAAAATAAATAAATAAAACCTATGATGACAATCGAGCTTACGTTGAATTTACAAATATGTGTTCAAAGTTAGTCATGGTATTTCATCCAAACAATGTTAAATGCTTGTAAGTTATATTTTTTATCATACATATATAAATATGGTATATCATATGTATCCCATGCTGTATATTACCTGGGTTAAATAAAGTTTATGTTCTGTTCTGTTCTGTTCTGTATTAAATAAAATTTCGTCCCCTTTAAGCAAAAAGGTGCTATCTTATATAAGACGTAAGAACGATTTGGCACCTTTTTGCATTAAGAAGGGCGTTATGTCATGCATATTTTTTAAAACTTTAAAACAAAGGACTTGCCAACTCAATACATGAATGCAAAGTTGATCCACATACAACATTTTACTGATTCAAATAGTTCACTTTGACATTTTACATTTATTATAAATAGTGCGCATTCATGTGCATTGTAAATTGTATATGTTGATAGAATACGTTCAATATAAATTAACTTTTACCTTATTTCAATGTTTCAACTTGCAAAGTGTTTTTTTAATGGAACTTACCCTCCAATGTCCGTTCCAGGGTAGGAACGCCTGAGATTTTTGTTTTCGTTATTTGTTTGTAGCGTACTTTTTATAGCAACAATTTTAAAATCTAAGTCAAATCTCCCTCTTTGATTTTTAACTATTTGGTAGGTCTGTTTTCTTACTGTTGATGTCCCTGATATGTTTGCTCGCAATTTTTATGTTTATAAATGAGTTTCTAACTAAAACAGGCTGAAAGATATTAAAACTACCCTGATAGCTCAGTTGGTAGCACACAAGTCTACTGATCGATGGAGCATTCCCAGGTTTGATTCCCAGACAGGGCATACTTTCGTGGAGTTAGGTCATGGAATAATTTTACGGCCATTTTCTCTCCTACCAATGATTCTTAATAATACTGGGCGGTTGTCAGTCACTGGGGGAAGTATGCACCTAGTTATTGGTTAACAGCTAGATAAAGAGATTTAACCTTTCCAGAAACAGTGAGTAGGTGGACTGATCGCCATGATATGACCTATACAATGTGTTGCTACGGCGTTAAACTAAACCCAACAAAAAACGAAGTAAGATATTAAGTATAAACATATTACATAATGAAATATAAACTAATTGTTATGGAATGTTTCCGCTAGTTTAATTTCTTTAGTAAATCATTTCATAATGAGAGTTGAAGTATCTGACTTTTAATGTTTTGTGACATCAGCCAGTTATGTAGGGATTAAATACATGTAAAGTAACCCTTGATAAGCTCCTTCTTTTCGTCGCTGTCCCTCCTCTTTTTTGAAATTGAAGTTACGAGGTTTTAACTCGACAACTACGTTTTCAGGTGAAACCCAATTCACAATTACGAAAAAATGGAATAATGTGAGCAAATTCCAAGATCAACATCAATTAATATATTAACATTTGATTCAAACTGTGTTACATGAATAAGATTTAAATTTTAATAATAGTAAAGTAACTTGCAACATGAATGATCAGTTTATATTAAAACTCCTTTTGTCTGAGAACACGCAACCCGGGTCGATAACGCAATTGGTAGCGCGCCGGGATTCGGAATCTCGTGTCCCGAGGGGGTACGGGTTCGAATCCCACCCGGGGAGGTTATACCCTTCCATGAAAATTAGACAATGTCAATTTTTCTCCATTAATTAGATAATATGGAGAAGTTTCCGGCCTTGTGGAAAGGTAGGTGAGTTCTGGTTTATAGACAAGGGTCTCGGAAAGCTAGGTTAGGTGCGATGGACGCCGTAAAATGACCAAACGCGTTAAACCTAATATAAACAAATAAAAAAAAAAAAAAAAATAACCATAAATAAAACTTCGTTCATTTATCATAAGCCATTAAAATACACAATAATTATAATTTCACAACCTACACACACCATTAATACGTTACAATACGGCCTGGATCATCTCATAACGTAAATGTCGACTTATGTATTTTATAAAAAAATAAATGTTATTTATATGAACATAGAGGGAGATCGTCAATGTTTCATGATTGATTGGCCACGCCTTGATTTATTATCAAAATGAATATTTTATATAAATCAGAGACAATGAGTTAGTTTTTGTTTTTGTTGATGTTTTCCAGTCATGTATATTTGACTCAAGATACAGAACGTGTAATAGGTCATGCATATTTTTGTACTTTAAACAATGGACTTGCTCACCTAATAGGTGAATAAGCTAAATCATGTTCATCAATTTACTGTTTTAAACAAATCATTTAGATATTCATGTTTTATTGTCCAGCTTTTCTGGACCCTTGTCTGTAACAAGTACACACCCACACTTCCACAGGGCGGACAACTTTTCAAATTACCTATAATTACTAGAGAATAAATGACATTATTGAATCGGAATTGATGTAATTTTAAGTTATTATTTAAGTTAAATTTTATAAATATCTAAATACGGACTAGTGATTTGTCAAAATTCTCTTAAATAATACTTCTTCAAAATATATAATTTCTTATGATACATACATTATGCCATAGGTATAAAAACTCACCTTTTAAATGGCGTAGTTCCTGAGAATTGTTGTTGAAATTAGTTTTCTATAATGTCACAATTTAAAAGTCGCATTTCTTGCACTAATTAACACATGTATTAAAATATCCATCTAAAATTATTGAATACAGTAAGTGCACTTAGTAAATTCCAAACTCACAGAGTTCAATACAAAGGCACTAAATGCATTCGTTATTTTATAATCATCCATTTTCACTGTCTTCAACTACACACCGCTTTCTTCGTTTAACATAAATTGATAGACGTGGTGGGCACGTTCCGCAAGGAAATCGCTAGATAGCGCTTCGTCCTCTGGTACCTTTCTTGCACCAAAAGTATTTACTATGTGACACTAAATCGAGGGTACCAGGGGACGAAGCGCTAGCTAGCGGATGCCTTGCGGAACGTGCCCTTTGTACTCCGGAACTTTGTGTTTTCGGATTTTCACGATAAGTCCATGGCCAGTTTGATCTAACACAGAAAACGTTTTGCACTCGTTTAATGTCCTTTACACGAAATTTCTCTCAATGAAATACCCACGTGTTATTGTCAAGCACGTGATTTTCGTGCAAAATAGCTACCTCGAGTACATAAGGCGCGCTCGATTAGAAATTTGAAATATTAGCACAGATAGAATTTCAATTGAATGCTTTGGAATAAAGTTCCGACTGAATTTTACTTCTTCCAACGTATTAGATGGTGTGAGTGCAATTGATCTGTGTTTAAAAACTGAACAAAAATGGCGGCAAAGTTGGTCGAAGCAAGAAAGCTCAGATAGTGAATGCAACTACATGTATTACCTAAAATGCATATTTTCTGAATTCAAGGACCCTTATTCACAAAATAAATCTCAAGCTCAGACTCAAACTCAGTTTTGAACTTAGACTTTGACTTCCCTGAGCAAATTTTCAAAACGGTATTCACGAACGGTTTCAGACTCAAAAAGCGTTAGTGAATATGGGCTCAGGACCCTTATCTATAACAAATACTAACCTACCCTTTCACAAGGCCGCCAACTTCTCATGTACTATGTATCTTATTAATGGATGAAATTGTCATGGAAGAGTATAACCGCCTCGGGCGGGCTTCGAACCATTTCCCGCTTCGTGAAATTAATAAGCATAATTTAATAATCGATTAACTAGCAACATAAATAGTTAATGACCTACCAGTTAGCCATTTCAAACATTTGATGAGTAATTAATTAGTTACGTAACTTGCTAATCATTTAATTAACTTGCTAATTTTGCAGTAATCTGATGGCATAACTATTCCACCATAGTTCATGAAAACATTATATTATGTAAGAACACGTGTGTTTAGACATCCCACATCGTAAATATATTCGAGGTGCAGGCATTTTACTGACAGGTGTATGACCAGATAAAACTTTAAGTCAGAATAATACCTTAAAGATTTATGGCTCTTAACATCATTTTAAAATTCATATTTGCATCTCATTGAAGTATTGTCGAAAAGTAAAATGTTTTTTCCACCGTTCCTTCCAATTTTAAAAGCAAAACCAACCAAGGTCGATAGCGCAGTAAGTAGCGCGCCGGGATTTGAATTATCCTGCCCGAGGGGATACAGGTTCAAATCCAACCCGGGAGGTTATACCCTTCCATGAAAATTTGACAATAATGTCGATTTTCCTCCATTGATTAGATAATATGGAGAAGTTTCCGGCCTTGTGGAAGGGTAGGTGAGTACTGGTTATAGACAATGGTCCAGGAAAGCTAAGTTAGGTGAGCTGGACGCCGTAAAATGACCTAAATTGTGTTGACACGACGTTAAAATCTAGTAAAAGAAGTAAAGCAAAACCCCTTAGTTTCTTGTTTATATCATTTGTATTTTGTGTGCCTTATTTATAAATCTAAAAATAGAGTGTGGGTCCTGTCTTTTTTACTGTTGCTGTTTCTTATGTTTCAGACCCCTTTTAAACAAATTCTGGAAACGACAGTCAGGGCAACATACTATAAAAATCTTACGATAATTTAACAATGCAATATATAGGCAAGAAAGACTTACGACTAAAAACGGTCGTATAACGAATGTTAAATTTGAAATAACTCATAAGCTATATATACACATTGGGTGTCGTTTGTTATATCAAAATTTGTATTCCCCCGGTCAATGTGAACAAGTTATTTTGCATAATATACATTCACAGAACAATTTTGTATCGGGTCAATGTGTAACAGCTAACAGTATAATAGACAAATGTACGTATAATTATGTATTTAAGTGGAGAGATAAGCAACAATGTATAAAACGACAAATAAAGTCAAACAACATCAAGTAATATCAGACAAAATTATGTTGCATTAACATACATTGACAAAAACATATTTGATACAGAGAGGGAGAGAGAGAGTGGGAGAGAGTGAGAGAGGCGGAGAGAGATCCCGAGAGAGGGAGGGAGGGAGGGAGATCCCGAGGGAGGGAGAGAAAAATAGAGAGAGAGAGGGGGGACTAGACAATAATGACAATTTACATCCATAAATAAAGTATACGGAGAAGTTTACAGTTTGTAGAATATTTTACTGGTTATAGTAAAGGGTCCAGGAAAGCTAGGTTAGGTGCACTGGTCGCCGTAAAATAACATACAGTGTGTTGACACGTCAATAAACCCTGTATAAAAGAGAGGGAACAAAGAACGAATGATAAATTACAGTGTATTCAACAATGACATTCATCATTTCTTAAATACTTTACATTAAAACTACATCTATGTATAATTTCTTACTTTGCATTTCTCAATGCACTTAAAATAATAGCTTGTATATTCATATAAACAGTACCCACCAAAAGTTTTTTGGATAAATGAAATTATAAAACAAACCTGGGATTTTATATAACAGGGTGTTGTATAACGATAAGTAAATGTAATAGATTTTCATCAAATTTCACTGTCGTCGTCATTATTTCGGCCAATACGGAAAACAAGTATAACAAGTTTGAATAAAGATATTCACATGAAATTTTGTACTTGTACCATTTAAATTGACATAAATGTTAGGAAAAACGTGTTTCTAGATGATTTTGAGGTAAATTACGCTCACAGACTGTATTACAAAATAATGAATTTTCCCGCCGATCTACCATTTTAGCCCCATTTTACATCAAATGAAGTCATATTTTCGGTCAAAATTGCAACAACTTTTTGTCAAAAACTTCAGAAACATTCACAATTTGCTACTCACTCATGGATTTAACCAACTATTAAGCGTATACTTTCGTAAGTGACTGACAACTGCCCTATATAATTAAAAATCATTGGTATGAGGGAGTTTTGCCGTAGAAATAACTGCATGACCAAGCTCCACGAAAGTATGCCCCGCCTGGGAATCGAACACACGATTCCTCGATCAGTAGACTTGCGTGCTACCAGCTGAGCTAGCCTGGTGGCTTTTGTATATTTGACATAGCTAGCTAATGTTAAGTTAAAATCAGTTCACAATACTTGGAAACAACTCGCTAACCTGCTAACCATCTGCAATGCTGGTTCGCGTTGTTCTTCAAAACAGTTTATAGTCATATATTAGTCATGTGCATGATTTAATAAAAACACGCGCTTAAGTTTAAACAATAAAAAGTAATTATCCTTGATAGTTTTGATAAATGAGTAAGTACGTTTTAAATGTGGTTAACAACCTTAGTTAGTTCGGCCTATATTTTACAAAACACATTAAGGCACACAAAATTACAAACAATGTTTTATTTTAATTCTTAAAAAATCGGGTCCGCGTCGCAGTATTTTTGATCTAGTGTCTCTAGGGGTCGCTGTTAAAACCCCACTTAGGCTAGCTATACCCTTCCATGAAAATTAGTCAATAATGTCAATTTTTATTTATTAATAAAGCATATTGAAAAGTTGCATGCGCTTCTGGATGGGTAAATGAGTACTGGTTAAAGACAAGGGTCAGAGAAACACGGAATAGATGAACTGGTCGATGTTTTGATAAAATAAAATTACATAAATTTCATATCAAAGGGAAATGATAACTCATTTCCTAAATATTTTTATTAGTACTATAAAATAGATGTCCGCATAAAAGTCAATATTATCGAACCAATTTCGAGTATTTAAATCAGCAAGGTTAATGTTTGTGCCACGAACAGATCAATATATGTAACAAAACTTTAACCGTCATTGTGGTTTCAAAGTGCACTTAAAGATATTTGAGTCATACGTAAAAGAATATTAAAGAGTATATTTTATTGGGTAGAAATTCTACAAATATTTGAATTATAAGTTTTACATGTGGGTAGATTTTGTAACTTGAGATATCATATTTCATTTTAACAAATAAATAAAATTTTGGTTTTAAAAGGGCTCGAGTCAAATTATTCTTATCATGATTTTAAAACAACTGCACTTTAAATGGGAAAAGTCGATCCTCAAATAATATTAACTATTTTTTTATAAAAACCGATAACTCAATGATAAGTTTTATTGCACCCATTTTATTTTATCTTATGTGGGTGTAATATTACATAATCCCCACAAAACCATGTGGTATCAAGTATTTGGGTGTAAGGGGTTATACGTTTAAGGTGGATCCCTTGATACAAAACTTACTTTATGACCACAAACAAATTCTCAGAAACTGGTTATAATAGTACATCGCCGTTTCAGTGAATATCATTTTTGTTAACGGCATACCCATGCAATCAAGATTAACGCCCCATATAAAAAACATTATCATAGTGCATGTTATTCTTTTATAACTTCATATTTGTAAGGTGGATTTCATGACTGCTGTAAGTATATCTTCATATAGTGTCTTTAATGAACAGTTTTAGACGACATATTGTCCACAACGGCAACATGTTCAGTAACTATAGCTGACGATTATTTTAAGATCAAAATGTTTAAAATCGTGTAGACAACTAACTTGAAGCCGCGGTTGTGGCGTAGTGGTTAGCATGCCTGACTTCGAATCCGGAGATCGCGGGTTCGAAACCCGGTCGTGGCAGGTCATACCCTATTCATAAGTTGTCGGCCTCGTGGTAGGGTTAGTTAGTACTGGTGATAGAAAAGTGCCCAGGAAACCTATAGTATGAAGAGCTGGCCGTCGTATACATGACCTATATATGTGCTGAATGCGATGTTAAAAAAAACAACGACAAAAAACAACAACTAACTTGACACGGTTTCGGATCTAGACTTTCACCGCAGAGATAAGATAACAAAATTTACTTACGCCATAGTATTTCAAAGGGATCGTACAGGATGCTGGTTGGGTGGATAGGTTCTTCATTGCGTAAAATTGTCAAACTGAATCAAAAGTTTAAAACAAAACAACACATGACGACAATGGCTGAAACAGTTAAACATTGGCTATGAGTTTATTCGCACATCATAATTATGTTGACTAGGATTGGTTCAGGATATCAGCTGGCTGGCTGGTACATCAATTTGTTATAACACCCATGGTTGATACAGGATAGTAAGAGGGTAGAGTCATACCTCACTAACTAGGGCTGTGGATCGTTCAGCAAGTAGCGATCCGATCCGAACCACGATTCATGTGATGCGATTCACGAATCGAATCACGAATCACATGTTAATGGAAAAGCATACAGAAATTCGTGTAATAACAAAATAAGTGAAAACAAATCTTAAGCTTTTACTATATGGGAAACAATATACTCCAAACATTACTATATATCAGACGTTTATGGGCATTTTCAGTGATAATATTTTTGTTCAAATGTGTATCAATCGAAATTTTGACACTGGATAATTCGGTCTCAACATAAATTAGTTTTTATTGGCCGTGCAACTAGTTTTAAGTGGTAATTAAGCTGAAATTGTTCTTTCATTTTTTTTCTAAACTAGATAGCGATCCGACGTGACGAATATTCGTACTCGGTTTTCCGTTCGAGATCGTGAATATCCGAGTACTCGGATACTCACCGCAGCCCTAACACTAACATATCCCGTATTCTAGGACGGTTACAGGATGCTAGCTAGGTGGTATTGTGATTCAATGTGACATATTTTCTCTTAAATTAGTTACGAGTAACAATCCTCTAATAACAATAACTTAAATCTCACAAACCTCGATATGATTTCATCTTAAAGTATCCGTCTTAGGGCGAAATTCTGTTTTTAGATTGACTGGTTCATCAGACAAAAAATGAAAATAGAGTCAGTAATAAAATCAACATCTTTCAGTTTTTGAACATATTATTCAAACTGTGTTACATGAATAAGCTTTCATTATAGCAAATTTCATATGCAGTATGCATGATAATTTTCTTTTTTCAAATTTCATTTGTCTATGACAAAATATTTAACTGTATGTTAGTTCGTCCAAAATATTTTGAAGGACGCTGTTTATAATTTAATGATGGGCCGAGTGTTTGTGATAAAAAAGTTCATTGTGTTTTGTAAAATACAACACGAATGTTGAAACATTAATGGGGGACAAAAAATGTACAAGTTTCCGCAGCCAGCCGTCAACTCAAACTAGACCCTGATGTAGAAATGTTGTTGTTGCTGTTGTTTTTTGTTGTTGTAACATTACAGTACAAAACAACACTCACACCCTCCCACATTTAATATCGTGTAACAATGTTACCGAACAATTTTATAGGATGATTAAAATTTGATTGAACAAAATGACTCAGTGTTTATTGTACAATGTCTTCAATAAGTTTGTTGACAAATGATATTTAAAAAAATGATCATGCATTTTGCTAGTAATTTTACAATAATTAAAATGTAATTAGGGACTTTTGTCAATTATCTTTCCTTGATAAAGTCTAAAGCAAGCCAATTGGTAAGAAGGTCCCATCAGTTGGAATCCTCGGATTTTATCATTGAAGTCCTATGTAAAGATAAAATAACTATTTCATCTAATATCTAAATTAACAAGAAAGAAGATGAAATTTAGAAAGTTCTTTTAACAAAACAATACATTACTTGATTTTCAAACAAATGAAACGATTTACAAAAATGTTATTTAAGATTAATTTTGGCAAATTGACATTGAAAAGAAAGGGTCAAATCCGAGTAATCCAACTAATTTGACCTACCTATTTGAAGAGTATACAAGGGGAAATAACTGACTTAGGTCCCTTATTATGTAGCATAGTTTGAATGTTGATAAACTAATTAATGCTGGTTCTGAAATTCGCTCAGTTGACTATAACTGTTTCGTGCAAACGTGAATCGGTGATTCTGAAAACAGGTTTTTGTCAAACAACATTTCGAACGCACTGTATAAACGTAATAATAATTTAATGTTGCGTTAACAATTGGTTGTAATATATAATGCACTCAAAATGAAACATAAATCCCATGTTGCCTTTGTTATGCAAATGCTTACCTCGACAACTACTGTCATCGAATTTAAACTTTGTAGTTTTGCAATTGCAAACCCTGTTATATTAGTCACTTGTTTAAAGTGGTCACTGGTCTCGATATACATGTAGTGGTCATTTGTCTATAGTGGTCACTTGTCTATAATGGTCAATTATCTATAATGGTCAATTGTTTATAATGGTCACTATAAAGGTCACTGACGTGGAAATAGTGGTCACTGGTCTACATTGGTCAGTGATCTGGATATAGGATTTGATGCCCTCATTAATTAAACTATGTAAAACTATTCCTTTTTTTTCTAGCACATCAAAGATAGTTTTTATGTTTTATTCTACAACAAAATATCGAAAAAATGCATATTTTTTCTAAAAGCAGTACAAATTTACGTGCGAAAAATCTCAATGAAAATGCAAGCGAGCAGAGCAGATCGTTAAAAAAACTCTTAAATTGTATCACAGATGTACGGTGAACGTATAATCGTGATGAATTCTAAGGTGTCCTTAATCATTAAAAGTTAATTTTGACATTTGTAACGAAAACGTTAAAGGGCGTTTACTACATAACTCATTTTTAAAGTGTAACCTAAATTATACTTATTTGATATTTTCGTAAATTGTCGAATAAAAAACAAATCATGATAAATCATTGCCAGGTTAAACTGTCGTTTATCAAAGCTAATATAATAAGAATATATAAACGTATTTAAACCATTTATTAAAAAAGTTTTGGTTAGTGAAATAAGTTCATTAGTTGTTCATACATTCTTTGTTTAAAACTTCTCGTCCAAATATCTTTTACTTAAATATCAACTTTTCTAAAATAATTTTGTTTCTAGACTGAATGAAATTTTACTGGATCAAACATTATTGTCAAAATATGCAGTCTATTTTAATGATTTAGAATTATAACATATTCTAAAATTAATCGGACTACACATTGGTACCCTCTCAGCCAATACAATTTCTTAAAAAATGATTTGCTCATTGATGAATCTCAAACCAAACTGCTACTCGTGCTCTTTACATTACAGGACACGGGCGCCTCGTGCAGAAATTTCACATGAAACTGACAAGCTTTCCAATCAGTAACAACGCATGCGCGCCTCGTGCAGAAATTGACATATGAAATTGACAAGTTTTTCAATCAATTACAACGCACGAGCGCCTCGTGCAGAAATTGACACGTGAAATTGACAAGTTTTTCAATCAGTTACAGAGCACGGGACATCCGTGCAGAATTGATCACGTGATATTACAAAAGGTCTCCTTAATGTAAACGTCAAATATATCGATTGTTATTGAATAAGGATAACGGTGGCTGTAAAATGTTGGTGGACAGACGGACCTCTCAATGGACCAATGGAGATTTTGATGGACTCGGTCCACTGTCCACTGGCTAAAATTCAAAGACTGAATATAAACATGAACTAATTTATTCAGCTAATTTGGTTACAAACATATCATATGTAAATTTCAAGTCAAAGGTTTATTTTGAACAATTACATTACAATGTTAATAAGTCTGCTCCATATTTAAATTGTGTCTCAAGTTTATACAAAAATATTATTCAATACAAGTTATGAATACAGCTTGCAGCTTTCAAACTCATTGTTATTACTGTATAATAGAATAATTTGTAGGGAATTTTATTTCTACTTTTGCTGTGGTCGACTGACTAGAATATAGAATTAGGGACTTTAGTATGTTATCTTTCCCTGATAAAATCTGAAGCAATCCGATTGGTAAGTAGGTCCTTACAGTTGGAATCCTCGAATTTTATCATTGAAGTCCTATGTAAGGATAACAAAATATTTTATCTAATATCTTACTTGTTAATAAAGATATTAACAGAAGTGATGAAATTTAGATAGTTCTTTACCTAAAAAATACTTGGCTTAAATTTCAAACAAATTTAATGATTCACACAAAAAGTTATTAAAGATTAATTTTGGCAAATTGACATTGAAAAGTAAGGGTAACATCCAAGTAATCCAACTAATTGGACCTACCTATTTGAAGGGTATATAAGGGGAAATAACTGACTAAAGTCCCTTATTATATCAGCTAAAATATTTTACAAAGAACAATATTGAATAAAAGGAAATACCGACAAGGTGCATAATTGATCAAAGTAAAATTTGCTGTCACGCAATGGACAAAACAGTGCCTGGTAAGAAATGCTTTGTCATATAAAACAATACATAATGTTAACTATATTGCTACTACTGTCCCCTATTTGAGATGTTCTCGTTCAACATGCTAATTTTATTCATCAACTTTTTACTGTACGTTCAAATGCAAAAGCTAGATACCAACAGGCAGGGAATAGAATCCCTGCAACAGCTTACAGGATAATGTGATCATTTTCGGACAAAGAAATGGAATGGTTATTATATGCACTGTTTGAATTTTCCCTTTTTTGTCTACAAAACTTTGACCCCCTAAACAAGCGTTTGTTTACATTCTGAAGATCACGTGACAAAAGACCCTTAATAAAAAACATGTCGTACTCTAAAACCCCGCACAATTTGGGCGTCTCTAATATTTCTTGTCATACGGTACAAATGAAGTATTGCAAAGTCACGTCTAAGCTTGAAGACTGTTGAATATATTCAGTTTGTTATGCAACATGAATTTATTGATAAAAATATTTGATTTATTGATGATGTCAGTGAATTATTTAATACTAATTAACATATTTAAGATAAATTAATTAAAAAATGATGCGGTGAAATAATTGTTGCATATGTCCAACACTTAACGTCGTGTTGTTGCACACGTGCAGACTTTCACGTGCAGACTTCCGAGTTTGAAGCACGTGTAAAACGATCTGACATATCGAAAACTTTCTCGTGCGTTCCGAGATTTATCAAATATTTTCTAAGCAATCCAATTGGCTGAGAGGGGACCACGGTTTGTTTAACCACGAATCTGTCATTTCTATGTCATGCTTACTAACAATGTATAGACATATGTCACTAACTTCAAGGTATTATTAATTAAACTATTTAATTACAATGTTAATTGACTATGACACTGACTTCCCATAATTAAGGATTATTGATATAATCGCACGTTGATGAAAACGTCATTAAGTGCACGGAGTCTTAACATTGCCTTTTCACAGATTTCAACTGAAATTTCAACTTTTTTTGAAAATCATTCTTTTGTTGGGTTTAATCATCGGATAGTCAGCTCCGCATTGGTTCGAATCCAATCCAAAACCTACCCCGTTGTTCCCTTGAACAAGAAACTTTATCCTGCTAGCTCAGTACTGGGGACCAGGAAGTGGACTCGAAAGTGATTAATCTAAGTTGTAAGAGCTTCTTTCACTACCAAACTAAAATAAATTAGTATAAACCAAAGATCTGAGAACTTTCTCCTTCAACGGAAACCTAATATTAATCGCGTAAAATGCCATTTAAAAACATAAACATATTCAATATTCAAATATACCATGTTGTGAAAGTAACTTCTCTAAAATTACAAAGAAACAATACAAAAACCCTTTTTATATATTATATAACTTGTTTTTATCAAAATAAAACAAAGAATCATGATTAATACGTATACTTGAATTTCCTTTTTCTCTCAAGTCTAACATTTACTATTGAAATTTATTCACCAGTTTTATAACATCCAGTAAAACAAAAACAAAACAACAGTTTTTTACTTAAATTTCATGTTGTAAAAAATATACTTAAATTTTGTCAGAACAGCTAAATTTGTATGTAAAGTTGTTATTTTTAGTATATTCGTATATTAGCATTGACAGAGCAACAAATAGATCTAGCCATCTGATTTAATTTCAAAATCAGCATTAAATAATACATCAACATAATTTTATGATTCAAACTAGTATGTTACATGAATTAGATTTAATTCTAGTAAAATATCTTAAGCTAGGCATGAATAGTTTTTCCTAAAACGTTATTTGTCCAGCAAATTTTGAAGGAAACTGTTTATAATGTTGGTGATGTCTTTTGTCATTACTGCAATGAATTATAAAGCAATATACAATACCCTCAAAGTTTTTAGAGTTTAAGATTTGTACAGACAATTATTTGTTTGTTTTTGATGGATAAATGTACATGTATATCAATTTATTCTGATATAAGTTTTGGAAAGCACTGCATATAAAAAGCGACTCATTGTTTATTTACCATTTCTTCAGTGAATCATTCAGTAAACAGGATACCTTGCCATCAAAAATACATGGACAAAATACATTGAAGAAAATACATGGACAAAAATACATGGACAAAATACATTGAAGAAAATACATGGACAAAAATACATGGACAAAATACATTGAAGAAAATACATGGACAAAAATACATGGACAAAATACATGGTCAAAATACATGGACAAAATACATTGAAGAAAATACATGGACAAAAATACATGGACAAAATACATGGTCAAGAACACATGGACAAAATACATGGACAAAAACACATGGACAAAAATACAAGGACGAAAATACATGGACGAAAATACATGGGCAAATGAAAGACAAAAAATGATTGCTAAGATCTCATTTTCATGCTTTAATATGAATCGAGATTTTTCCCCTAAAAACAAGATTGCCTCCAAGGTTTATTTGCGGGCTCTTTTTATTCATTCTTTTTTGCCTTCAAAGTTTTCCCATTAAATTTATAATTTTTATATGAATGACTGTAACAATATTTGCATATAAGTAAAACGATCAGAATTTATAGTATGAAATAATAGTTTTATTTGATAATGAACACAGCCATGATTTATTATAATATACTATTTTATGGATAAATATGAAATATTAAAATATATTATACATAATAAATTCATTTTTGTTTTGAAATATTACAAGCAATCATTATTATATATGTTTTATATACATGACGTATTTTATCATAATTGTATTACTAATAAAAAAGAAACGTTACCTTCGGATTACTCGGACATTTTCATTGTAATCACAGTCCGAGATATTGATAAATTAGACCCCCTATATTCGGATAACTCAGACATTATGGTTGTAATCACAGTCCGAGATAAAGAAAGAAAATAACGCTACATTCGGGTTACTCGGACATTTTCGGTGTTCAATCATAATTGTATTACTAATAAAAGTGTCTATTATTAAACTTGATAAAACAATAGCCTACAGTTCCTGACAAAACATTTTCGGACTAAGTCCTGTTTTCAGGACTCGCCACTTTACGTCAACTCATGAATGAAAAAAAACAGTCATCAAAGCAAATTCATAAATCAACATTACTTAATTTATCAATATTTGATTCAAACAATGTTACATAACTAAGATTTAATAGTATTGTTTGTTTTTTTCAACTTTCAAAACATGAATAATTTCACGGTGAATGCATTGGTTAAAACTATCGTCGTGATACATCCATGAGTTTCCGAAAGTGTGTATTATGATCGAGTAAAGCTGCTTATGCCGTATGATATGTATTTTATGTTTTAGTCAAGTTTTAGGCTGCCAGTACAAAAACGATGCATCCAGTCACCGTGAAATTAATCAAGCTTTGACAGTTGAGAAAAAAACGGACTATACTTAAATTACTTGCGGTGGCATTATCAGTTTTTTTTTCTTGGAACATCGTTTATGTAAGAACTTTTGGATGGCACTTTAATTGTTGCTGATTTTTACTGCTGTTTCATGATTCGTACAAATGTATAAATTCGTTTTTCCATGTCAAGCGTCTAAAGGTGTTTTTACTCTGAACGTGAAAATGTCCACACACGCAGTTATTCACTTGTACAAAATTTTAAATAAAAACTTTTGCACTCCGTTTACGTCTTGTGTTTCAAAGTGAAAGTAGACAGAAAGAGAAAATAGAATTTGAATGTCAATAATTGAAACAATAATTTTGATCACAACATGTTGTAATGTTGTATTTTATTGCTATCACAGTTTTGAAGCAGTTTTCATATTTGCAAAAAATGAGTATATCTTCATATAGTGGCTTTAAGATAAAAGTGAACATTTTCATATTAAAATTTGAATGCAACGTTGCTTATAGTATATGAATAAAGCGATCGACTTAACAAGTTTAAAATGAATGGTACTCGCCAGACATAAAGACGAAAGTTTTTTATACATTAATTACAATTAACTTAAATGAATGGATACAAATTTTAATACACTATTTCTCAACTGATTATGCAGTATATAATGTCTGCTTGATAAATTATAACTTTTGTACAGTGATACATTGATTCTAAAATGATGTAAACAATAAATGGGGTTTATTTTTTTAGGGGGGGGGGGGGTTAGCGCCGTAGCAACTTAATGTATAGGTCATATCACGGCGGTCAGTCCACCTACTCACTGTTCCTAGAAAGGCTAAATCTCTGGATTAAGCAGTAAACTAGTTACTAAGCACATACCTCCATCAGTGACTAACAACTGCCCCACATTGTTTAGAATCAGTGGTAGAAGGGAGAATGGCCGTTGAAAATAGTTCATAACCAGACTCCACAAAAGAATGCCCGAAAGTTTACCAATAGACATGTGTGTTACAAACTGAGCTAGCCGAGTGAATTATTCATTGTCTAATCGCAAGACATCTTAATATGAGTAACAGTAAAATTGTCTTCATTTTATGGTGTTTTGAGGGCGTTTTCTAACAATATGCCTATCATACGTAGATTGTAATAGATGAGGCGCAGTTTAAACAGTAATATACACACATTTCAACGTTTTGGTTAACATTGGCATGCACGATATATCATACTACATGAAAATGACAAGAGCGGATTATAAGTACAGTAAAACTCCGCTAGAAAGACCACCATGGTTGCTGCAAAGCCATGCTAGTTTTTACAATTTTTAAGTCCCAATTGTTTTCATTCAGGAAGAATGGTTCTTATATTAAGACCGTTTCGCTATGTTATGTGCTGGCTATGTGTGTGAGTGAGTGAGTGAGTGAATGAGCGAGGGAGTGAGTGAGTGAGTGGGTGATAGAGTGAACGAGTGAGGGAACGAGTGAGTGAACGAGTGAGTGAACGAGTGAGGGAACTAGTGAGGGAACGAGTGAGGGAACTAGTTAGGGAACGAGTGAGGGAACGAGTGAGGGAGTGAGTGTGTTTTTGAATGTTGATTTAAGTGTATGAGTGAGTGTATATCTGGTCATTTTGCATGTATATAAATTGTTTACTATATTCTTAATCTATGTGAAATTCTCATATTTAGTTACAAACTGTAACCTGAGCCTAACCTGTTAATGATAACAAGTTTTATAACAATGTAAGTAAATGTAAATAAAAGTATTTTTCAGTTCTGTTCTGTTCTGTTAAAACTATCAAAGTCGATGGTCCAAACAGATAAATTTTACTGTAGTACTGTAAAATGAATGACAATTCGAATGACTACATTCTAAAACGTGCAACTATTTTGTCTAAGCCACTTTGATAGATGGATATTTGTGTAGTACGTTTATTCAGCATATTTGAATACTAACGTGCCACGAACCGTAGTCTAAATAATGTCCTAGTACAAGAAATTAACGTACATATTTTATAGTTAATGTTTATACAGTGTTCAATCATTTTTGTCAACAACATTTGAATATAGAATGTTTTATATACATGTATAATGGAATTCGCTTTATTCACATTATACAATATATTTTATTCAACAAAGTAGCCTTTCGATACTGCATTTGTAAATGAAGTCTCAATTTTTAAAGGTGATATTTCACAAATTTTGTTTATTTTTTTTTCTATAATTTTAAAATACAATTTAGTGTCTGTAATTGTGTCAAAAAATTAATTCTTATTATTTTAAGACAAACTGACCTATATGTTGCAAAGAATATGCAATAAAAGTCACAAAAATGCACTAAAATTGTCTATACCGTGTCATACAGGGTAGATATTTATATATGAAACACCATCATTTGTACTTGTATGTCAATTTACACTAAAATTGTTATTATCAAATCACTAATTTCCTGCAATCAAAAATATTTCCTACAATTTTGATAGTTTTAGAAAAGGTTGATATTTAAGTTGAAATCTGTGAATGAGTTCCTTTAAATTTGTTCATAAGGTGCCGTGAATAAAATTCACATTTAAAGTTTATCATTCTAGTTTTTGATCAATGGAAACTAAAGCGAACTTTGTTTATGTGCCGCATGTGGCTAAAATCTAGCCGACTTGCTGAACCTGGCTGCTGAAAAAAACGCACAACCAAAACTCTAAACCAACTAGTTATATACAGATTTTTTATTGATATTCAATGGTACAAAATGGCATACATTCAAGTTATACAGTACAACCTCTCTTGAAAAACACCCACTGGAAGGGACTAAAGTATGTTGCTATGCAGAGGTTGTTGCTCTGCAGAGGTTAAAGTCAATTAAAATTACACCTGAGGGAAATTTCAAATGCTGTTGTTGTGCAGAGTATTTGTTCAGTAGAAGGCCCCTCTGAAGAGGTTATACTGCAAGCAGAAACGACAAGTATGAATTACTGAAACGCCATATCAAACAACAGTATACATCAAGGATGATAAAAAAGAGTAAAAATATCAACTCTTATTTCCAGTGACTAATTAAATATTTTTTTCCATTTTCAGATTCAATCTGACTTCAAGAATTTAAAGCTGATATAAAAGATGTCAATAAAACAGAAGAACACAACGAGGAAATGAAACAAGCAACGGGGTTCATAAACTAGAAGAAAACATTAAAGATAACACGACAAGAATGCGGCAAACTTTGAGAGTTTTTCTTTATTTCTCCTGTTGGATTTTCATTGCTTTAATATGTGTTGTTTTAAATATAATAAACGTTGATTGGACGAGAACAGACACTGTAAATGGTATTGTGATAGTCGTGGTCCTTGGAGTTTTACAAGGCTCAGTTCTAGAATTTCCTGTTCAAACAATAGCGACGTTGGTGATTGGCGGAGAGCGACGGAGTACCAAAAAATCTGTTTGCGATCGTTTAACAGTCATCTTAAATTATAATCTTTTAGCAACTAGTAAAGACGATATTTTAGAATGTATAGAAACAATGTATATGGCTTATGTAGGAAATTTAAGTCCCAATGTGTCAGCGGTGTTAGTTAGCGCGACAACTGATGATGATCTCAAAGAATATGAACTTCAAATTAGAGACACTTATAGAGCAATTCTGTATGACGATCTTTACCGTGAAGGTCTTGCATTCGCCAAAGGAGAATATGACTTAGTTGACCCTATTCATTTACATAATGTGTGGGCAATGTACGTAGATATAGACCGCGAAACATTTGTATCTGAATACTTAGAGGACATTTGTGATAGGTACGCTAGGGAATTTATGGTTGTCCATAGAGTTAGTCGTGTTTTAAGGAAATGTGGACAATATCAAGACCTTATGTTGCTCTCTGAAGGTGAATTCGAGGCTTACTCGTATTGTGATAGTGAATGTTATGGAACATCAGCACGAGAACGAGGCGAGCCTCTTTTTCATTCTAGTGAAGATGTGTCAAATATTCTAGAAAGAAAGTTTGATTATACGTTAGTGTTGGATGCTGACACTGGGGTACCAAGAGGTGGGGTGTTTGACATGATGCAGATTGCTGCAGCCTACCCAGAACGTGGTATCATCCAACCATCTATCAAATTACACTGTGCTCCGGACGACACCATGTTCATGCATCTAGAAGCGATGCGACAAGCCATTTATGAGCCAATGACTAATGCTTTAACTGCGTTGTTCAACCAATCGTCCTATTTCGGTAAAGCTTTAATTAAAAACAGGTTGTATATTGACTTTGTCATTGGAACGAAGGAGAAATTAATTGAACGAGTACCTGTCGATGTGTTAAGTCATGATACATTTGAGGCAGCTCTGCTGAGACCTTTGTACGCTGGAAGCACATATTTGCTAGAAGCACCAAGTCATAACTATGTGACATGGAACATCAGGGAACGTCGATGGAATCGTGGTGAACTTATATTAGCAATGTACTTTTGGAAGAACGGTTTTGGTATACCAATGAGATGGCTACAAAAGAAATTGCAGAAGTCAAAGTTCAACAAAACAAAAGTGAGAACTGAGTCTAAACTAGATTTTGTGACGTCATACATCGCTCATTCAGCATTGAGACAAATGTTGATGAAACCAGCATTGTTGTTATACATTCTTCTACATATAAATGTTCATTTAAGGTACAGATATGCATCAATTATCATTGTTATGTTCAGTGTTTTGATATTTCCAAAGTTTGCAACATGCAATCGTGAAAACTACAAGTTTGTAATACTAGAAACTGTGGCGTCAATGTTACAATTCACTCCAGAAGCTCTTGTAGGTTGTGTCCGTATTTGGAGAGCGTTGTACGCTAATGTTTCACTGAATGTGAAATGGATTCCACAGCGAGCAGTTGAAGAAGAATTCAAAATGTCTAACCCATTTGTATCAAGTTTTAAGCATCTATGGGGTTACTCCCTATTTGCTGTTATCACGGGTATTTTAGTAATGTTGTTTTTGGAGAGGGCAATGCTTGTATTAGTCATGTTGGTGACGCTTGTATTGTTACCGTTGTATACTGGCTTCACGTCACTCTCTCCAGGTTTTAAATGCTGCAAACCTAAAATGTCTAAACTCAGGGACGTTTGTCGAGACAGTATTACAAAGAATAGCTGGCAAACAGACGATAATGGCGTGACGACGATATCGTCAGGTAATACTTACAGAAGTTTAGGAAAATTAGACATTACTTCTAAATATGCTGATTCATCAATCTTTTCAACATCAGAACAAAGTTCAACACCTCTAGTAGATAGCATTCTCAAACTAGATGAAAAGGGAACATCGAAATCCTGGTCACTTGAGGTTGAAAACCTCATCAATGAAAAAATGCCAATCAAAAACACTTGGCCACTTCATACGAGAAATAAACATTTTCGAAATAGTCTGTTAAGCAGTAGAACTTACACAACTTATGATTATTGTGCTTCAAAAGACGATAAATACGTCACAATTATTAATGTGACGTCACCTGATAAAAATGTGAAAGACAAAAGTATAAATCCACGCGTTGATAATTCTGATGTTGAACTCGGAACGTCAGTAAATGTGTATGATTCGTTAAGAAGTAAAAACAATGGAACTTATGAAAACTTGAAGGGTTTTCTTTACAGACAAAATCAATATATTTGGTCAGAAAATAATGTCACCTATATAATGGTCGGTAACTATAGAAACAGTTGGAATGTTCCAAATATGATGTACGTACAGGAGACACAAGGTAATGAAAAAGGTGACACGAAAAAAGTGACTGTGTTGAATATTAGACGAAATCTTAAAGGTAGAACTTATATATCTGAAAGTGACAGTGAAACTAGTAGTTTAGGAGGCTCTGTAGAAAAGTTGTATCAAAATATTGGTGTATTGAAGGAATACACACAACAATAATAATAACACATGTGTAATACGGTAAAGTTCCACTTTAAAGACCATATTGTTTAATGCTAACTTCCAGTTCGATATTTGAGCAGAACAATGCCCCCACAAACTTTATAAAGGCCATCCGTCTGTTTGGGTCATTAAGTTATAGAGACCATTCCATTATAATGAACATTCCGCTATTAAGGTCATTCCGCTATTAAAACAATTCCGCAATTAAAACCATTCCAATGTTAAGGTTATTCCGTTATATACACCATTTCTTTATAAAACATTCCACTATAAGGGTCATTCCGCTATTTAGATCATTCCGCTACGAAGACCATTTCGCTATCAATGTCATTCCGTTAATAAGACCATTCCGCTATTATTGTCATTCCGATATTAAGATTATATCGCTATTAAGGTCATTCCGTTAATAATATCATTTCGCTATTTATCCCATCAATTCATATGGTCCTAACTGTGTAACTTTACTACATTTGTTATATTGATATTCTTTTAGAAATCCTTTCGTTTATTCATATTTTATTCATCAGGGTAGTTAGTTTTATAGCAAAATGGGCGTGAATGAATAGTTATGACGGCATCTTTCATTCGGAACACCTCGACCTTTCATGAGTTATTCGTTGTGAATGGCAGGGGAGTTCCAAATGGTCATTTTAATCACTTTCGAATACAAATCGTGACGTAGGATTGAACAAGAATGATATAAGTATTGTGTTAGAAAGAAGATTCTCTCATTGGCTTATCAACTTTGTACAAATTACTGTATAGAATGATAACTGTAAGCACTGTTTCACATCATATCGCAATAATGACGTCATGAGACGTCACGTAAATTCTACAAAAAACTGACACTGCTCAAAGATTTCGTTGAAGTACTGTTTCATACTAACCATAATGCCAGTATAATAACAATTTTCGTATATTCTTTTACCATTTCTAATGACAAATATTTTATAATCTCTTTTTTACCGGTTTCAAACAAATTTAGGGTCATTTTACTTCGGCCAGAGCACCTAACCTAGCTTTCCTGGACTCTTGTCCATAACCAGTACTCACCTACCTTTCCACAAGGCCGGAAACTTCTCCATGTACCTTATTGATGGAGGAAAAGTTTTATCATTGTTAATTGTTCATGAACAGGTATAATCCCCCAGGTTGGATTCGAACCAGCTCCCCATTCGGGAAACTAAATTCGATATCCCGGCGCTACCAGTTGCACAACGGACCCAGGTTCTCAAAATCTTCAACTATTTAATTTATAAATTTTTAAATGTATCAGTGACATTGTATGAATGCTAGATGTTTGTTTAGTTAGAGTAGCTATATGTATGTATTTATATAAAATTATTTTGATATTTATAATTGTATGATTTAAAATTAAATTAATATATTTATTCTATAAAGCCATTCATTGTTTTGTTATCATTTATATATCATGCCATACTTTGAGTCAAACCTACTTTGATTGGACGAACCAAATTCACGATTACATGCCCCATTTTATCAAGTGTCTTACGACCGATTTTTGTCGTATATGCTTCCATATTGTATTGTTGAAATATCGTAAGATTTTTGGTAATATGCTACCATGATGCATACGTTACAAAAAACTCATATATTCATAAAAACCAACAACATTACAGTCAACAGCACTCGACACTAACGATAACGATAGTGGTAAGGGGCAGGCTACTGTGCAGACCGACTATGATGGAAACTTTAGCTCTAAAGTAAGTAAACTCATTTAATCAAACACAAGTCAGCCATGAAGACCAGACAAACTAGTTTTCTCTTCGCTTACATATTTTAGATTTTTAAAACATCTATTTATATTATGAGGCTCTCGGCCCACACATGCATCATACAAATATTGTACGAAATGATGGATTTAAACAAAGTAGATAACAAACATGTACGAAGATAATAGAAACATTTTATGTATATATTTCATTCAGTTTATTGTGGAATTTAGTGTAAGGCCGACAATCCACGTCTCCTAAATCCAGTGAAGAACCCCCACGAATCCTTCCGAAAGGTCGAGGGTGTTCCGAATGCTTATCCGTATCAAGATTCGTGTCAACACAAAAATGGTCATTTTCGGACGACTATCGCTTTCCTGGATCTTTGACCATAACCAGCAGCGTGTTCAGTTACCTAAAACGTTCTAAAACGTTTCGTAACGGAAGTGTTCGAACAACTCAACCCATAGACAACTCAACCCGAGACAACTCAATTTCCTACAAACGGATTGAGTTGTCCCAACTTTGAGTTAAGTATTACACGGATTGAGTTGTATTCGGGTTGAGTTCTCCCGTACCCGTAACGTTAGCTAACAGTAGTTACTGAACACGGGGCTGTACTCACCTATCTTTCACATTGTCGTCAACTTCTCCATATACCATATAAATTTTGAAACACTGACATGATTGCAAATTTACATAGAAAAATATAACCGCCCATGATGGGATTTGAACCCGCATCCCCTTCAGGGGGCTAGATTTGCAATCCCAGCTACACACACACTGTGCTACGGACCCGAGTCGGTTCCTTATTAATTGACTTAATTGAAGAAAATAGAATATCTTTATTACAGTCATTTAAAACAAATAAATAATAAAAAACATATAAATTACAAATTATCCAACAAATTATAAATTTGTATACTATTCATTTGATAGCTCTATATGAATTAAAATCTAGTTAAAACCTTGACTGATGGTTTCACAGTTTTTGCCGACGATTTTTGAGACTTCCTGTCGCTAGCTACGTGAAATATTATGCCCTACAGACTACTGTTTGCTTTAGCGATTGCGATTCAGTTTTCAACACAATGCATTTATAATTAGGGCCCGTATTCAAATTAGGGGGGACACGCCCATCGTATATATCTACATGATTGCAATGTTTCATTTTTTCACGTGCGAGACAATTAACTAGGTGGATGTCAAAGGTTAACCTTTTATATCATCTTGTAAAAATATACCTCCAAATATTGTTCAATTTTATTCATCTGTCAGAGTGGCTTTTACATTAACCCTGCTGATTTATATCGGTCGTGAGTACAGAAGTACTGTCATGAGTATTTAAACCATGTGGGTTAATTTAGCACCATCCTAACAGTTCAATAAAATTTGACAATACGTCATAACTGTTCAAGGTGTTCAACCCGGAATAATTCGTCTTTACATATAAATATATATTAATTAATCGGGGTTTTATTACAAAACGTTTTGTTTCACATATTATTCGCGAAACATAATTAAAAATGGAGGGAGACATTTAGCATTTTTCTTTTCATTTTTTTTCTAAAACTTACAAAACGTCACAAAACGAAACATGTAATTTTGTCAAAATAAGTTCAACGCCAAACGTTCGAATTAAGTTTTATAGAGTTTCAAAATACTTTATCACGATAAAAGCTGTGTCATGGATGAAAACAAACAAATTTTTGTGTTGTTCATACTTAATTCAATATATTTGTAAAACAATGAATTTTTCATGAATTAAAATAAATAAATGATTGAGCAAAGCTTCATACTTTCTGTTATTATGTTTATTACCGTCATGTTCAGACAAAAACTGTAAAGAATAAAAGATCAAATAGATAATCTATTCAATAAAACAATGAAAAACATTTAATTGATAATAATTAAAAACATTAACTATGCCTGATTTATTTTAATTGTTATTTACTTACACAAAAAGGCGTAAACTGATGAAATTTAATGAGCTGCTTTTTTTCAGGCAGCTTGTTTTTTTTTAATGAAATCGACTCATTATGAACAAAGCTCGTCGGTTTTGATGTTGACATAAAATTGATTAATAAAACAAAATTTATGTGAAACAAATCGTTTAATGAAATAATTATTAACACATAATAACAATTTTTTAAAAAAAAGAAAAAAAACTAAAATGATAGAATGGTCTATTTGAAGGGGGCTTACTCATCAAAAATAAATGTGATGAAAGAAAGACAACTCTGTATAACACGGTTTGACTTATATTTCTGAATTACCTCCCTTGTTAAACCGCATAAATAAGAACATTTGTAATAAAATGAAATTACGCGAGAACAATTTTAAATAGCCCTTTGATATTTTGCATTTTATGTAAAAATCATATTTATATTGTATGTTGTGGTTTGTTTCAATGAAATATGATTAAAAACTTAAACACAATGGTTAGATATTCATAATGGATCTCAGCAACGCTCGCTTTCATTCGCCAAGATATCTAATTAGAAAGAAGACGTTATAATTTAAGTAAAATGCCCTGCTTGATATCGCAAGCTTCTTTCATACAGGTTATAGGACAAACCAAAATCTAACATTTAGTATACGTTTTTTGATAGGGTAAACTATAAACTTGTCAAAATGCATTTAAGTAGTGATCGGAAACCAATGAACCAGCCAACCAACGAACCAATCAAAGAACGAACGGACGGACAGACTGACGGGTACAAATTTTCTTTAAATAATCGCAACCATTAAAGAAACAGCCTATGCAATTTCCCGTATATCATGATTTCCATGTCATCGTAAAACCACGTGGTATCATGAAGTCACGTGATATTATGAAATCCCATGATATCTTTAAATCACGTGATATCTAAAAGTCACGTGGCTTGTTGAGGAACATTAACAAGCAGTTATCAATATCGACTTTCACCAATAACGACTCCTATTGACTATAGTTTTCATAAACCATTTAAATCAATATTTTCTAGTGTGAAATATGATGATGCTAATGAATTTTTCATGAAGTTAACAATAATGTTTCTGGCACTAAACTACAGTACACATCAAAAGTTTAGAATCAAAACAATTTACATAATTTCTTTAATTCCAACGCCATATTTTGTAGAAAACTTTATTATATTATTTTTGTATAGTTGGTTATAAAATGACGAAAATTTTTATGAAAGCATCTCAATCATAAAATTCAGCATCTGACATTTATATGTCACAAAAACCATGTTCAACGTAATTATTTGCCTCATTGTTAAGCAACTATTGTAGTCTAAACTATATATTACTTATATATAACAAAAATAAAAATATTTCAATATATAAACGCCTGTCAAAAGCTTTTTGACTCTTGCGTTTCAAATCGCAATACCTTCCTCCTACCACTGATTCTAAATTATGTCAGTCACTAACGAATCATGCACCTAGTAACTCGTTACCATTTAAATTCAGATATTTAGTATTTTAGGAACAGAGAATAAGTTGACTGATCGCCATGATAGAACCTGTACAATGAGCTGCTACAGCGTTCACCCAACAAAAACAAATTCATACCTTCCAAACAAACAAGTATCACACAATAACCTTCAAAGTATATGAGTTTATTTTGTGCTAGAAATAAAAAAACAACAAGGAATAAGCCACAAGTATTGTGAGTGAAAAATGTCATTTATTTATTAAATGACAAAATAAAAAACAAACAAACAACTCACAATAGCAACAATGCAAATTGCTTTCCTCGACAATAAAGCTATTAAGTAGGCCTACAAACTTTTGGTGGGCACTATATAAAACAATAAAACAGTTAAAACTATAGACTTTACGTGTAAATAATGTATTAATATGAAGAAAACATCCTTACGTTGTTTTGTAACTAGTGTTAAGTTTAACTATTGTTTAGATATTAATCAAAGAAATTTTCCTGGAAATGTTTGTTACTAAACGATAGACGGACAAACAAAATCAGCAATCAGTGATATATAATACTATATTGAGACTGGAAAATCCGTCAAGTTGAAATTTAAAAACCATTTTAGATGCATTTCGTCGCGCAAGGTAAGTTGCTTTTGTTTTGTTTATTTTAACAATTTCAGTAACGTCCGATGAAAAATTCGAATGAAACATCACACTGTACATTGCTGTACAAATTTCAGATCGGTCGTGAAATAAGTTCTCACCAGGGCCGGATCCAGAAGGGTCGTAAGTGGGGGGGCACTGGGGGTGGGTTCGGGAGGGGTATCCCCTCCCGACGGTATAGAAATTTTTGAGTTTTTCAGATGTCAAAGGTGCAAATCTTAGCACTTTATAATGCAATTTAAAACAAATTGAATGATGCTAAAACTAGGTTATTTATCATTTTTTTCTGCAGAAAAGTGATGCAATGTGTAACAATTCAGATTCATGTGTTTGATTAGCTTTTTATAAATATTCATAATTAAAGAAAATGCAATCATGTGAGTTAGATCACAGGGCCTGATATAGAGGAGTCGTTATTAGGAAGTACGGTTAGGGTGGGTACGGGAGGGGTATCCCCTCCCGAAGATGTGAAAAAAAATTGAATTTTTGCATGTCAAAGGTGTAAATCTGAGCACTTTTGAACACACTTTAAAAGGATAAAATGAAGCTAAAATTTGGTAAATTATCATTACATTTTAAGCACTTTTGGGCAATACCTAGGAAATATTGAGCGCTATAACTGAGGTATCCTTTATGCATGTGCCCGTTTTGTTCGTTTAGATTTAATTTGTTGGCTTAATAAATCTCATCCTCGTACCCCGAAGTTTTCAAGGAACGAGAATGGATAAAATCCTGATTCTAAAAAAAACCCCCAACAATTTCATCATGTAAATGCCGAGAACTTATAAAAAATACACTTGGTAACTGCTATAAAATCACCCGAATGCAATGAGAAAATTCTCCGATTTAACATCCAAAAAAGCCGGATTATGATACGTTTTTTTAATAAGAGGCTTGGTTTATTGTGTTGAAATTCAGCGTTGTTGCGAGTTTCTCGGACGTTTCAGTGGATTTACAAGAATGGTTGTTGGGACGATCCAAAACGCGAAAATCCTTCGAAGAATCGCATTTTTCGATTCCTTTAGAAAAAATCATTAGGAATACAAGTATTTTAAATACGTAAAATGATATAAAATAAAAGCAACGATTTAAAAATTAACGAAACACAAGCCTATTAAAGTATGATTGGATGAAGTCTTGTTTTTCGTTAGAGAACTTGTTGTAGGGTAGGTCACTCCTGAAAAGTTACTTGAAAGTTTAATTCATTTACCTACATTTTCTAGAAAAAAACAACAACATAAAACTATGGCTTTTTCCGATTTTAACTAACTTTTAATTAACTCATTTTAATGACAAACATTCATTCGACTATACTCAGCTTTTCTCAGTCTATTACTTGATATAAAAAACGCCGATGTCCTCCATAAATACTTAATTTACGTTTAGGCTCGGTCACTTTTTTAAAGTTATTCGGGATTTTAATACCATAAAAATCATCAGACGACCGTGCATGTTTTCGAGTGTCATAGTAGTGACGTATAAAATGCACTTGACTAGCTGTCCTCGTCTTTTCTCTGTCTAACTTGCTATGAAAACGCCGATGATATCCACTAGTAAATAAGATTAGAGAGTGCACAATAACCAAATTTAGGCCTCGTAAGCTAGTTACCATGGTAATTTCACTGGTGACGGTCTTAAATATACTGTTGAGGTATGTGTAATATAGACAATAAACAATTGGTATTTATGTGTCTGTATAGAGGGACCATACACTTGCACGATCAATGATTTGAACGCTTGATAAGGTCCGATCTAGGTACCCTGAGATGCTTGAATGTATCAATTTAGATCATTACTTTTTTAATAGCTCGGATGGATGATTGCATATTAAAATTAATCTAAAAGTCGAGTTGAAAATGCTTTGATGGTGCCGATTTTGTGCCCTTTTCTTTGTATGAGAGTCAATATCTGTGGGGCCAGGTGGGGGGGCACGTGCCCCCTGTGCCCCCCCGGTAAATCCGGGCCTGTCTCACAACTTAGATTAATCACTATCGAGGTAGTTTTCTTGTCTTCCAGTATTGACTAGTAAATACAAATTTTAACTACAGAAACTACAAGGTAGGTTTTGAATGTGATTCGATCCATCGCGAATCTGGCAATCTTGCGGCTACCAGTTCAACGTCGAAATTTTAGCTCAAGGAAACAACAGAGCAGAATGGAAATTTTATTTGAAAGCACAAAGCACACAGACTTAAAGCCATAAGCTAAATAACAACGAGATATAAGTTCTTAATGGGATTCGAACTATCACGAAACATGCTATCTAGTGGCTACAAGTTCAACGTCGTAATTACATGGACATAACTTGAACATTTTTTGTAGAGGATCTTTAGTTGAAGCCAAATGTCATACATGAACGTTCAATGCTTAACAATTCTACAGATTTTTAACATTTATTTATTTTATTATCATTATCATTATTATTATTATTATTATTATTATTATTATTATTATTATTATTATTATTATTATTATTATTATTATTATTATTATTATTATTATTATTATTATTATTATTATTATTATTATTATTATTATCATATCAAATTTGTATAGGGCTCTTTTCATATTGAATATATGTTTAAAAGCGCTTCACAATCATATGTATAATTATGAATAAATGTAATTGGTTAATAGATGATAAATATGATAAATTTTAAAAATGATAAAATGAATATTAATGAAAAAACTCTTTGTATTTTAACTTTATGTAAATCTAGTGATCCCGTGGGCTGGGTCAATTTTGACCCGAGTGGCATAGTTTGAACGATCTGTGTTGGGGGCCGTGAGTTGATGCCGCAAGCCAAATAAAGAAGTTCTAGGCTTTACGGTGTGAGAAAAAGGGAGAAGAGTTTGGTTCCTATTATTCCTTTCTAGTCATCTTATTATTGCCATAGCAACCAGAAATTTTCACGACATGGAATTTCGTAAACAAATTAAGAACTCTTAACGCAAGAAACATTTACATGCATGTCAAATTTTAGAATCATGAATGAAAGAGTTTAGTAGGAGATTTTAAAGACAAAATGTTGACACACGTTAAGCAAGGTCCGATCACAATAGCTTCTATTGAGCACTCTGTGCTCAGGTGTGTTCAAGGTGTCTTCAGTCATGTATACGTTCCGTCAATATTATACGTAACGCGCGGTCATTAAACATATTATTTATTGTTGATTGCATATCACGGCGACCAGTCATCCTTCCCACTATCCATGAGCATTTCTTGATTCCTGACTCATAGTTTTAGCCACATACTGACAACATACCATTGACTGTAGCTAACAGCTGTCTAAATTGATAGTGAATGACTATAACTTTATGACAAAGCTACATAAATATGTGAAACTCGAAACGAGAATCGTATCCACGACCAATGCTGTTAACAATTTTAGCTGGCACTCAGTAATTTGAGAGTTCAATGTTTATGTTCTTTATTTAGTAGGAGCAGTGGTCCAGGGTTAGGATACGTGCTTAGAATCCGAAAGGTCCCGGGTTCACACTCACAAAGGGGCACTGCTAATTTCTTTGAGCAAGATTTTTTCTACACTTGTTCCGCTAAACTTAAGTGTAAATGGGTACAGTGAGGGTCACCTGATTAAAGGGGATTTCAATGATCAAGGCTTATCACACGAAAGTAAAGCCAGCTCAACATGTATATGGAAGCAGACTTTAAACCGCGTTTGAACAGTAACTTTATTATCATTTGTAGCCAGTAAGTTTATGAACAGTTTTCAAGCTAAATACCCAAAATACATACATGTATAAAATTACTGAACGTAAAAGCTTTCATATTTCATTAATATTATAACTTACGAGGTTAGCCATCAAGCGGAACGGCTACATTTTATAGGAATAATCTAATCGAAGACTTTAATTGATTATTTCCACGCAATGACGTATTCCATTATTTGTGGCATCGATTTTTGGTTATACTAAATAAAATAACGTGTGACAATCTCTCAATTTAATATCTCCACATACATTCATTGGATAGCGTTATTTGTCCACTGTCATTTTTATCTCGGAGCGTAAAATAACAAAAATCCAGCAAAATGAGGTAATGTTAACTTATTTCTGTATTTTAAATTAATGGCGTCGATTACGTTGCAATGTTGGTAATTAATTTTACTAATTACGGAGTCGTATTTCTGTAAGTCGAGCTCATTTTTGTCTGAAAACAATTAATAACTTCGTTAATTGGATACAATGGTTGTCAAGGAACGATCGGAGTTCGAGAATTGTTTCTCTGTTCATTGATTTTTGAGACATAAATTGTTGAAGTGCGTTAGTTTTAAGGTATACATGTACTGTGTTTAAAACCTTGTCAACACAATTTATGTTATTTTACGGCGTTCAGTGCACCTGACCTTGCTTTCCTGGACCCTTGTCTATAACCAGTACTCACCTACCCTTCCACAAGGCCGGAAACTTCTCCATATACCTTATTAATGGAGGAAAACTGACATTATTGTTAAATTTTCATGGACAGGTATAACTGTCCGGGGTGAGATTCTAGCAAGTACCCCCATCGGGACACTAAATGTGAAATCCCGATCCGTTAAGAATTGCCCTACAGGCTCGGGTTCGCGTTTAGTTATATTCATACATAAATAACCCGGCACCCCAATTCATATTCGGAATTTTTTATAGATCTAAATTTAAATTTAAAAAACAACACTTATTTTGTAAATTGTGTGAATGTTAAAACTCAGCATTAAATAGTTTTTTCGAAATGATTCGAACTATGTTACATAAAAACCTTTAACTATATTGAACTTACTAGGGGTGTGCATAATCAGTTTTCTTAAAAATCAAAAACTTTCGATTGTTGAATGAAATTCAAGTTTAACCTATCACTATTTCAATTCATCTGAGAGTTTATGACTTCTCTCACATCAATTTAAATCCATTAGTGTTATATCAGTTAAAACGATCTTGAACATAAATAATTCAAAAAAACTTTTAAACAAAACAATCGTACAGTACCATCTTAGATTAATTCTCATTCCAGAAAAATAATTGAATATTTCTGCCACCAGGTTATTACATTACCAATCTGATTAAAACCCGATCTAAAATTTTCCGCTCGCATACTCACTAATTTAGATCTGGCCTTTTTCAAACGAAGGTCACGTTCAGGCGTTCTTTTCTCATTATAATATTCATGACGAAATTGTTATGATACGTAACTTGTTTACATCGTCTACGTCACGCAAATTGAAATGAGCCGCCCAATCGCTGACTGTGAATAATACCGCTGTTAAATTAGCATGCAAAACTTGGTCTAAAATAGAAATTACGAAATCAAAATGTGATTAATAGTGTTTTCGTCTAGATGAAAGCTACGCATTGATTGGTCGAAACAAAGTTCATTTCGACGTGACCTTCCACGGAGACAGAAGAGATCCTACAGGACAATTGTACATGCATATCTCTGTAGGACAACGCTCTTCAGGATATCTGTTTACGGAGATTGTTACATCACTAACAAGTTGATTAACTGGTTAACTAGTTAAATAACCATTTAAGTAACTAGTTAAAGGTACTTTCTCATAGATTTCAACTGAAATATCGACTTTTTCTAAAATTTTCAAAATTTTCAAAATTGTATGGATACGTTTTTTGAAGCAGGAAAGTAGTGTTCTGATAATGACAATTTTAGTGCAAGTTGACGTACAACTACAAATGATGGTGTTTCATGTAGTAAAAAGTAAAAATCTACCCCGTATGTAACGGTATAGATTATTTTAGTGCTCTTTTGTGATTTTATTGCACATTTCTTGCAATTTATAGGTCAGTTTGTCCAAAAATAATAATAATTAATTTTTTACCCAGTTATAGACACTGAATGGTTTTTTAAATATAGAAAAAAAACAAATCTGTGAACTAGTACCTTAAATCAGTTAATTATCTAGTTAACATTGAAGCTATCAGATGGCAGAAATATACCACCTTAATACACATGACAATAAACAAATATACATGTATCAGTTTAGTATGAAAGTAATAGTCTGAGTTTAATGCACTTGCAGGCTAATTGACTTTACAATTTTGTATCATAAATTTGAATAATTTATACATTTTAGGTTTGTGACATGTCAGCCCCATTAACCAAGCGGAAACTACAAGTTAGCACAGGCCTAGGAACAACTGGTGACGACAATTCTAAAATACGAGGACTAAGTCCAGTTGGCGGTGGTATGAATATGGAAATGCAAGACGTAAAAATAAGTCGCATAGAGTCTAGTTTGAAGAATAACAATAATAGAATGAGTACTAGTTCATTAATTGATGGTGAATCAACATCGTCTCGTGGAACTGAAAGATCGTCCCGGGGGAACAGCAGAAATGAGGTATTCTCCCGGGGTCATGAACGTGGAAATGGATCATCATCCCGGGGGACAAGCGGTAATGGAAGATCTTCGAGATCAAACAGTAGTAATAAACGAGGCAGTAAATTATCCAGAGGTTCGTCTGGGGAATTAGATCTTGACGATAATGGAGGAACCAATCATAGACCGATACAAGTGGTAGAAAGATCATCAACTGGCGTATCAGGGAGTATAAGTATTGCAGGATTCACACCCAATGATTCAAGACTGTCGTCGGATTTAGATTTACCTATCTCAGATGAAAGTCGTGATTCTACACAATTTGAAGGGAAATCACCAAGACCACCTATAAACTTAGATGAAACAAACACTGATGATTTGTATTGTGTGGACCATATGAAGATATGTACGAAAGAGGTGAGTGGATTCAGTGTTTTTTTTTATCTTTTTTATTTTTTAATTGGATTTAACTTCGTATTTAACACATATTAAGGGCATATATACGACGGTCAGCTCTTCCTAGTTTAGGTTTCATGGACACTTTTCTATCACCAGTAGCCTGTTCAATTACCCTAAACGTTCCAAAACGTTCCGTAACGATACATTCGAAACTCCTCAGCCATTCGCTGCGAATAATCTCGGACATATTTAGACGCTATTTTGAAACTACCGATGTTGAAGTAAACAAATATATGATCGTTTAGGCAATGATTGATGTTTCGTTTTTAGTCCATAAATTTTTAAACATCACTCATTGCCTTAACGATCGTATATTTGTTTATTAGATTAGATTTTTTGCAGCGAATGGTCAATGAGTTCTGAATGTATCGTTATGGAACGTTTTGGAACGTTCAAGGTAACTGAACACGCTGCAGAACTAACTTACTCTACCATGAGGTCGACAACTCATGAATAGGGTATGACCTACCACGACCGGGCTCGAAACCGCGATCTCCGGATTCGAAGTCAGACATGCTAACCACTACGCCACGACCGCGGCTTAATGTTTTATATGTGTTTATTTGGTGCACAGTCAAATAAAAGGGAGACGTGGGGGTTTTATCTGGTGTTCATTTGGTAAACAGTAAAAAAAGGAGTCGTGGATTTGAAAGATGTACATTTTTACGAAACTGAAAAAAAGTCATAATGTATTAAAACGGGAGAACGTGATTTGTTTCAATGCATCCCGGTTGTAATAAAAAAATACATTGTAAAACAAACACTATCTACATGTGGAATGTAAACGCTAAGCTGGACGTGGATTGTAGTTTGTGTAATTGCTGTCTCGCATCAAAATAATAAAAAATAGTAAAAGTTTTGTTAAATGTAAACCACTTACGTAATGTATCCAAACTATGCTTTAAATAGTTATCCAGGGGTTCACTTTGGTTTGAACTTTTCACTTTAAAACTAAAGATTATCTTACTAACCAAAATGGTTTTAAGACATTGTACACACCACTGAGTTCCTCCTGGTCTAATAGTGACCGACCAGCCAGCCCTACAACTTATAGTGGATCGAAGCCGAACTGCACATTTTAGCTAATAACATAAACTTTGTTTACACGGTGCTGATTTTTTTCTCCGTGAAAATAACAACTTGGGTTAAACGCCACAAATAATCCTGCGGGTCACTAACACATCACCGAAATATGGCGAAATAACACCAGTCTGTTTTATAAACGCAAAAAAGAAGCAATTTTATGTACGGTATAATATATGAAATAATGCCAATTTTCTACCTTTATTAGACTGTATCCGGAATTCAAATATTTGGGATTTCCCATCCGGTACTAACAAACTTTGACCGTAACAATGAAAACACGTGTACAAAAAAAACAATAGGATTTAATTCATAGTTCGTGCTATTTAGCAATAATGTGTAACTTACTTTGTTTGTTTCGCATGGGCACGGACGAAAAAAAAAACCACAAATTTGAATTCCGGAATAGATCTATTGCCGGACTTGTGGAGGGGTAGGTGAGTACTGGTTACAGACAAGGGTCCAGGAAAGCTAGGATATGTGCGCTGGACGCCGTAAAATAACATAAATAGTGTTGACACAGCGATAAACCCAGTATAACACTATATTCATATTAAACATAACAATGACATGTCATCTATTATCACAGGAGGCAGCGAAACATCACTTGGATTGTGAATATATTGTCCCAGCATATGAATGGGTTGAAGCACAAGCCATGGAGAAAGACAGAAGTAACACGGAGAAATTATTGAAAAAGATTGATTCATTCGCAGGTTAGTTTTTGTATCACTCATTTACACTTTCTACTAAAAATGCCAGTTTAATACTATTTGCTTACAGCCTGGAAAACCTAATGAACAATTTACTTTGCCTTCATAAGAATAAATACTTTGAAACTGCATCACAATATCGTGGACATACGTGTTTCCCCCATAACTATATGAGTTCAAAAATAAAAAGTACAATAACATGCCATATTCATAAAATTGATTTATGAATTGGAATTTAATTGGACTGGTAATCATTGGATAGCAAGCCCCGCGTTGGTTCCAATCCCATCCAAAACTTACCCCTTTGTATCCTTGAGTAAGAAACTATTCTTCTAGCTCAGGGTTGGGAGACCAGGAAACGGAATCGAAAGTGATAAATCTAAGTTGTAAGAGCTTGTTTCACAATCGAACTAAAATAAATTAATATAACAGAAAATTGACATATAATATTACTAATATTACAATAGTTTTGTGATGAACGTAAACTAATGTTATAATGATAATAATTATTATTATTTGGCATAGTGTACATATAGCATAATTACAATAACATATATCACAGCATGTTACAAGTAATAAACTATGACAAGCACACCAACACCATGGATAGCACAAAAAAGGGCAAGCCCTTATTTCTATTGTGGTCCATTATAATGTTTTTTGTGATGAGTATATACTAATGTTACAATAATTTTATGATGAACGTATCCTAATATTATAATGTTTTCTCATACACAGGTATTATGATTGACGAAAGAAATGATTTAAAGCAACAATTAACAAACAGTAAGGAAGATATAACTGACGACTACATGGATATAGTTGAAGATCTGATTGCAGAATTGTTAGCAAAACAAAAGAAGTTTATGACACAACTTGATGAACTCCATGAAAGCCAACTGAAAACAATCAATGATCAAATAAAACGATGTAAGAAAGTACAAGCTGAAACAAGTGAATGTATGCAACAACTTGATGTAAGTTTCTTGGGTTTTTGTAAGAGCAGTAGTCCAGTGGTAGGACATGCGCTTACGAGTGATTCCTAGTTCGAATCCCACTAGGGGCATTGCTAATTTCTATAAGCAAGACATTTACTCGTGATGTTTTCATCCCTCATTCATTCCTTCATTCATGTTTATGAGTACCTGCAAGGGTGGTATTAATCCATTGCGCCACTTTGTCGGTTACACTAAGTTGTGAAAAAGACTCCCCATGGGAGATTGATAGATAGATACCACTAGCCCGATGACCCGGGATAATAACTGTGAACAAGCGTAACCATGAAACTTAGACTAAACAATGCAATTACTTTAACTTTTTTCTTTACAAACATTTGTAGCCATTTTGTTTTATTCCTCGACAAAGCTATGAAATCAATGTGAACATTTTAAATATTCATGAACAAAAGTTATTACATATAAACTTCAAAGTGAGAACTGTTCATCCTTTGACATACTTTGTTATAAAATGGATATACTTGAGAGAATATAGAAGTGTTCTATTAGTTAGTTCACTATTTTATGTGTCATCTTTTAGAGGGAGAGAAAGGGATTTGACAGAAAAGAAAATCATTATACTTTGAAACAGATAGTAACATATTTCTTGCTTCTAATTTGGTAAAAATCTATGTAACTCTTGAGAATATTACATTTGGACAAAACTAATTTAGGACGAATGTGGTGTTTCTAAGACAGTTCTAACTGCACAACTTTAACTAGGGTTGGACATTTAATGACGTAAAAATCAGCCACATTTCATATAATGACGTAAAAATCAGCCACATTTCATATAATGGCGTAAAAATCAGCTACCATTCCTTTAATGGCGTAAAAATCAGCTACCCTTCCTTTAATGGCGTAAAAATCAGCTACCCTTCCTTTAATGACGTAAAAATCAGCTACCCTTCCTTTAATGACGTAAAAATCAGCCACCTTTCCTTAAATGGCGTAAAAATCAGATACCCTTCCTTAAATGACGTAAAAATCAGCCACCTTCTTAAAATTACGTAAAATTCAGCCATACTTCCTTTAATGACGTAAAAACCAACCATACTTCCTTTAATGACGTAAAGATCAGCCACCCTTCATATATTGACGTATAAAATCAGCCACCCTCCTTCTAATGGCGTACTCGTTTACACGGAAAGTTATAGAAAACAACAAAGACATTCACCTGCAACTTTGTATGTAAGTTTTTAAAACCACGTGAATAATTGATCGACCTTATCAAGTTGCAATTATGATTGAACAGATCTGTCAGAATACGTTTGAAATGAAAGCATGGAATTATGTTTTATTTCAGTAGAAAAGGCAGATTACTTCTTCATTAAACTTTGGTCTCTTAAATTATTATAATTGTATAAATGTATAGCAACATTGATACAATGTAATTTTATATAGTTGTCAAAACAACAAGATTCCAACTTAGGCACGTGAAGTTTCAATCTATTTCTTAACGTCTATTGGTAAGTTTCCTAAGCAAATCGCTAGCTAGCGCTTGGTTCCCTGGTACCCTCAATTTGATATCACATACTTAAAACTTTTGGTGTAAGAAGGGTACCAGAGGACAAAGCGCTAGCTAGCAATATGCTTCGGAAACTGCCCCGTGTTCAGTAACTACTGATAGCTAACGTTACGGGTACGGGAAAACTCAACCAGAAGACAACTCAACCCGTGCATAACTCAACTCTAAGTTGGGACAACTCAACCCGATAGTAGGGATTGAGTTGTCTCGGGTTGAGTTGTCTTTGGATTGAGTTGTTCCGACACTTCCGTTACGGAACGTTTTGGAACGTTCGGCATAATTGAACAGGCTACTGGCCTAACATCTTAACTTTGAAAACATATACACGGTGCTGATGAACTAATGCGTCGAAAAACAAGTGCGATCACGTGACTGTTTACCCTGTAAACCCATTAAAACATTTTATTGATTATAACTTATAATAGAAACTGGTGTCCTTCAATAAATCTATCATAATACAAATAACAAACATACAGTGTCATCCAAAAGACCTCGGACACAATCTTGTTTTTTTTAGAATATGAGTAAAACAGAGACATCTGGAAAAAAACTTCCAACCCTGCATTAATAAGGGACTTTAGTCTGTTATTTCCCCTTGTATACTCTTCAAATAGATAGGTCCAATTAGTTGGTTTACTCGGATTTTACCCTTACTTTACAATGTCAATTTACCAAAATTAATCTTTAATATTTTTTTTGTTTTTGGTTGAAATTTGAGCTAAGTATTTTAAAGGTAAAGAACTATCTAAATTGTATCACTTCTGTCATTATCTTCATTAATTAACAAGAAAGATATTAGATGAAATAATTTGTTATCCTTACATAGGAATTCAATGATAAAATCCGAGGATTCCAACTGGAAGGATCGACTTACCAATTGGATTGCTTCAGATTTTATCAGGGGAAGATAATTGACTAATATTCCTCAATACAGTGGTATATTAAGATTTGATCCAAACTATGTTACATAAATAATCTTTAATTGTAGTGAATTTATTTGCTATAGTCATGATCAATTTTTCTCAAATTTCATTTGTCCAAAACTTTTGAAGGCTGCTGTAATTGTAGATGAATTATTTGGTCTTCAAACCTTAAATAAAGCAATTATGAATAATTAAACATTGATATCCGATATGTTACAATAAAATACGCAATTCTGAAGACAGGAAAGTTGTTAACAGAAGCTAAGTCAATATTTATACATTAGCCGAGGGGGTGTCCTCTAAACTAATGATTTCAAACAGAAAATTTCATACGGAAGCCATAGAGGGACATTTATGTTACTTGTTATGACTCATTTGGTATGACTTATTTGTTATTGCTTATTTGTTATTCCTTTTTTTGTTATGAGTGATTAATGACAAATATCTGAACAAATAAGGAATAAGTATAAGCTATTAATGAGTATAATTTCACTAATGGACACTACACTCTCAACGAATGGAAATAAAATAACTGCTAGAATGGACACAAATAAAATGATTTTGCCATCTTTACTTAACAATGCACAAAATGGCCGAACGATCAGTCTACGTTTAACTTGAAAATAAATCATAACAAATAAGTCATAACAAGTAACATAAAATGTCCCTCCAGGGCGTCCGTGATTTCATTTCGAAAGCTTAAGTTAGAAATCAATATTAATTTTCAAGACCAAAACCTTCGAACGTTTAAACGGCGATAAACCCAACCAAAAAGTAAAATTGAATACAAAAGCATGAAGTTTTTAAATTTTATATTCCAGGCAAGCATTCCTGGTTCTGCTGATTTTAAGAAACTAAAAAAGAAAATACAAGAAAAATGTCCAGTTTATGAGGAAATTCTTCGTCGAGATTTCAACACGGCAACTCGACTTGATTATGAATTTATTCCTGACCCCTGGGTGAACGAAGTCTTTGGAACACTAAAGACAATTGGTAAAGTCATCACGGTTCCTGATTCTTCAAAACTTCCAGGATTCCTCTCAGAGTCAAAGGAACCTGATTTCGCTAAAAGAGAATTAATCATAGAGAGCACAAACGACGGCGGCAGCGTTAAAGACAAGAACAGTTCATGCTTCACAGGTTGTACGTTTGTCAGTGGCTCCTACATGGTTCTAACAGACTGGAATAACAACAGCTTGAAATTGTTCAACAAACGTGGTCTGTTAGTTGATAGACTGGAATTTAAACACAACCCATGGGATGTCAAGATGTTGGACGATAGTCACGTGGTTGTCACGATACCTGGCGCGAGAAAGGTTGCCATAGTTACGTACACACAACAAAATATCGAAGTTGAATCAACCTTTGATACAGATTGTGAATGTTGGGGAATCACTCCAGTGAAAGATAAACTGGCGGTGACATGTGACCCATGGAGCAAGACCCCGAGTGTGAAGCTCTATACACGACAAGGAAGATTGTTAGCGTTCTATCAGAAAGATGGGGACCAGCGTCCATTGTTCTCGTACCCTGAGCATATCACAACAGATAAAGATCAAGAAGTGTTGTACGTCTCTGATTCTAAGTCTAACCAACTTATTGCAATCACTGTAGATGGTTTAAGACTGTTTCGTTACAAAAATAAATCATTAATAAGTCCGTCAGGTGTCGCTTCAGATTGTCAGGGATTTATTTACGTAAATGGAAAAGATTCACAAAATATTCACCAAATTACAAAAGATGGAAAATGTGTGAAAATTCTGATGGACAAAACTTATCTTGAGAGCCCGCGTGGGCTTTGTTTTGAACCGGACGGTGAACGTATCATTATTACTGACTCTGGGAACTCTAACTGCGAGGAATTTCTTGTTGGGAAACTAAAGTAACTTTGTTTTGTTGTTGATTCTCTCAGTTGTGAATCGTTTGTCTTGACGTGACGTCATATGTTGACGTCATAAGAAAATTTGAACTGTAGAAAAAGAATTTTTGGTGTGGCAACTTCATTTTCAGCTGACCTCTGCTTTTATAATTATCATGACAAAGTCTTTGTGCTCTGTAACTTGTTAACATCGTCTATTGGAATTATTTGCAAGGAACAGTCCAATCACAGCCTGTGAAAACAACTGACGTCAAATTAGCTCACAATTATTGGTCTAAAAAAGAACTAATTAAATCACGATGCAATTTATAGTGTTTCGTCTAGATGAAAGCTATGCATTGATTGGTCGCTACAAAGGTTATCTAGACGTGACCTTCTGTGTCATGTCGTGAGATCCTTTACCACAGTGGTCTGAAGAATATCTGTTTATGGAGATTAAGAGTGAACTATTGTTGAATATTTAGACGATGTGATTGCCTTATTTCAGTGACATATTCATTATAATGATTGTTATTTTATGTAGACTTTTTATTGAAACTTGTTTATTATTAGGTTCATTAATATTAACTCTTTATTTAAGAGTATGGCCTGTGCAAATTTGTGTTGAAATGTTCATACATGTGTATGACTAGGCCTACATGCATCTAATTTTACAATGTGATTTTTACTCTTGCAACACGCCGTACGTATCGCTTTACGAAAAACTTAACTACATTTCAACTATTATCTTTGAATGTCGAACGTCGAACTGGTTCGATATTCAACCTCAGTTCAATATTTGCAAATTATGCAAATGTCAAAGTCGAGCTGGTGACTCAGTTTTATTTCATGCGTGTATCAATAGAAAAACATATATGAAATATTTGGACATTTTAAATACATGTATATCTGAGCTATGTTCTACACTTGTGATATATTATTATTGTTATATACATGTATTGGTTGTTATTTTATTGTTTGTTTGTGTACAGAGTTGTTGTAAAATATATTATACTATAAATAGCACATTGTTTTATTGTTACTTATTTTAAATTTAGTGCTCTATAAAAAAATGTATAGACCAGGCCCGTAGGAACAGGGGGGGGGGGCTAAGGGGGCTAAGCCCCCCAATATTTTCAGCAGTTATACTGATTGAGGATCTTAATTAGTCTGTCACACTAAATTGATTGATACATGTGTGCTTTTTCTTCAAAAATCAATACTGCAAACACTTTTTATGGAACAAGATGGTCAAATGCAGCGTAAAACTAAACTTAAGCATAAGTACAGTAACATTAGATAACGTTTTCTTTTTCTTAAAATAAATCTGAACAAATTAGCGCCCCCATCTGAAAATGCTTCCTACGTGCCTGTAGACTTTAGTACCATCATATACTGACTAGCTTACATTAAAGATTTTAAGTCTGGGTACAAATTTTGAACTCTCTTTTACCACAGAAATTTGTCATTAAGTCGTTCTATTATTCGGAACTTCTCAGTCATTCACTACAAAAAACCTCGGACATATTTAATAAAACGCCATTTTGAAACTACTTTTGCATCATGCGGCCAAACAAAATATGTCATCCAGTGTTGATGAAAAGAAATCCACAATCGTTAATGTGATGATTAATATGTTTTGTTCATGGTCCATACAGTTTCAAGATACGATGCAACAAAATTTAGTTACAGAAATTATATAACACAATGTGTTGACGAAGCCTTGTGTATTAACGACATGAACTATTTTGTGTTGCATGCTTCGCCGTCGGTATATTCCACAAACACAAAATTCTTCGTGGACCCCCACGAATCAGTCATTCAATGAATGGGCAAGGTGTTCCGAATAGCAATTTTACATTTATCATAAAACCAACACTCTACTACGTCGCACTAAAAAGAACTAGCATAAGAGTGAATGAATACATGTGCTGTTTTGGCGTAAAATAAAACAAATATTTTAAATAATAATTTGAACTTAATCATTATTCATTATAATTAATTAATATAATAATTATTATTATAAACCCAGAATAGTACATTTTCAATTTATGTAAGGGAGATAACTCCTTCTATCTTAACATAAGTATTTACAAGAGTAGTCGCCCTTGAATCAACATACATGTACCTGCAACATCGTTCGTGTAAATATTGCAACTACTATCATTGACTGCTCAAAAATAGTTTGGGAGTAAAACTAAAATCCAAATTAAATAGTTCATTTACTTCCAACATATTTCATAAACATCAACAGAAACAATTAAAAATGTTAATGTTAACGTCGTGTAAACACAAAATATGGATATTTTAGGACAACCGGTGCACCAAACCAGGGATTTTATATAACAGGGATTTGTAACGATAAGTAAATGTAATAGCTTTTCATCAAATTTCACTGTCGTCGCTATTATTTCGGCCAATACGGAAAACTAGTGTAACAAGTTTGAATAAAGATATTCACATGAAATTTTGTACCAGTACCATTCAAATTGACATATTTGTTAGGAAAATGTGTTTCTAGATGATTTTGAGGTGAATTACGGTCACAGACTGTTTCACAAAATAATGCATTTTCCCGCCGATCTGCCATTTTAGCCCCATTTTACATCACCTAAAGTTATTTTTTTGGTCATAATTTCAACATTTTTGGTCAAAAACTTCAGAAACATTCTCAAGTTGCATGGAAGACATGTACAGAAACATAAATCAAGTTTTTAAACTATTGAATAGTTTGTACAGCCTACTTCAGCCAGTTATGCCTCAGTCCCAAAAAATCGTGGCTTGTTACGGACCCATACGTGCAGACAGTCGTGGGCCGTGGGAAGCCTTGTGTATCAAGGTTACGGTACGCACTCGGTACAAAACAACTCACCCGTACCGAGCCGTAGCTGGAAGATATGCATGTTAAATCCATACTCGGCCACGATTTTGTTCACGATTTGACTTTGAAACTGATATGTGTATCCTGGGCTCATCTCACAGACCCTGGTAAAAACGTAACAGTCCGTACGGGTACGCAAGACTTCGTATGGGTTCTTGCGGAGCTTGATCGCACGGCGCCCGTACGGTGCCCTCACGGCTATTTTTATGTTTATGGGACTGTAGCTTTATAGACAGTGACGACCGAGAAAATTCAAAACAGCAATTCGTTACAAATCCCTGTTATATAGAACCTGACCTAACATAGCTTTCCTGCACCTTTATCAAAAACCAGTTATCTATTTACCCTATAAGATATCATTCTTTATCATTGAAATATAATTATTTGGTCGTATTATGATGTATTGAGTTGCATTGAGTTGTATTATCATATATTGTGCTGTATTGTGTTTTATTGAGATGCAATTGTGTTGTATTGTGTTGTATTGTACCGTATTAAGTTGTATCTTGACGTATTGTGTTGTATCTTGACGTATTGTGTTATATTGTGACGTAATGTGCTGTATTGTCACGTGTTGTGTTGTACTGTGACGTATAGTGTTGTATTGTGAAGTATTGTGTTGTTTTGTACCGTATTGTGTTGTATTGTACCGTATTGTGTTGTATTGTACCGTATTGTGTTGTATTGTGATGTATTGTATTGTGAAATATATATTATAAAGTTTTTTATTGTATAATACAGTATTGTTTTTTACTTATTATATGAACATTTTGTCATAATTTATCTTGCTTTTATTATACCCTTTATTGTAACCTTTGTTGTAGTAATTTAATAACACAAACGGCTTATTTATTGACAATGATGAATATTTGATCATTTCTACATTTTTTGTACATGACTGAATACACAAAATCCATTTATACCCTTTTTTCTTTTTTAGTACTAATCAAATTGTGAAGGTTTTATATTCATGTAATTATTGTTCATTAAATATTTAAAGGTTACATACCACTAAATGTTCACCGGAAGCAGTAATTTGCCGGAAAAAGAAAGTGTGACATGCCGCATATTCATTATTTGAGAGTACCTGGTGTCCTCATTTGGGGTGCATTTTTATATTGAAGAGTATATATGTCTTTGGCAACGCTTTTCCTATGAAACTATGCAAAAAATCAATGGATCTATTTTGTTTGCTCGCGAAGATGAATTAAAAGGGGAGGAAACTCTGTACGGCTTGTGATGAATGAAAAACATGGATGTTTTCATGGTAGGAACTTTCAATCGAATTTTATTTTCTTATATGTAACGTAATTTTTTCTAATTCTGATCATTTTGTGCGAAATAGATAGATCTTTCAGCCTATATATGGTTTGGGGTATCTAACACCCCTGGGTCATACTGCAATTTGACATTGAAAATGAGACTTTTTATATACAACAAAGAAGGATTTTATTTAGTGGTGTGTAACCTGAAAGCCATTCGATCACAGGTTTGGTCGGTATTTTATAATTTATCTACAACTTCCTTCAAGCTTTGAAGTATTTCGTGAAGTATTTAAAAACATAAACTTTATCGACAAAATTTTAAAGATGCGAATACTTATATATGAAAGGTCGTTCAGACCATAAATAGAGTCTTGCTAAATACTGATATGTGCCGTAAGGAGAGGGAAACTTTTCAAGTAGTTTTTCCTTTTTCGCACGGCGATGACGTCATTGATATAAATTTTACAAATCGACATCGAGTACTTAAATATTACAAAATATGAATAAATAATAAAGTAATATATAGACCAAGATATATGGGTATGTATGTTTAAAGTAACTAGTCCAAAGATTTCAACATTAACATAAACTGTTAAGATTGTAAAAATTTGCATAAAAACATTTTGGAATCAGTAAAACAGTGTTCTGATAATGACAAATTTAGTTTAAATTGTTTGTTTGTTTTTAATTGGTTTTTAACGTCGCATTTAACACATATTTAGCTCATATATGCGACGGCCGGCTCTTCCTACTATAGGTTTCTTGGACACTTTTCTATCACCAGAACTAACTTACCCTACCACGAGGCCGACAACTCATGTATAGGGTATGACCTACCGCGACCGGGCTCGAACCTGCGATCTCCGGATTCGACGTCAGACATGCTAACTACTACGCCACGGCCGCGACTCGAGTGAAAATTGACACACGACAATAAAAGGTGGTGGATTTTAAGGTTTCAATGATATAAATATGTATGTATTTGGATGATTTCCGGCTGTTTTTGTGACTTACATGTAAATTTTGTCTCAAACTCTATTTGTTTGTCTTAAATTTTCATTCTCTAAACACAATTACAGATATTGTGCGTAAATATTGACCCCGACCTGACCTTTATGCAAGAATATTCATTACATTGAATACGAATGTAGTATTAATGCTCGATTACACCGTGGCCGTCAGGATTATGGGTTAAAACCTAACACACAAACATACTTCTATAAGTTTACGATCGCTGTCGAAGTGTAGAATAGGCATGGTACTGACTTTCGTCGGGATATGTGTAGATTATTATTAGATGTAAATGTGAAAGGTCAGGTCGGGTCAATATTTACGCACTATACGGACTTGTGATTTTAAAAATGTTTAACTTTCTTATCGCTCCCCTTTCCCCTCTCTCTGTTCTCCCCTAGAAACGTTATCATTTTTATATATATACATGTAACTGCTCTTTCGTTATATTTCTATTTATAAACTGTACATATGATTACTCATGTATCATGATTTGAGGAATAAAGGTTTGTTCTGTTCTGTTCTGTTCAAAACATTTAACTTAATCTGTGAACGGCCAGCTTTAAGACTGAATTCTAAACAATGATCATCAAACAATGCGACCTAACCTTTATTTGAACTGTCCTTGGGAAAGAAAATTCTATTGATTCAGAAATAAATATCATACATAGATGTCTCTGTAGTTTTCTACGTCAATACGTTCAAAGGAATATTTTTTTCTTTCATGCTTTGCGCATTCTCGTACCCAGAGGTTATAAAGATTCAATAGAAAGTGTTTTGTTGTGAAATGTGGAGTTATAAGATGAAAATATGAATGTTAGTCGGCTTATCCACAATCAAGGTTTTGTTTAAGGACTTTCTAAGGCATCATACAAAACGAACACAATTAAATATATGGTTAACAAGATTTGATGATATACACGCAAAACGCACGCTACGCGGTGATGTATTCGTTAAAACCATTTAGATTTATCAACTTTTTGAGTGTAGTTGTCCACTCTGACATTGTAAAAATAACTATAAGCTAATATTTTAAAATGAATCTTTCTTTCTTAAATGCTGAGTAGATACATTGACCGACGTGAGCGACCAGATACCTTATCAGGGTACCGAACAGAGTTTTAGCAATTTGCATTGGCTCTCAGAAACAAAACCGAGTCGGTCCGATTCAAAATATGGCAAACTCTCATGCGGATTACTTGGGCGATATCGTTTTCATCTTAGTCCGAGATAATGCACACCCTAAGCGTGATTATCATTCTAAAAATAGACTGTAGTCGATTTTATAACTATTATCAGATGATCGCAATAAGGATCTCACGATTTTCCACTCCTGTAAAAATAACCCCACGTTTCTAGAAAACCGTACACTTTTTAAGTTTTATTTTTAAATTTATTTCATGATCCGTCTTTTTCATCAATTTCAATAGCACTGTCTCGCCAGTACTACTAGAAAATCAGTCCATACAAAGTAAAAGTGTGGAATAAATGCTTCGCTCCCACATACGCGTTCAGTCGACTTGACAATTACTTTACAATCCTTATTAAGGAAAGGTTAAGTATGCCTTTAGAACATGAATGGAAGTGATAATTGCCTAGATCTAAATATAGATGAAAAATGTGATAGTTTAATAATAGACGATATAGGACTGTTAACGCTACATTCGGATTTCTCGGCTACTTGGACTTTATGGTTGAATTTCAATGGTTCCGAGATACAGATAAAAGAGAACGCTATATTTGGATATCTCGGATATTTTCATAGACGATACCAGACATTGAGTGACGCCTACTATTCCAGGAGGAGTAGTTCCATGTCTTCATGAAAGCCTGTTAATGAATGATAATACATCATCAATGACTGTAGCAACAACTTTATAAAATTGTTAACATTTATTAGTGTTGCATCTCTAAATAAAAAAATATTTCTATGAACTGCTTCAAGTTGACTTTTGTATATCAATTAGTCAGTATTATTATAACATTGTCTTTTCTAATGAATATTTTAGTTGTGTATGCTCTGACGTGTATTGTCAAATATAAGCATAGATTGTAGATTAGAACCAAATAAGGTATGGAGAAGTTCGCCTTGTGGAAGGGAAGGTGAGTACTGGTTATAGACAAGGGTTCAGGAAAGCTAGGTTAGGTGCGCTGGTCGTTGTAATATATCATAAATTGTGTTGACATGGCTTTAAACCAAGTGTATAGATTAAAACCAAAATAGACATAGGGCGTGGCTAGAGTCTTGTCTATTTTTGTCACAACTTGGTAGAGACTAGGCAGACGTTTATATTTCTTTATTTATACAGAAAATCTACTCAAAATATTGACACAGACCACCAACGCAAACATTAATTACATAAAACATATATATATACCGCCGTATCAAGTACTATTTTAAATCCTATTAAATATTTTAATGTCAAAATCAAGGCTAAGACGATGTTACCTCACGCTGGGAAACTTGATTCATTTTATCTTAAGAAAGTAAGGTGTCCTGTCAAAGACATCGTCATTTTCGCTCAATCACCCTTAAGGCGAAACTTGATAACACGATTCGAGTCAGGGCTGCACCCCAAAACCGATACATCAAATAACTGTATTGTATGTATCGTGATCAGTGCCATTAGTCTGGATTATCTGCCCCTTTCCATTATCGTTATTGAGTCAGGCAAACCGTAAAATTGGCTGCCAGTCAAAGTACGACTGGGAACCAGACAACAGTACCATAACAACGATATTGAAATCGCGATATAAAGTTACTAAAAGGGAAACAACTCTTACAAAGATGAGTCATGTTAAAATAAGTCAGCATTATCTCCCTTTAAATATAAAAAAGAATATAATAATCTGAAAGCTCTTTATATTTATGAAAATGTGATTATATACCTATTGGTATTTTATAATTTGACTAAAGCAGGATAAAAAGTTTTGGATGGCCCTGTATACAATTATAAGAGTTTATTAGGCCATGCCAAATGGAATTTTGTTAAGCGTCAACTCAAATTTGACAAACCTAGGTACCTATTCACAAAAATACACAAACCGAAAACGAAAACACATGTCCATTCTAGCTAGTATTCACTCAAAAAGTACTAGGTACATTTTAGTACATGAATGTTTATGACATTATTGTTTTATTCTATAAAAAAGTATACACAACATACACATGTACATTTTCATTATTCAAATACACAGAAACAAGGAACTATCAGTATTTCCTTAGAAAAAAACAGTTATCAAACCTGGAACAACAGAATTATTTAAGAAAATTCCACCAACAATTTTGGTGAGTTTTTTTGGACTCTAAAACCTACGCGCACGCGGACGCTTAACAAAATTCCGGTATGGCGTGGCCTAAATGTATGAACACGCAAACATACAAAAACTATAAACAGCTAGTTACACTTGTCACCTGAGTGTAGGAGTGTACATACATACAAATGACAAGATGTTAAATGCATATACATCATGTTTGTATCATAAATATGTTTATATTCAATGTTTTACAACTTAACACCCACACGTGCATTTTGTAATTAAAATCATTCAGTCATATCAACTTAATATCTTAACTCTGAGTGGGGGATGAATAAATTAGAAACTTCGAATAAATTTCCCGGACTGCAAAATGCACAGTCATATTGAGGATGTTCGTCGAATTTGGAGCAAAAACTGTCTTCACAACAAAATTTCATCATTCGACATTCGGTCCAACAAAATGAAATATGTTTCTAGACCGAATGAAAGTTTACTGGACAAAACATTATTGTCAAAATATGAAGTCCATTTTAATGATTTAGAATTACAACATATTCTAAAATTAATTCGACAACAGTGGAACCCTCTCAGCCAATCAAATTGCTTAAAAACTGTTTCGTTCATTGATAAATCTCATACCAGGCTGTTCTATCCTATACATAACAGTGCACGGGCGCTCGTGCAGAAATTGACACATGAAATTGACAAGCTTTCCAATCAGTTATAATGCACGAGCGCCACGTGCAGAAATTGACAAACTTTCCAATCAGTTACATCGCACGGGCGTCTCGTGCAGAAATTTACACATGAAATTGACAAGTTTTTCAATTAGTTACAATGCACGAGACATCCGTGCAGAAATGTAACAAACAGTCTCCATAATGTAAAGTCAAATATAAGAAAACTAGGCATTTAAGTAAATGAGTCAAAATGACAAAGCGTTCGTTCTACTAGGTGGGAATTACTATGAATTCAAAGATTCGGTTTTCATTGGCCAATGGTTCTGTGGTATTTCAAACAATATTATTTATCTTCCTGATTGCTAGAAGTTATGACTCACGATAAATTTTATCACACAATCAATTTTTTCTGAAACGGATAAAACGGGTCCATCTTTTGTATAAGTTAGAAACTGAAAGGAACGCAGTACGGTTTAACCCCCCCCCCATTAGTAAAAAGCACGGTGACAGTACCGCGTGACTATGACATCATAGGCGTGAAGATTCGATATTCATTGCCTGAATCACAGATTTCCATATTTCCATAATAAGTTGTTTCGTAACAATTGAAGAAGTGTCACGTTTTTTGACCGATAAACGAGTAGAATGTCATTTAACCCAAACCATCAACACTCAGTTGCCATGGTTACAGACTGGGATAGATTCAGTTTCCTAAAAAGGTTTTCACGGCCAATGTCAGACTCGACAAACATCTCATATGTCACTTGCATAAAGTTACATTTATGACCAAAATAACCAGGGTGCAGTTTCATATATGAACACATAATGAACTAAGGTAATTATAACATGAAACTCTCATTTTATCCATGTTCATGGTTTCTATATCATGTGACATTCTGAGATCAAAAAAGCTGAACTCGCTGAGGTTTGGTTATGTTCTACTCTTTCCCAGAGGTGAAAATTTATGACTTTCAATTTCTGATATTTTCTTCTCCTTATTATTTTTTATAAATGTCATACAGTCATACTAGGTCATGCAATTAATTGTTTTATCTCATACATATAGTGCGTACAAAAAAACAAAACGTGTTTTGGTAAACATTAAAAATGAGACAATTCATTTCAGGGGTAGGCAGTAATGAAAAAATATTTGTGTAATTCATTTTAACAAAATTAGCATGGTTGATAAACCACCACCACTTGGTAAATCATGCTTGTTATTGTAGAACGCTTTCCATTACACCAACAACTAAGACACAAGTAAAACATATCACAATTGTTTATTTTAAAGTCATCCTAGCATCCCTCGTCGTGGTTATTGTTTATTGTATTGTTATTATAAACAGTGTTCTGGTTTTTTTGTTCGAACTATACATTGGACCCCATACTCAAGTCGTATGAGAATTATGAGTCACGTCAAAATTACATAAGATTTAAAAACTAATTAAAATATAAATCGTTTATGGACATTCGTGTTGAATTTTAATAACTTCATTAAACAATCTTTGGATTGAGTCCAATTCTGTTTTAAAACTCTTAAGTCATCGAGGTTTTTTTTGTTTTAACTACCGGTGAAATTACACTCCCGTCAAACCATTAAGGTCAGTGATATAATAAACCGCAATTTACTCACACGAAACCGACGTTTACACTACCAAAAATAGTCAAAAGGCGTGGATTTCATCACTCGGAAAAACCACTCGGGTGTTTCCGGAAACTTGACAATCGCCTCAATCGCCGAGGTATTAAGTTGAACAGCTTATGTTGATCAAACCTTGTAATACAGAACAATAAATACTCTATACAAAGTCTCAATGACATGTTTCCAGATCAATGCGCAATAAGTATATCGTTAAACCACAATATAGACCCCCACTGACATTATAGTAGGCGCGGCATTATTGGGAACTATTTTTCATCGCGTAGTAAACACTTCACATATTGTATTCATTCATACTACAGCGGAAGTGTATTACTACACCATTCATAAAGCTTGTTGAATCAATACGAGAAACATTTGTAGAGTAAAACCAGTGAACGACGTAAGGTGTTTATTCGTGATCGTAAAATAAGTCAAAACTAACTTAAATTTTGTGTGTTTTTGGACAGATGCGTGAAATTAGCCATCGTTGTGAAAGCATATCCGCTGATATGTCGGGTACCGTTGAGGAAAATATTGCATCAGGGATCGGAATTCATGAGGCCGCGGGCTTGGTGACAAGGGGGGAGTCGTTGATACTCGACTCCCGCCCGTTCATAGCTTACAACAGCAACCATATTATGGATGCATTAAACGTGTATTGTCCACCGATTTTAAAAAGACGATCTAACGGTTTTGTGAGCTTGGAAAACATAGTGACATGTGAACATAAAAGAAAACAGTTACAAGACGGAAAGTATAGGACAGTTATTGTGTACGACGCTGACACGACAGATCTGACAATGTCTGCTAAAGACTCGAACTTATATCCTGTGTTAAAGAGCTTGCGACAACAAGTGGACGTCAGCGAGGTTTACTACATCATAGGTGCGTGTTTTAGTCTTGATATTTTAATCTCTAATACTTCACATTAATCTCTAAATTTTCAACTTCTTTTTTCACTTTAATTTAGATCTTCCTTGTTAAATGTAGCATATCTTTTAAGGGGTCAGTGAGCCCCATATGGGTGCAGGATGTTCAGATCCCTGCTAGACTTTATCGTAGATAAAATACAACACAAATCGCTGATGGTTAACTTTTGTTTCCGTCTGTTGGAACTTGGAATGAGCCGCATCGTGAAACCGTTAACCCCCTTTCTGTTTCCAAAACCAAATTTTTTAGATGTCAACTTATTTTCTCTAAACTAAAATATTGATAAAGAATTATTTTAAGTTTCATATTAAGTATGTCACCGCAGCGTTATCTTGTCTGTCAACGTTATCACTACTCTATAAACTTGAAGTGTCGTCTGCTCTGAATAACTATAGAATGTCGCCTGATAAAAAATATTCTACTGAAAACTTAGCGTCCCTGTTCGTCGTAAAATTCTCAGGCGTCTTTCAATCCAAAATAATGAACTATGTCGAGAGAAAACTTAAATACAGCGGATACTGTCGACTTGCTCTCGTAATTAAAATCTCACGTATAAAGGCGAATTTTAGACCCTGTACATTCTATACGTCGACGATACCGTTTGTGTACAAAATGGGGCCCTTTATACATAATTAAGGGTCATTGGTTATAAACGAAACAAAGGTATAAGAGAGCTAAGTTAGAAGCGCTTGCCATCGTAAAAATAACCAAATCTGTGTTGACACGGCGTTAAAACAAATAAAGCATATATACAAACAAACTGAATTTTACACGAAAATCAAGAGCTGGTTGACTAATCCACGCTACATGTACAGTTTACATTTTACACAAATATTTCTACCCATTGAAGAATTATTATTTTAAACTATTTTACGTATAGTTATATACATGTATGTATATAGGTAAATATGCTTATAAAAATCGATGATATCTACCTGACTTCGTGCAGTGAAAACAACTCATACCTTCGTTTTGTTCTCACACTGTCAGTTTAGAGGTAGAGTTCTCAGTTCTCTATGAATGAATGAATGTAGGCTTGCTTTGTGTAAGTAGTAGAGATTAAAGCAGTACGTCCACAGATTTCAAACTTAAATATCAACTTTTCTTAAACTTTTAAAATTGTATGAAAGTATTTCGAAAGCATTGAGTCTTATTCTGAAAATGATAATTTTAGCGCAAATTGACATTCAACTATAAGAGATTGGGATTTCTGAACGATTTTAAGAGTTCAATCATTATTATTGAAAACTTCAGTTAAATCCATTGGTATTTACTTATATGTGAAAAGTAACTTGCTTGAATGCAAAGCCTAGCCTATAGTATGTTTTTTTATCTTCGAATTTCTAACGTTCATTTTGTAGACACGGCTTTAAAAATTATCAGAACAATTTTATTTCATTTCTATTATTATTTAAATGTTAAATGCTAAACTAATTTTGTTTATTAAAGTTTTCAAAACAAAGCTAGAAAAGGGGAGTTCTGAAATGAGGAAAAATCTAGTCGTTTGTGCCCAGTTTCACGAAATAAATTATATGTATTCTTGAAAATATACATGATTTATAATAAGCCTACGCGTTTTAATCACTTTACGGACTGGTTCGAACTTTATCCAATTCTGCAACAATATAAATCTAATAAACGTTAAAAACTTGTTCGTAGGCGGACCTCAGTCAGACTTTTCGACTGCTTAAAATATACATTTAAATTTAAACACAGACCTTGATGCATGATTTAGGAACAATACAAAGGTTAAAAATGGAAACAATAAAAATATTTTTAGAGTATTTAAAATTGAAACACAGTTGATACGTTCATAGTTGACTTTTATGTTTATATCCGGTAGACTGTCTACAAACAAACACCTGTTTGCTCTCGTCAAATCAAGTATAGCGAAATTGTCGTGTATTTCAAATAAATTATAATTGCGGTTACACTGCAGGTGCATTTTGGGAAATTTATGTAAAATGAATAAAATACAGGACCCTCTAAAAATCTTTGGAAAAATTATGTTTTAAGATTAACTGATTTAAATGAAAATGAGCGACAAACAGACGTCTGGGCTAACTCATAAAAATCAACATTAATTTGTTTATCAACATTATGATTCAAACTTTGTTACATGAATAAGTTTTCAGCTGTAGCGTGTTCAGTAACAACTGTTAGGGAACGTTACGGATACGGGACAACTCAATCCGTAGACAACTCAACCCATGGTTAACTCAATCATAAGTTGGTTCAACTCAAACCGTTGGTGAGGTATTGAGTTTTCTCGGGTTGAGTTGTCTTTCGGTTGAGTTGTCCTGAACCTAACGTTACGGAACGTTTCGGAACGTTCAGGGTAATTGAACACGCTGCTGCAGTAAATTTACTTGTGGTGTGCGTGGTTATGTTTTTTGGGTTTTTTTTTGTAAATTTCATTAGTCCAAGAAATTGTGAAGGGACCTGTACTTAAAACAGTTATATTCTTTTCTTGTCAAGCTGTCAGCTCCCTGAATCATAATTTCTACGTAATACGTTGGCAGACCTTTAGTTTATGCAAATTATTCCCAGCCAAGGCAAACAAATTAAATATCAATTGCTTTACCACACAAATACAGAAATGAATTAAAATAAATGGTCCCATATAAGGACAGTGGTTTTGTTTGCATAATTAAGTCAACAAAAACAAATTATGCATGAACTGTTAGTTGAAATAATGACGTGTTACTCAAATATAAAAAATATACACACAATATTCATAAGTCATTCAACTCATTTAAAAATTAGTAATTAAAATGTTTATGCTTACGTGGGAGAAAACCCCATAATTAAGTATCACCTATATCAATTAAATCGGTTAACCACAGAGCTTCTGAACTCGTGGCGCGTAGAAATATTACACAGTGCGAAGCAGGAAAATTTTCAGTCACGAAAACAGTTATATATCAAGTTTCGGGCGTCTTTATAATTTCAGTGTAAGAAATTAACATAAAACGTACCGCGCATGTTGAAGAAAAACCAAATCTCAAGTTACAAAATTAGATAAGCTCAAATTTAAGTCGTTTTAGAGACACTAGCCACACGTATTTGCTATTAAAAATGTATGCATGTCGTCTGTTGTCATTTTATACACAGATGTAAAAATACATGTAGTTTAGAGCCACTGTCAACGGTTTGATATTTTGAATTTACCTTGTAAAACAATATTTATATTCGTATAGTTGTTAAAACTGCTCATATCATCCTCAGACCCCACCTTAAATATCAACTTTCCTAAAGCCTCAAAATGGCGTAGAAACATTTTGGAAGTAGTAAAGCATTTTCCTGAAAATGACAATGCAAGATGGCGCACAACTATAAAAGATGGTGTTTTTTTTTTGTTTAACCCTACCTTGTTAGAAACAGTATAAATGAATAGTGTATTTTTCAGACTGTTTTTTCATATTTCTCACAATCTAAAGGCCAGTCTGTCTTAAGTTATTAAGAATGAATTCTCCACACTGTCACAGACAAGCACATATACTATTAAACTAATCTAAGTATCTTTAAGACGGATTTTAAATTGTTCGTACTTTTCAACATTAGCGTTTATCATTACGTCATATATAAGCTCCCTGATCCATCCCCTGTGATAGTCAAACAGGACGACGTTTTATCAATGTAGCTGACGTTCAGCTTGGATCTGGGCGTGGTTTCAAACCATAGATACATGTACCCTGATACCAGCCTAGTGACGTCATTGCTTGACCACATCCGGGAGACTCTACGTCAGAAATGGTATCTGCAGATTGTTATTATCAAATTTATTAAATAATTTCCGGTGTCCTCACGTGCACGATGGAAATGACTTCATCAACCCACTTGAGATGTTTTAAATTTCTAACTGCTTGAAATATTCAATGAACATGGCAATTATGTCTAATTAAGACTAAATACGTCCATGAAGCTTTGTTTGTAATTAACATATTGTAATTTCAATTATTACGAAATCACTTCAACTTTTTTGTAAATCGTTTAATTTGTTTTGAAATTCAAGCTAAGTATTTTAAGGTAAAAAACTATCTAAATTTCATCACTTCTGTTTAATGTTTTCATTAACAAGAAAGATATTAGATGAAATGTTTTGTTATCCTTACATAGGACTTTAATGATAAAATCCGAGGATTCCAACTGTAAGGAACTACTTACCAATTGGATTGCTTCAGATTTTATCAGGGAAAGATAACTAACAAAAGTTCCTGATTAGATCATTGATTCATAATCTCCATCTACCAGCATGAAGCTAATTCATTTTACTATAATTAAAGAGTTATTCATGTTTGAAGCAAATGTTGATAAACTAATTAATGTTGAATTTAGAATTTGTTCAGATAATTCTTTGTGTCTTTTGGTCATAGGTAAATTTGAATCAGTTTATTCTAAAATCGTGATTTTTTGTTCAAGAATTTTTGAAGGGCATTAATGGTGGCATATTTCTGCCAACAGATAACCACATAACTAACACGTTATTTAAGTTATTAACTAGTTACCGTAACTAGTTAACCACTTAACTTAAGATGTTAACTAGTTAATGTAACTAGTTAATCACTTAACTGTCTAGTTAATTATGTGGTTAACTAGTTACGGTAACTACTTAATCTAATTATTTTAAGATGTTAACTAGTTACGGTAACTAGTTAAGCTTTTAACTTAAGAGGTTAACTAGTTATGGTAACTAGTTAACCACTTAAATAATTTGTTAGTTATTTGGTTATCTATTGGCAGAAATATGCCACCATAGGCATTGTATAGTAAGTTTCATATCTTATGATTTTTTATACATGGGGTATATCTTTTAATAGACGAATATTGTACTACGTTTATTATCCATTTATAAAATCTGCAAAGTCATTTCAGTTGTTTTGATGTATGTGATCAAAATTGGTATACTTATTTTGTGAGATATTTTGAATAGTAAAAAATAACCTTTAGTGTGTATGATTACATTTTACGAGTTGACGCTAAGCTATAAAATAGTGCGAACTTTTGAACTGTATATCTAATGAGATAATACACCAAAATTTGCCTAAAAAATAGCGAAGTTTACTGAAAGCAAAACTTTATGTTCCTGGACGATAATTTGAATTTTGGTTACAAAACATGATAATGTTCTATTACAAAAACAATGAGAATTACTTTATTATTTCATGTGTAATGGGATGTTATTTAATGAAAATAAATCTTTTAATAAATAATAAAGTCTTGTTGTTTTCATTGAACTGCAAAGTTCCACAATTGGGACCTATAAAATCGACGATCTTTATAGCAAAACAGTCCTAAAATGAAGTCCCTTTTCTTCACGAACATTGCATATGGAACTTAAAAATCGTCAATATACCAGGATTTTGCGATGTCCAAATATCTAACACAAATATCTAGGACTCCACCACAAATGTGTTTTGTAAAATACTCAAAACATGTCTTATTTCTAATAACAATGTTTCAAAGATCAAAACTTAAATCGGTTAATCTCAAATATACTTTCATGCATGTTAAAAATGCGATCTTCCTTTTTATGTTGAAATAAAAATATTTATCTTTGAAATCGTGTGTATTTTGCGGTTAATTAAATTATCTGCGGACACCGATCCTTGTCTCATCACCAGGTCGTTCACTTCTATCAAAGAAAATTAATTCTCGCAAAAAACGACCGGTTTACTGCCTCGCGTCAAATAGTTCCTATCCTAGAATGAATGAAAATGTTAGAAATCTCGCCTGCTCTCACGATATCCTATCAATGAATTCCCGATAACGACCGATTCATTCACTAGCTGAATAAATTAACCGCATTGACTGTTCTCGGAAATTTCCGTCGTCGTCCGATATGCGTTCGGCGATAATCGGATATTTTCGCCATTGTCAGGAATTCAGGACTTATTCACTGCAGCAGAATCGAGAATCGATATCACTTGTTTCTCGTCTTTGACTGAAAGCGAGGGTGTGTCCTTTAGTAAACCATTGTTACAGTGGGATTGTCACATACTCTAGTTATTTTATCGATATGTCCAGGAACACGGAGAGTTGTGTATTCCACTAGTCTTATTTAATGTAACAGTTTTGTTAGACAGTGGAATGTTTAGATTTGCTGACACAAGGGAGTGGTAACTTCGTACAGTCGGTGATCTATGGTTAATTAAAGCTTACATAACCGGGTCTGTAGTGCAGCTGGAAGCACCGGGATTTCCAATCTAATTCCCGAAGGGGGTACGGGTTTGAATCCCAACGGGGGTGGGGTTATACCATTTCATGAAAATAATATTAATTATTATTGATAATAATGCCAATTTTCCTCCATTAATAATGTATATGGAGAAGTTTCCGGCCTTGTGGAAGGGAATGTGAGTACTGGTTATAGACAAGGGTCCAGGAAAGCTAGGTTAGGTTAGGTGCGCTGGTCGTTGTAAAATAAACATATAAATAAAGAAGAATCTTTGAGATGAAAAGTAATATCATGAAGGTATCAGTGTAGTACATAATTAATGATACGATCTAAATAATAACACCATGAATTCATTACCATCAAATATTCATTTATGATTATGAACAGAACAGAACAGAACATTTATAATTATCTATTGATGAGTCAGAGGAACGAAAAAACTAATCTACACCCTTCTTTGTTTACTTTTAGTGGGACCGGTCATGCATTGATCTATCGATTTAGTATACTTATATACATAAAACATATTGTATTACATGTATATATGTAATTATATGTTATTTATTAATTACTTAATCAAGATGATATCAGATGCACCCTGGGTAAAACATCTGTGAAAATATAGATCCACGGTATATAAGAGTGAATGGTAACAGACCGGAAGTTCATTGATAGAAACATGTGCAATCAAAGCGCTAACAGCGCTGTCGAACATGTGGTTTTGGTGAAGTATATAAACATCGGATTATATAACAAACGGAAGCGATGCAAGAGAACCTTCCTTTACATAAGCCGGATTTGATAAACTTTGATTGTACAAGCAACATATTGTCTGTTGTTAACAGGTATTGCGGACTACATCAATTGAAGTAGTAATTATCCCTTATATTGCGCATGCGCAGCTTAATTCAATCGTCCGTGGCTGATTGAAACGAGGATTTGCTGCAGTTCTATTTACATTTTAAGTTGGAGACCAGCGCACCTAACTTAACTTCGCTGGACCTTTGTCTGTCACCAGCGCTCACCTACCCTTCCACAACGTCGATAATTTCTCAATTAAAGAAAATTAACATTATTGTCAAATTGCTAGAGATGGATACAACCGCCCCGGGGGATTCGAACCCGTACCCCATCGCAAAACTATATTCAAAATATCGGGTTTTTAAATAAACTACAATTATATGGGAGCCAATGAAGGGTGTGTCAATGCCGTTGTCAAAATATAAAACAATCTTTAACTTTAGTTTACCAAAATTTTAGGTTATTTTATGTCCCGTAAATTGCACCTAAACGTTTCGTCAGTTTAATATATTCATAAAAAAATCAAAGTAATTCAAAATATAAATATAATAGTAAATGATAAGAGAGTCGTTATACACAGTAGGGGGTAGATATCTATGACTCTACGATTTATTTTAAAATATATAATATTTTATGTATTCAGCTATCAATACATGCGATGTGGGGGAGGTTTTTGGATAAATAAACTTTTGTGGGTTTTTATCATTTACTTCAATAGAAGTAGACTAAGCGTCAGAACTTTGACGATTTTAAAATGGACCATAGTTCTATATAAACTTGGTGACGTCTCATGCACGTATTCGACATCAACTCGCCAAGTTTTATAACATCTATGAGTCATTTTAATTCTAACCTTGAAATGTTATCTCCACTTTTGAACTAGTTTTTTTGTTGGGTTTATCGCCGTAGAAAAACATTATATAGGTCATATAACGACGGTCAGTTAATCTACTCACCGTTCATGAAAGGCTAAATCTCTGAATTTAGCTGTAAACCAGTTACTAACCACATACTTCTGTCAGTGACTGACAACTGCCTTACATGATTTTAGAATCAGTGGTAGCAGGGAGAATGGCTGTAGAAATTATTTCATGACCAAACTCCACGAAAGTTGACCTCGCTCGGGAATCCAAACTAAATACTTCAACCGCTCGGTCAATTAATTTTGAACCTTATATATTACCTACGTGGGTTTGCATGAAATAAACTTGCATGACATGCAAAGTCAGTAAATAAAGAATTCCGTGTTGGTATGATTGCACATCATGCTAAATAAATCATCACTCATCTGGCGAGGAAGTTGTTTAAATGTCAACATCATGAAATGTCAGAATGCGTGAAGGTATATTTAATATAAAACTACGGTACTCAGGGCCGGATCCAGAGGAGATGTTCCCTCGGTGAATCATTGACTATCTCTGCATAAAGTATGGGACGTATGACTATCAACTGTTTGGTTAACATCATGTCTGTTTTTATTTGAACTTTTTTTCAATTTGTAAAGCGCTGCATTCATGTTCATGTATTGTGATTATGGTCACACCTATAAGTTCCTGTATGAGTCCATGATTGCAGTCACATATATAAGTTCCTGTATGAGACTATTGATTGCAGTCACACCTATAAGTTCCTGTATGAGACTATTGATTGCAGTCACATATATAAGTTCCTGTATGAGACTATTGATTGCAGTCACATATATAAGTTCCTGTATGAGACTATTGATTGCAGTCACACCTATAAGTTCCTGTATGAGACTATTGATTGCAGTCACATATATAAGTTCCTGTATGAGACTATTGATTGCAGTCACATATATAAGTTCCTGTATGAGACTATTGATTGCAGTCACACCTATAAGTTCCCGTATGAGATTAAAATCATCGTCTTATTTATCGTGTATTAACTTCCCTACATCTGGTAAAGTTTATAGTTTCTTATAATTGTAGCAACAGATCATTTCATCTATACGCAAACAATGCATTATTTATCCTGCTTAATTCGTAAATAATAGACGTATTTTTAAACCAAGAGTTGTAGAGGGGAGGGCTCTCTCAACAACATAGCATACATTTCTAATCACTTCACGAAATCATACGCCGATAACAAACTTCCGGTGTTTTATTACGGATGACTTCCTGTTCATTATGAAGTACCTGTTCACGTTCTAACCGTCTTATATTTCGTGTTTACTCTCTACCTTATTAATAAACAATATACAAAAAAACAAAACTCATTTCCGTAATAAATTGCAGCTTTACTGTTTTTCTAATGAAGGCAAAATGTAATTATCTCGCGTATGTTTACAACCGACAGTGTGATTCGCCTCTGGCGTTCTTATGTATTGAATGAAAATTCGTACGCTGAAAGTAGTCCGTACATCGTTAACATAGCGACTTCCTTGTACGAGTTGAATGGTGGGTGTAAGGACATTTAGAATACTCGAGTATTGATCCAGATCTTCAGATGTCTGCTTGTTAAATTAAAGCAACATGCTCGCAAAATTTGTTGTTGTTGTTTTGATAGGTCAAAATTATTACATTAGCCCCGCTGATTTAAAATACTCGATTATCGATAGTGATCATAGAAAATATTTACCCCGCTAATTTAAATACTCGCTTCTCTACTTAGGTACATGTACTCACTAATGTTAAAATAGTTACCCGTATGTTGTTGGATAATCAAACAAACACTAATTATTTAAAATCATTGGGGTTGATGTATTTGCCACTGATTGTAGAACAAAATTTTACAATAGATACATGTATATGAATACTTATTTATTTATTGGAGTTAACGCCGTGTAAACACATTTTTAGGTCATTTTACGGCGTCCAGCGCACCTAACCTAGCTTTCCTGGACCATTGTCTATAACCAGTACTCACCTACCCTTCCACAAGGCCGGAAACTTCTCCATATTATCTAATGAATGGAAGAAAATCGACATTATTGTCAAATTTTCATGGAAGGGTATAACCTCCCCGGGTGGGATTCGAACCCGCTCCCCCTCGGGCACGAGTATCCAAATCCCGGCGCGCTACCAACTGCGCTATCGACCCGGGTACAATAGATATAAAGTTGTAATACTTGAACGAACTGCTTTAAGTTAACGACGGGAAATGAAAGATATGTGTCTAAAGTTAAGTGGAACAATTAATGGAGAGAAAGATAGCATACAGAGAGAGAGGGGGTGATAAGGATTTACGGTACGGAGATTTTAAAACAAGATAATGTATACTGCACTCCAAAAGTTCTGAGACCAAATCCTGTTTTTAGAATTAAACCAATTCACATTTACTAATGATTAAAGGGAATGAATAAACAATTTTCTTTGCAAATTCATAAATCGGCACTAATTAGTTTATCAACGTGACCTATATGGTTTCTAACACTGCAAAAATGACGATCAGATCAACAATTTTAGATGAAAAATACAAGGTAAATGACATTTATACGTGACCTAGTGCAGTCTAAGCAGCACAAAATTCTCTTTCTAGCGGTAGTTCTTCCAACCCCACAACGGTTCTAGTTTTCTAAATAACCTCGAAGTTTTTTACGAGTCGAGAGAAGTTTGAAAGAACTTCGAGGTAATCTTGAAATTTAGAACCTTGTGGGGTTGGCAGAACTTTTTGCGAGCACTGTATGTGCTGATAGTTGAAGCAGACGCCCCGTTTTCCGTACAGGTAAAAACTGATTAGAATTTTTACGGTTGTTTAGATCTACCTGAGGTTTCCAGGTGTGCCAATTTTAGTACTCGATTAATTCCCTGCCAAAACATCAAAGTTTTAATGAGTTTTTACGTTACAATTTCCGGTGAAAATTCCACTGAAAACTACGCATCTGGTTTCATCCTTAGTTTTTATTACAAAGCAAAATCTGTTCAAGAAAAATCCCATCTATATTTTGTCGCAGGTTAAAACATAGGCACGAGATTCGTTGAGCCAAAGTTTAATAAAGAAATTTTAGTGAAAATTATTTAATAGGCGCATAAGACAATGGTCTATGTATTATATTTCAGCAAATATAAAAAATGTACATTTTTTTTCGATTAATCAAATAACTTGATCCTAAATTTGTGAACGAGGGGGTAAATACTAACAGCCATTTATTTGTTCAATATTAAAATATAGATGAGGTCACATTAAATATCGAGTGAAAAAGCACGTGTTTATGTTAGAATATTGAATTCAAAGTGGTTAAAGTTTGGTAAATAAGCGTGGGAGTGCTGCATGCATGTATATATACATACATACATGTACATCTAAAGTATAGACCGCGTTTTGTTTGATATTTTTGTGCATTAAAGGTCGATGTAATGATTAAAGTAAGTATGACCAATCCTTGTTTTAAAGACGCGTTTTCATTGATTTCAACTTAAATATCAACTTAGATCACTCAAAAAAAAAATTTGGAACCAGAAATGAAATTTTTTAGTGCAAATTGACTTAAAACTGTTAAAGATGGCAGGCCTACTTTTATGTATGAAAGCCTACCCTGTTAGAAACGCTATGCACAAATTAGTGCAATTTTTGTTTTAATTTTATTATAATATTTTTTACAATCTATTGGTCAATTAGACTTAAAATATTAAAAATTTCATTTTTTACAAGAATTACAGCAGAAAAATAATTTTAAAAATATAAAAAAAACCAGTGATCGAGCGAGTACCTTTAAATTACATCGATAAGTCATGTATTGATTTGCGGTTAAACTTTTTATGATCAGACACGATTTGTTTACAATAAACAAAAATAATGATATTTATTTTTAAACTGTAAACATTACATTGTGGTCAAATGTTGACGTTTCAAGTCGCCTCTCCTAAGTCTGTCGACCTAGCCTTGATCTTAGTAAACACAGAAATAAAATTGTTTAAACCAAGTATGTGAATGACCATATTTTTATGAAAGAAACAAAACCACTATTAAATTCAAATATCGCCGAGGAGTTTCGAATGCTATTTCACGTAGCGTGAGAATTGTCGTTAGCTTAGGAAGTTATCAACGCACGCTATCAATCTAAACTCAATTTTGTCGACAAACCGGATGTGCACAATTATTGGGGGGCTGCATTTAAATATAATTGTTCGCTTTTTTGCAGTTTTTATGTAGGCATTTAAATTTTATACAAAACATCACATTGATTTGTTCATTTGTATCAATGAGTCTATTTGTTAATAATTAAATTGATGTTAAACTACCGGAAATCGTTTCAAACATTTGAAAACTCGACCCCCTGTTTAAATGAATAACAAAACTGTTTGAATAGTGATAAACACTTCCGTTCACGAATATAAAACTTGTGAATGAATACTAGCTATGATTGTTTGGTATATCTTTTATGTTTGATGTAGAGGTCGCTACTTGATAGAGACGAGAAAGATGATGGCTGGCTATGTTGAATTATAAACTGTCCCTTTTGCAAATTTGAACCTCAATTAAGCGTGCGTCTATAAACTGGCATTTGTTGAGATGTGACTTTAATTTAGAGGTGACTGTAATTAAGGGATGGCTGTAATTAAGAAGGGTTAGTCATTGAAAGATGACTGTAGTAAAAAGTTGGCTGTAATTGTGAGGAGTTTGTAAGTAAGAGGTGTCTGTAATTGAGAATGGGTCATAATTGAGGGTTGGCTATAATTGAGAGTTGGCCATTAGTTGAGGTTTAATTGTACTTGAGCAGTGACTGCAGTAAAGATTTGGTTGTAAATGACAAGTGACTGTAATTGAGAGATGGTTGTAATTGAGAAGTGACTGATATTGAAATTTGGTTTTAAATAACAGTTTGGTGTAACTGAAGGTTTAACATTGACTTCTGTATTTCATACATGTTTACATGTTTCTTGTTCTTGTATTTTTCAGGTGGTTTCAACTCATTTCAAACAGACTATAGACATCTTTGTATGGGACAGACTGCCTGTTTACCTACTCTATCATTCATACCACCTCCAAAATATAAAACCACCAATACGGTAAGTCTATGCCTGTTTTAATACTATTTATTTATATTTGTACCTATCAGACCTGAAATAACCTCAAGATTGTCAAATACTTCGATTACCAAACACATGTATACGTCACTACAAAAAAGTTCCACTATTCAGGGATTTTATATAACATATTATATAGAATCCCTGCACTATACAAGATCCCCTTTGGTTTTTTGCAAAATCATGTGTTTTTTGAGAATATCTAATTCTCAATTGCTTAACATGGGGAGAAAAAAAGTGTTCCTATTTTATGTCCATTTTTGACTTTATGAAATGATTCGTATCACTACTTATGAATAACTGAATAATTATCAATTTTTTTTGCAAATTATTCATCATCGGACATAAGTTTGTGCATTTTTAATTGCTGTTTGTTCGACCGTATGTACGTTTATAGCGGGAATTGCAACAAAACTCTGACACAATATTACATTAAAATCATCAATTTATATTTATTTTAATAAAGCCACTACGTGATTTCTTTGTTTACATAATTGTTGAATTTTGATTAAACGAGATCCGCTTTAAAATTTGTAGTCGTTAAATCTTTATAAAGTTTGCATTTCCGGTTTGAAATAACTTTACATAAAATCAAACAAAGTTTTAGATTTTAAATTCTTTAAACGGTAACCGTGGCGACAGACAAAATAAAGCAAATATTGAACATTCTTCACGCTGAGTATTAAATTTAAAAGTCATAAAATCGTATCTGTCGCTGTCCTCAAGTTCGCGCATGCGTAATGAATTGTTTGGTTTAGTTATTTCCGGTTCAAAGTTAGCGTCAAAATAAATCTTACAATATTTTTATAAATTTAGATCACGACTTAAGCCGAGAGTGCTGACTTCATACGTTACTATTTTATAGTACATGTATTTATATTTTGCTAGTGACGTGACACGACCAAAATAACACGGACTACTTTTATTGCAAAAAACAAAAAAGTAGGCCTGGCTATATTAAGACTCGAGTCATATATTAGATGTTCCTGTCCATTAGGTTGGATAATGTCTATTGAGACGTGGTTACGAAGATAAACCGCAATGTTATTATACATGCAATATAATGTTCAACAAGATTAATTGAATTGATATTTCTTAAATAGCGAGTCAGTGGGTCGATCCAAAAACCGCAAAAACCACAACATTGGCTACTCGCCAACAAAATGGTAAACATAAACTTTAATAATATTATACTTAAAGAAATTACTAACACTTAACACAGAGGGATTTAATCCTTTTTCCGCTTACGTACATGTACGTATATATGTCTACAGCACCTCCCAAAAGTTTTTAGACAAAATCCTGTTTTTTTAGAATAAGCCGGGGTGCATATTATCAAGCGCCTTACGATCTATTTTAGTCGTAAATCCTTCTATATAATCTATTGTTAAATTAGGGACTTAAGTCAGTTATTTTTCCCTGATAAAATCTGAAGCAATCCAATTGGTTCGTAGGTCCTTACAGTTGGAATCCTCGGATTTTATAATTGAAGTCCTATGTAATGAAAACAAAATATTTCATCTAATATCTTCCTTGTTAATGAAGGTATTTACAGAAGTGATGAAATTTAGATAATTCTTTACCTTAAAAATATTTAATTTGAATTTCAAACAAATTTGATGATGTCAATCAACAATGTCAATTTTCCTCCGTTGATTAGAAAATATGGAGAAGTTTCCGGCCATATGGAAGGGTAGGTGAGTACTGGTTAAAGATAAAGGTCCAAGAAAGCCAGGTTGGGTGCGCTGGACGCCGTGAAATGACCTAAAATGTGTTGATACGGCGTTAAATCAAATAAATAAACAAAATAAAATAAAAAAATACTTGTGATATATGTGATCAGTTTTTCTCGGAATTTCACTAGTCCAATTTTTTTGAAAAGAACTGTATAATTATTACGAGTTTTTACAAGGGTTGGCTACGATGATGAAATAAAGTGGTTTAAAAGTTTTCGTCCTATCCCATATTCGTGTCTTCCTGATTTAACTTAGAAATATTTACTTTGAAGTGACACTGTTATAATAAATACTTACAATAAACTCATAATCACGATAAACTTTGACGCTTTTATTTCTTTAATCATTATAATGTGGGTCGTTTGGCCAATATTTTGGACACTTGTTTTGGAAACTGAAATCGTATGATATTTTATTTGAGGGGTGGGGAGTGGGGGTGAATTATAGTCAGTCAGAGCCTCTCTGTTTTAATTGATCGTAGAAGTTTCGGTTAAGCGTGTTTTAGTCATTATCACTTATCTATTTGAAATAGTGACTACGTGACTAACTGTTATCACGTGACTAACTGTCATCACGTGACTAACTCTTATCACGTGACTAACTCATCCACTATCAATATTAGGGGAAATCCCTTTATTTAAACCACATCACGACATGCTGATCCTTAATCTATAAATAAATTTAGTTTTACGTAGAATAGGACTGAATACAACATATCATTTTAGTGGCATAACAGATTGGTGTTCGTCGCAATTACGATAATTTGGCGATACATGTACTCTCATATATTTGTTCATCATCGAAAACTCGGACCATTATAGTACATTTTTAAAACATAATTACGACCGAATTTTTGTCGTAAAATAGAAAGTAAACTGTTACTGCAAGTTCCGCTAGAAAGATAATTTTGTTTCTGCAAACTCAGATTTAGAAAAGTTGATATTTAAGTTGAAAATCTATGAAAGGGTCGCTTTAGATAACATAACATTAGTTTTTGATGTCTATATTTAAGTTAGTTTAGCTCCAAGCGGGTTAATGTCAAAAGTCACTCAGTTTGTCATTTCCGACTCTCCTTGAAATGTCAGACGCTTTGGTTATCAGGCAATAATAATTTCAAACAAACAAGAAAATTTGTTGTAATTCAAGATTCTGTTTTATACTGGGTTTATGCTGAACGCTGTGTCAACACAATTAAGGTTATATTACGACGACCAACTCACCTAACCTAGCTTTCCCAGACCCTTGTCTATAACCAGTACTCACTTACCCTTCCATAAGACCGGTAACTTCTCCATATACCTTTCTAATGGACTACCTTTCCACAAGACCGCATTTATGTTCGAGAATATCGAACGCATACCCAGTATATAAATCAGCCGGGTTAAAGTATGTGCCACTGGCTGCTGAAATAGAAATTAACATTTCGAGCTTTCAAACTTTACTGTATTTTCACGTTCAGTCCCACAAGAAAGGATCGAGTGGTTAACGAACACATGTTTTTTCTTCACCCATATGTTACTATCTCGATCTAACTACAATCTTGATAACCTCTGGGTTCAAGAATCTTGATTATTTGATTACAAACAGAGATCAGCTTATCGTCTGTAGACATGACCACTGATAGATTTCTTAGTTCTGATATGAGAAACATATACGAGTACATTACCCTCTAAACAAAAGTCTGTGGCCTCTAAAAATCTATGGACAAAATCCTGTTTTAAGGTTAAACTGTTTCGCAGTTACCCACGAAAAAAGAAACGAAATGTATTCTGAGCACATTTCAAACTCAGTATTAATTATTGTGTCAACATTTGATTCAAATTTAGTATGAATTACTAAGCTTTGATTATAGTACAGCGAATCTAGCTCAGATGACCACGTCTCCTTAGCGACCATTTGTATTAAGCGACTACTCCGAGTTGCCCCCGAAATTTTACTATATATATATGTATTTTTTGAGATGCAAGATCAGTTTTTTCTAATTTCATTGGTCCAAGAACATTTGCTGGCACTGTACACGTATGTCAGATGAGTGCAAACCGATCTTTATCGTTGTATTATCAGTTAGGTACAAAATAGATTATTCACTGTGTTTTCTGGTAAAATAATTAATAAGTCTTGCTTCATACTCAACGTGTGGTCAACACTCATTGCTAACTGGTTATCACTCGAGAGATTTAACCTAGCAAACAGGCCCTACCCACTATGTTAGAACATCTAGTCCCGCAGATTACAAAGTATTGATCCGTCGTATAAACAACCATAAAAACAATTCTTTCACTGTAGTGTGAGTACGATGCACTCCAGGCAGTGGTTGTTATTCATTCACAAAATTGATATAGTTGTGTTATTGATTAAATAATGTGCGAGAGAGATGTCAGTTATCATTCATTGATAAAACATGAAGTCGAGTGTTACATCAAATCAAAGTACTGATAGTACTGATTAGACGGTGCTACTGTGAAAAAATTTCACCTTCAGTCGTTGTCGGGTTAAAGCTAAGAAAGTGACCCTCTTGACAACCGTCAACACTGATTTTACAACTTATTCAGCACAATTCTGGTTCCGCATGTTAAGAGAGGGTTTTATTTAATGTAAAAGTTTTATGACGAATAGAATTATTAAAGCTTTTGTTTTCGAGCCCCTTTTGTTATTCTACATTGTACGGGTACTTTTAAAAGTAAAGTAAAATTCCATTATATGTGCCATCAGAGTTGGTAGTCTCAATAGCGTACTGGAGGCGGTTCTCCTTGCAAATAAAGCATTTGGGACTAAAACTCGTCAAAAATTTGGGACTAAAATCGACAAAATTTTGGGACTAAAACTCGACAAAAATTTGGGACTAAAACTCGTCAAAAATCATATGATTTTGCAATAACCAATGTGGCCTTTATATCGGAACTTTATTGTATTACATTCTGTGATTTCAAAACATAACCTATTATAGTCATATATGTCCAATAGTTCAATTTCTAAAGAGTGTTTTATACGTTAAAGGCTGGACTTCATTTCTTCATTTTACCGGGTGGTAAGCAATAAAGCCGTTTAGGAGAAAGGGGGAGGGTTTGACCTATGCAAGCAGAGGTCACCAACAGCTAAATTCTCTAAAATTGTAAACAAATTCTCTCTAAATTTACTACAGTGTTTATATTGATAATTCCAATGCATGCTCTGAGACAAGTTTTAGACACTTAGAGACAGTAAAAATACTTCAGGTATATAATCTATGAATCAACAGTCATGGGAACTTTCTATGAGAGGCAGCGATAATATAATAGTACTGGCTCTCCGAAGTTCGTGAACTCTCTTTTGATTGGCTTGATGAAGGTTATGAATCCCTAAGCATATATCTATCCTTTGTTTAAGCTCTAAAACCTATGAAAAGTATTGACGTCATTGTTTTCTATATTTTCAGGCTGGACCCGTAGAAATTGTGCCAGGATTATATCTAGGTGATTGTATCCATTCAGGGCAACAGGGAACTCTCAGGGACCTTGGAATCACGTGCCTTCTCAACGTCTCAACCACGTGCAAGAACCTGTTTGAACAGGACTTTAATTATATGAACATTCCGGTGAACGACAACGATACAGCTAATATCTCTTGCTGGTTCAACGAAGCTATCAGTTTTATAGGTAAGTTTTTCCTAGAAACTTTGTACATACAGGGGTGGCGCCTTGATGTCCTTGAGGGGAGTTCTTATTGCTGACAGGAACAGCTTTATCAGAGCCCCAACCCTGCCCCTTTTGTCCCTGTCCCCTGTTCGCTCCTCCATATGCCGGAATAGTCACTTAGAAACCTCAACCCCTATATGCGCAATGCTCATTTTCCCAACGTCCAGCCCTCTTTGAATTTCAAAAACAATCACTTTATAAAGCTCCATAAATTAAGCACGGTTTGTTCAAACGTCTCTCGAGCCCCATCTGCAACCCCAAACCCTTTCTGTAGACGCTGGTATCATTAATTTCGTTCATCAACTTGTTCCGTCTTTTCTCTCAGTAAATCATTTTCACCTTGACATTCTGTGTGTAATATTATACATGTTGAAGCAAGACTTTGTCATTTAATGTTACAACAAAAAAAAACTCCCAACCTTCAACTTGAAACATGATATCTGCAGTGAAGGTAATTAATTTACTAGCTGTCTACGTTATGATACGGGGGCGAATTGATGACCGCTCATTACCCGCCATTATTTATCGACGTTCGTGCAAAAAATCTTTGGTTGACATTTAAAGTTGACAAATGTATTCAACGTCCTTCCTATTCATTAAAACATTCTCATTATGAAAACTGCTGATGTTGGGAATTGTAGACAAGGCATTGAACATTGATTTTTATATAAAAAAATCCATGGAGGAAGTTTCGTAACAGAATATTTTGTCCTTGTTATTGAATGTGTGGTTTCTACGGTCATATCATGTTTGTAACTTACCGTAGTTTTCCTATAGTGTAGCGAACCTCTACTTTTGTTTACATGTATATGGTCACTCGGGAATTATGAACTTTTGGAGCTTGAAAAAACGAGATTTAACCGGATTCGAAATGATGTTGTCGTTTGTGTTGATGATGATAATATTGTTATTGTTGTTCATGATGATGTTGATGATGATGAAGACGTTAATGGTGTTCTTTTTGTTCAAAATGATTGTCATGCTACTTATGATAATGATGATGATTTTGTTGTCGCTGTTGTTGTTGATGTTGATGATGATAATGATGATGATGATGATATCGTTGTTGTTCATAATGATGGTGATGCTTCTACCTTCTACTTCTAATGATAATGATGATATTGTTGTTGTTGCTCATAATGATGATGATGATGATGATATCATTGTTGTTGTTTAAAAGGAGTGTATAGAAACATCAGTTGAAGATTTTAATGATCACCATGACAACTAAAGAGAAAGTAACAATCTTCTCTTCTAAGACTTAGTTTTATGATAATTCACTGACATTAATTTCACTTTTTATTCAACACACCCACGCTGCTGGTATCTCAGACAGAATTAATTTGTCTTGTAAAGATCTAACTTGGTTTTCCTGATGTATAAATCACCATAGCTTTGCTTGATAGAATTTTTCTACATATTCTATCTTTGGACATAAATCTTGTTTTTGTATTGGTGGTTTTTCGTTGATTATTGTGTCAATGTATTAAAGTGAGACTATTCAGTTCGCTTTCTTGTTTAGTCCATACAGTTTTTTCTACAACTGACTGAGCTGTTTCGAAACTCCAAACAGAGGCATTCTTTGTTTTTGTGACTACATGTAGTCAAATTTTTATCTGTACATGTTTTTTGGGGGGCGGGGTAAACAAAAAAGTTATAACTTAAAAACGGCATCACTTAACTAATATTTTTCTACATTTGTAAAGCTTCTGTTCTTTTCACTATTCACTTACTGTAGTTGTGTGCTATTATATTCATTTCCAAGGAACGTTCATTGGGGCACCTATGTAGGAATTGACCTAGAAATTCATTTAAACAATCGAATCAAAACAAACCCAGTGTTTTCAATGCTTTGATTGACCCACGTGACTAATTTGCATATTTATTTTATATTTTCAGATAACGCACGTGAGAATAACGGCAAAGTTCTTGTTCATTGTCAAGCTGGTATCAGCAGATCTGCCACAGTGTGTATCGCTTATATCATGTATAAAAACAGCATGTCACTAGAGGACGCTTTCGATCACGTGAGGTCACGACGTGGAGTTATCTCCCCTAATTTAAACTTTATGCAACAGCTTAAGGAGTTTGAAAAAGACGTTTTAGGCCCCAAAGTGTTTGATATTTCCGAATCCGTGTCGTCAATCTCTAACTCACTTGCTTCTGTAGACTTTGAAGTGAGTTCTTCATCAACATCGATTTCAGACTTTTCAGCATCGAGTGGAGCATTTGACTTCACGTTTGCATCAGCCTCAACTCTACCGCCTATTTCACCTAAAGAACTTTTGTCTCCAAGCTAGAGTGCTGATGTACTTAGACTTTGGAAGACGTTCTCGAGCCTACAATGCTCAAAAAGTGGCGATATTTGGTGCTGTTTATTTTGACCTTGACGGTCAACAAATTCTCTTGTCATGCCCCGGTGACGTGTAAGGTAGACGTAAAATGGAGTGGAGTGTATGACTGAAGCAAGGAGGATGTTAATAATCACTGTTTGATGAAGAACTGTGACTTGTACTGGTTTACAAGTTTGGAATTATGCATAATTTGTACCATGTTTACTTGCAATGCAATTTTAAAAGCTTTACTGTTCAGTTTTGGTGTATTCAGTGCCCTTCAAAAGTTCCTTGACAAAATTCTGTTTTTAGAGCGAAGAAATTCATATTGTAAGCCAAAAAATCATCTTTGCAAAATCAAAATTAATTGGTTTATCAACACATTATTTAAACCATATTACATGAATAAGCTAAACGTGTAGTAAAATACATAAATATGTGTTTTTCTCAAAATTTCTTTGTCCAACAACTTTTGGAGAGTTCTGTATTTTTGTTCAGTTTAATGGATGTTAGTAAGTGTACATATGTTATGTTATGTTGGATACTAACATTTTTGTGTCATTTTTTCTGCAAATTTTTGTACATTTGTTCAATGGAGAAAAATAGTTGTATTTTTTTTTTCAATGAAGAGCTTTTTCGTTACATAGCATAATATTATTGATTTATATTATAATTCTATGACAGTGTGTTTAAATGGGAATATAATGTCATAATATGCTATAAATATGCCAAAATATAATAATGTTGTATAAAGTTCATGACATACGGACTACGAAACTCTAGATCAAGAGTGATCTCCCTTATTCTCATTTACGCCTACTGTTTTAAAAAAAAGAATATTTTTGGAAACAATTTATAGTTTATTTTTCATAGTTTTGTGTATTTTTTATCATTTAAGCATAATCACAGAAATTGAAATTTGAAAATGTTGACAACTCAGTCAATATTAAAATTTTGTTAATTGTACATGTATATACGTTTGTAGTTTCATATAAAGAACAATGCTCAAGTTTTCATTAACAATCAACTTGTACTAGGTTTGAACTAAAACGACAAAGTTAACTCAGGAAACATTTAACTGTAAATCATACAGCTTGAAGTCAATCTCCTTTAATAGATATACTTTTATTTTAGACACGTCACGTATACACGAATATACGAGAAAAGAATTTTCAATTAGATTTGCTAAAAGTCGGTATGTGTTAGTATGTTTGTGACTTTTGTTTTATATTTTTTTCACAGTGTATACGTCAGTCTATGTTAAAAATATAAGGAATTCATGTTTTAGTCAATTTCACAGACTGGCAGGTAATTCTAAAATCTCGAAAAATAACCAAACTTTCGTTTTAGAAAAATGTTCAAGTTGCTGTACCGTCAGCGCTTTGATTCTGTACATTTGTCGTACGATAGATAAATACTAGTTTTATACCTCTCTCTCCCTCTCTCGTGACTTTATAACATTCGTATTGCCAATCCTATATGACTAATATATTGTTTACAGTTGTCATTCAATACAAACTCTTCTTTTTTTCTAAGTAAAATGATCTTTTTTATTGAAATTAAAGGGAAGCAACTCACTCTGTTGTGTTTTATACAACAATCTTTACAGAGTTGTCTCCCTTCGTTTTGTCAAGTTACACGTTTTGTCCTTTTTGTAAACAAAAGAAATTCGAAGACTTTTACAGAAAAGAACAACAATTTAACAGACTTTCATAATATCTAATTTTGCTTGCAAATGCCAATTTGGAAACGAGAAATATCAGGCTAAATTCAGAGATATGATTTTTCGACGTACGTTGATTTCTATCGTCAAGACGTCAAGCTTGATCTTAGCTTACAGTTAATGATTCTACCAATCATAGGCGACTGGCACGGACCCGAAACAAAAACAATATATATATATATTTAAGGTATATTGCTTCGAAAATTGAAAGTTTTTTTTTAAAATACGTTCATCTTTGTATAATGCTGTTGCAACTGTTCTGTCGACTGAACAATGTCTGGGTTTTATGGGGTAGTTGAAATCGGCCTATGAATTTATTTTTCGGCATGTACAAATGATGTTGGTGTCATGCAAAAGGACGGAATCTTAGCTATGCATGCATGTATAAATATGTGGAACAATTCTTTATGTTAGAGAAAATATCCACTAATTGAACAAGAAAAAAAACTACATTTCGTTAGTAATATACCGTTATACGTATATGTTGTTTTTTGACTCGGAGCAATGCAGATCGCCTATGTAACTTACATGGTCTATTCTTTGTACATTTTACTGTAAATAGAATCAATACGAATGATCTAGATTTATAAATAATTTCTTTATAAAATTGTTTTCATTGTTTGTCAATTGTTATAATAAAAAAAATCTGATATGAATTTTATATGTTTGTCTTTTTTTTCCGACATCTCGTACTCGGACATTCTCGTACCCAGAGTCTAGTAGAATTCTCAATACTAGCCCAAGAATATTGATAACCTCTGGGTACGAGAATGTTGTCGGAGGATCAGAGTGATTTATTCTACATCTTTATTTACGAATGTGGAGCAATTGTTGGGAAGTTTTATGTAGTACAAAGCCATTAGACGGAACTTAATTAAAATTTATAATTTCGTGGATGGATTTATCACCATAGCAACCAGTCTTTATAGCAAGCTTTCATCAGCACTGGATATTACATTTTGCTGGACCTAATGAAAATTTACTTGACCAAAACATTATTATAATAGTTTGCAGTCTATTTGAATGATTTAGCATTACTTTTTCTAAAATTAATTTGACAACAGTGGTACCCTCTCAGCCAAAAGTTATATATACAGGCGCCTCGTGCAGAAATTGACACATGAAATTGACAAGCTTTCCTATCAGTTTCAACGCTCGAGCGCCTCGTGCAGAAATTGACACATGAAATTGACAAGCTTTCCAATCAGTTACTACGCACGAGCGCCTCGTGCAGAAATTAACACGTGAAATTGACAAGCTTTCCAATCAGTTTCAACGCACGAGCGCCTCGTGCAGAAATTGACACATGAAATTGACAAGCTTTCCAATCAGTTACTACGCACGGACGCCTCGTGCAGAAATGATCACGTGATATTAACAAGCGTTCCTCTTAATGTGAACGTTCGATATATTAATAAATATAAGCAAATAAGTGATTTAAATAAATCAGTCAAAATGACGAACTCGTTAATTCTTTGACGTTATTATCAAATTGATACTGGGCGGGAATTACGACGAATCACTTCAATTAAAAGATTTGGTTTTTCTAGCATGGCGATCAGTCAACCTACTCACCGTTCCTGGAAAGGTTGAATCTGAGGACATAGGTGTTAACGAGTTACTAGGTGCCTACTGCCGTCAGTGACTGGCAGCTGCCCTACATAATTACAAACCAGTAGTAGGAGGGAGAATGGTCGTAGAAATTCTACTTCTACGAGAATACTGCACTCCCTCGTTACTTTGAGGATTATGTGCAGGCACTGGCAAGATTAAAATTGGGTAAAAAATAAAAACAGATTTAGTGATCACTTATTTACAGTGATAAACAAGAAATATAATATAATACAGTGTTACTTTAAAACTTTGTACATAATGATTGCTGATTAATTAATGTTCATGGTTGATAGTACGACAGGGACAGTGACAATCAGTTTAAACCCGTCAAGTGTAGTTGCTTGGTGTGCAGCAGCTGGCAACTTGTTCCACTGAATTACAGTTCTTGGAAAGTAAGAATATTTATAAGAGTCTTTGGACGTGCTAAGTTTAAAAGAATAGAGATGGCTGCTGTTGCCTTGTCTTGTTTATGATGTGTTGGATATAAGTAAGGTAGGGCCAGGGTGTATACCAATAAGATTATAGACACTTTTATAGAGTATTATAAGTCGAGCCCTTGTTTTTACAGTAATTATTTTATTACCAAGCTTCACGAAAGCATGCCCTACCCGTAAATCAAAATAACGATCCCTTGATCTGTAGACTTGCGTGCAAACAACTGAGTTAGCTGGGCGGGTTAATTGTAGCGATCTATTGTGTTCAAAACAATATCATTCACAACAACTTAATAATAACATGATGAAGTAAAAAAAGATACACCCATGTCAACGCAGGTAAACAGTCTTGACATCAGTGGACGCATATAGACATGAAATTATCAGTACATTATCACCTGTAAATTGCTTGTTGTTATAGAATCTAATGACGTTTAGTTCAAACAAAAAAAAACACTGTTTATAAAAACAATACAATGAACTAACCCACGACGAGGGATGCTCAGGATGACTTTAAAAAACCCCAATTGTAATATGTTTTACTTGTGTATTAGTTGTTGGTGTAATGGAAAGCGTTCTACCATTACAAGCATGATTTACCAAGTGGTGGTGGTTTATCCACCATGCTAATTTTGTTAAAATGAATTACACAAATTTTATTTTCAATACTGCCTACCCCTGAAATGAATTGTCTCATTTTTAATATTTACCAAAACATGTTTTGTTTTTTTGGTACGCACTATATATAGTTTTGAGTAACGTACTAAGGGCGACAAATATAGAAATGTTTACTAATATAAGACATGTTTTTATTTAGAGAACAAATTAATGAAAAATATCTAAGAACAGTAAATATCTCAACCACGAAGAATCTCACACGAAGAATAAAGACTCATTAAAAACACCCAGCCCTGTGTTTACGCCAGCGTTCATAGTCACGTGGTCAACAACATTTACTTATAAGGTAAACACACACATGTTTTTCGACGATGATTTTTACAGAAAAATAATCAAATGACATCATGTTTTTATAAAACTTTTGTTTTTAGAAAACTGCAACATTTCCTTCTCCGAAAACTGGTTCACAATTTGAGGGTTGCCCGCAAGACTGTAGTAAGTGGATTGCGTTAAAGTGCGAGTTACGACAGTCTTGCGAACAACCCTCGATATATAACATGTTTATTTGTATAATAAACTATGGGTGTGACTATTGTTCATGGGGCGTATCATTCTCGTACCCAGAGGCTATCAGGATTCTCGATACTAGCACCGACAATCTTGATAAGCTTTGGGTACGAGAATGGGGCGTATTGACAAAATTAAAACTCGGGGTACGAGAATGGTGGCGTATTGACAAAATAAAAAACTCGGGGTACGAGAATGGGGGGGCGTATTTACAAAATTAGAAACCCTTGGTACGAGAATGGGGACGTATTGACAATATAAAAAACTCTGGGTACGAGAATGGGGGCGTATTGACAATGACTTAAAACTCTGATACCTTCATAGGAATGAACTATCGATATTCAAACGTTTTGCATGAAGGAGATTGTATCGCGAGTATAATGAATTCAATGTTTCTTTATTAAAATAAAGTTCTAAAGAAACACAATATAAAGATGTAACCCGATAAAAATCCATGGTCCGAACTGAGATTCGAACCCACGACCTCTCCAGTTGTAAGCAGACACTCTACCATGTCGCCATAAAAGCTAGCTTGAAGGCAAGGAAGTACAAGTGCCGTATTATACCTCAGCTACAAAGGCTGTTCATTAAACACATGTTTTATTCTTATTCCCAACGTTTCGGGGGGATAACCCCGCCCCCCCGCCCCTTCTTTAAGGGGCTTTTAACCGGATTTTCTTATTAACAATGTTTACGTCGTATGAAGAAGGGGTGGGTTATCCCCAATGAAACGTTGGGAGTAAGAGTAATAAAAAATTGTGTTTGAGTGAACAGTCTTTATTTGAATAATATGATGTTTTTACATATTTATTATTTTACATTTTATATAATTATGTTATAATTTCTGGTACCAGTTTATTTTTACATCTTTTCCTTTAAAAATTTGACCATACGGGGCTAAAAAATCGTCAAAAAATGCATTATTTGCAATAATCAAGATAGTTCTTTATAGCAGGGCTTTTATGTAGTAACATTACACATCGTTCCTTGAATGTTGTAGTTTTGTTTGCATTTAATGAGGGTCCGTCCGCTCCATAAGGATACATTATGTGCAGACCCCAGGTCCTCGAATGTTTTCAAAATGATTACATTTTATATGGAATCCCAACAGCAGCTTTGATGACGTCACTGAAATGATCACTCGTTGCATACGCACCACAACCTCCAAAATGAAGCTCAAACTTGGACATGAATTTATCAGGTATTATGTCACTGGTAACTAGGGTTGATGTATCAATCCATTGCCTAGCAACCGCTGGTGAGTAGCCATTATTATGTAATGACAATTCAGCATGGTTAAACAAAAATACAAAATATCCATTTGGGTTGCCATCACAGTTCGTAAATTCTATGTTGTTGCCATTTGACCTATAACCTTGCCTCTGACCCCTCTGGTTGCCCCCTAGCGGATTTATTCCAATAAAAATATAAGGGTCCATTTTGCTGTTTTTGAAACCTTGGTATCCAACGTGACTGTCGTACTGCACGGATAGTTGACGATCGGCATAACGAGATAACTGTTCTATACGAGTGTGATACTGATGTCCGTTCGTGCGTCTGTGCCGAAATATCACGTGACTTTGATCATTAGATAATTGGTTGATATCAACCTTCATGTAGGTATCTGGGGATATAAATGTATAGCCATGTTTGTCCATCATTAAACAGTAGACTGTGAATGGTTGGTTCTTGAAGTAAATTACATAAACACCGCTTGATTTTACACCAGCTCTTATCAAGTCCATGCAGGAACCTGAAAAGTACAAATATAATCTTAGTTACTAAAGTCACTATACGAAGATATATTCATTTACTACAGACATAAAAACTGGTCTTACAAACGTGAAGTTATTGAAATAAAACATGTATTAGAGACACCATAAACATGTCAAACAAGTTTGCTTTTTAAGTTCAGGTTTTAAAAAGCCCCAATTTCTTAAAAAAGGGGTCCTTTTATAAGAGCATACTGAATTCTTTTTTTGTCTTAATTGAATATTGAATGATCCAATATTGCTATAGAGTTTAATCATATAGTTTAAATGAAGTTTTTTCCCTATTACAAGATTTCCTCTTCAACGAAGTAAAATTATTTTGAAAAAAATCGAAAAATATGTTTAAAAAACAATCACGCAATAATAGCTCAATTAAACGTTTGGATACTAATAAGGGACTTTAGTCAGTTATTTCCCCTTGAATAATCATCAAATAGGTTGGTCCAATTAGTTGGATTACTTGGATTTTACTCTTATTTTTAATGTCAATTTGCCAAAATTAATCTTTAATTTTTTTTTTAAATCATTAAATTTGTTTGAAAATCAAGCTAAGTATTTTTAGGGTAAAGATCTATCTAAATTTCATAACTTCTGTAAATATCTTCATTAACAAGAAAGATATTAGATGAAATATTTTGTTATCCTTACATAGAAATTCAATGATAAAATTCGAGGATTCTAACTGTAAGGACCTACTTACCAATTGGATTGCTTCAGATTTTATCAGGGAAAGATACTTGACTAAAGTCTCTAATTAAAGCGCTATATAATAAATAAATGGCGCACCAAATCTTGAACTAATGTTTCTTACTATAACAAAATATAAACAACTGTTCGTTATTTTTTTATATCATAATAAATTATACAAAGCAGTCCTACCTGGTCTATTAAGTGAAGCAATTTGGTTTACTTGATTCGACAATGCATCCAGTTTTGAAGACAAATCATTTATCTGTGTGGCTACATCAGCGTCCAGTTTCAATAACCTTTCATCGTGATCGTCAACTCGTCCTTTAAGTTCAGAAAGACCAGATTCCAGATCTTCATAAACTGCTTTTGTGTCATCGTCAGTATCAGAGAGACGTTTGAAGTTTTTCTCCCATTTCATACTGTGTTCGTTTATTTCATTTCTAAGTTTGTCATTTTGTTCTCTGAGGTTTTTCTTTTCTTCGGAGAATGCAGTTTTCATTCTGCTCAAAGTTTCGATAAATGGTTCCATATTCTCCCTACTTGGTTCTATGACTGATATTACTTTACTTGTATTTGTAGAATTCATCGGTTGAATGGAAGTAAACTCAATTTGTTCTACGGCTGTCCATAATTCTTTAATATCGTCTTGTATCAGAGTGATATCTAATTCATACCTAGATCAATGAAATAAACTCTGAAGTTTAGTACTAATGTTCTGCGCTCGCTTGTGAAACAAGTTCTTATAACTTATAATAATCATTATTGAGTCCGCTTCTTGGTCACCCAGTACTGCCGAGCTAGTAGGATAAAGTTTCTTGCTCAAGGAAACAATGTATGTTTTGGATGTGATTTAAACCAACATAAGCATCGTAACCACTCGACCACGCCCGCTTCTATGCTAATATACCTTCCAGTACACCAAGCTAGTAGGATGAAGTTTCTTGCTCAAGGAAACAACGGGGTAGTTTGTGGGTGGGATTTAAACCAACATGGAGCTAGCTATCCAATGAGTAAACACCAGTCAAGCGTCGTAACCACTCGGCTACGCCTGCTCCTTTGCTAATATACATAACACAGTAGCCTGTTTAATTACCCTAAACGTTCCAAAACTTTCCGTAACGATACATTCGGAACTCCTCGGCCATTCGCTGCAAATAATTTTATCTAATAAACAAATATTCGATCGTTCAGGCAATGAGTGATGTTTCAAAATTTATGGACGAAAAAAAAAACGAAACATCACTCATTGCCTGAACGATCGTATATTTGTTTACTTCAACACCGGTAGTTTCAAAATAGCGTCTAAAAATGTCCGAGATTATTCGCAGCGAATGGCCGAGGAGTTCCGAATGTATCGTTACGGACCGTTTTGGAACGTTTAGGGTAATTGAACAGACTACAGGCGTCTATTGTTTGTTGACTTATTTGGATTTTACGCAGTTCATAAACAAACATGTATATAAAAATGAATACATGTTTATAGCTTTCCAGTTATTTACGACCCCAATTTTCTTGCCTCTTTTCTTTGCAGTACTGACTCACTCTTCAAGCGAATAGTTTTAAACGATCATTGTAAATAAAATTCATTTTGTGTCGTTTAACTTCACATTAAGAATATGGTTTTTACAATACATGAATTACATTTATTAAGTTTATTAAAATAACATAATTAAGTAGTTCGCTAACCACATCCTTAGTTTTCAACGGTAATTTTTAGTTGGAGAAATAAATTTATTAAACAATTAAAGTTTATGATATTTGGTTAGATAAATTTAAATCAGTTAGGATCTGCAGTCACGTGATATACAACTATATTCAAGGTTAACAAGAATATCCTTTTCTAGAAAAAATGAATGCCATTATATAGCGCATAGAATATCTGCTGCATCTCTTTTCTTGAAAATTCCCAATTGATCCTGTGATTATTCATCATCGGCTTCAAATCTTACCTACAAAAATTAAATAGAATGTTACATTTGCTCATATTACAAAACTATAATTTGTGTAGAGGATTTAGAATAACTATCAATAAAACATAAATACCTCATTTCCAATTTCGACAATTGTTTCTCAAGACTTCGTTTCTGACAAACAACTGTTCCAAGTTCTTTCATTATCACCAAAACACTGATCAGAATTATGAACTGTATTTTAGCCACCATTATTGAATCAGCTAATTAATCAAACTAGCTTCAGTCACATAAATAAACAAATGTGGTATAACCTTAATGTTGGTTCAACTCAATCAACGGCACATGTACGAGTTCGCTCACATATTCAAAGACTGTAAAATACAATATGCTATAAAAATTCCCCTGAACATTATTTTTTTAAGTGTTCCTTGTTGTTTACGGAGAAATAATCACTTAAGATTTAAGCCAATCAAAAAACGAACATCATTAAACGACAACCACACTTCATATAAACATTGAAAACAAAAACATCAATTAGATGTTTAACCTCGGAGCTCAAGTAGTGTACGTACCAATTGTACCAATTTATATAAGTGTTACTGCATAATTATTTAACTAAACTAAGTTGAAAAGCCTAAATATAGTAAATAAAAGAAACAGGAAGAGGAATTGAAATTCTTTTTTTTTTCATCCTTAAGTATATAGCCCGTCTGTCTGGCTTAGTCGGTAGCACACGAGTCTACTGATCGAGAAGTCAGGGGATCTATTCCCAGGGGGATACTTTCGTAGAGTTTGGTCATGAGATAATTTCTACAGCTATTCTTCATCTTAGTAATCATTTATCATGGTTCTTACATAAATTGTTTTACATGGGAATTCAAGTTGCAAAAATCACACCACTTCTTAAAAACACGGTAATGTGTCTCACTAATATAAAAAATATCACTGTTAAGTCAAGTGCTACACTTGACTTTCTACGAGTAAATCTTGAACTCTACCTCAAGACTGCGTGAAAAGATTAACCTATCTGACCCTCAACAGGTCCAAACTAAGAAAAATATGCATCGTATATATACGTGGTCCTTATAATTGGGTAGCCTCACACGACTATGTAACATTACTCGTATATTCGTCTTTAATAAATCTAGAGAATAATATCTGTCAAAATTATAACTAATGACTACAAATCAAGGCAAGATTGTGACGTGTATTATGTGGTGAAAGAATTTAAGTGACCCTACGAACTGTGAAGTTTACAAGGCAAGACGACGTTCCGGTACAGGGAGATATTCATTGTCGTCAGTAGTTTAGACCAATCCGCCGCGTTCTTGCATATATCAACGAAACAATCTATTTTCGTATAAACTAGAATAGAAATATTATGCGATTTTTATAACGTTATTAAAATATTTCGAAAAGTTTCATTCACATTTTTCAAAGAAGTTTAAAAAATTGAATAAAATTACTTTTCTGTTTTTCATTTTCTTAAGCGGTAGCTGTTTACCGCCATTTTGTATTTATAAAAAATGTAAACAATAGTGAAATTAAAATCTAACAGTTTTTAAGACTAATGCGCTCTAGTTAGTGATCAACATCTAAGCAGTCATGTTTATCAAACAGGTATTGAAGTGCCACAGCCCTTATTTTTCTTACACTGTCACGTACGGGTGCAAGATCTATGCATTTGTCAACGCGTTACTCGACTCCCGGCTTTTCTTAGTTTCTTGGACTGCAATAAGGCAGAGCTTTTTTTCAGTAATTGGGGAAGGGGCCTGAGGCCTTTTTATATATAGAACATTTGGGGAAATTTTATCGCAATTTCATACAAAGGGGAACAAAATATCCAAAGTAAACACCAAATTTGGGGAAAACTGCATGATTTTAAATAAATTTCAAGAGGGGAAGGCACCTGTAAACGGCCCCTGTTATATAAGGAAAAAAAGGGCTGTAAGGTCTCATTATATTTGATCTAGAACACAAGTGTGTGATAGATTCTGCCTATATTTACCCGATACTAACACCCTTCAAGCATTTTTTGTTTAAAAAACACGCAAAATTAAATCATACAGTTTATGAGATTCATACAGTAAGGTAATTAATGCGCAGATGCTGGATCTGATGAAAACGTTGCAGGGCCTTGCAGCATAAATGCAATGGGAGAGAGTGTGGGTTGAAGTTAGTTCCACTAGGAAACAGCTGATCTGAAGCTGCCAACTGTTCGCGCGCATACACATTTAACTGCATTCTTGGACTAGCCAGTGTATTGCGAATCATTTATCTCTAAACAAATAATGTAAATCAAACCCTAAGACCATGTGAGACCATGGCTTGTCATTAATTTGTACAAGATTGTCCAGTTAGACAACCAGCTATGTACTTGACTTGCCTGAATCAAATGTTAAGGAGCAGTAACAAATTGCCTGAAACCAATATGATTAAGGGCAATACAACGCCCTTTAATGTCGAACCTTGTAGCCTTGATAATCAAGTTGATCGGTAAAGATCCAATCTCATTCTACATAAATGTAGCTGTTCTGAATGTTCATATTTAAGTTAAAAGTAAGGCCAGAGCTGCATTCACAGCCACAGGTCATGGTACTTGTGTTTCTGGCTTAATTTTATTATACCCCCGCTTCGAAGAAGAGGGGGGTATACTGTTTTACCCTTGTCCGTGCGTGCGTGTGTGCGTGCGTCCGTCCGTTACAAAATTTCTGTCACAGTTTTCTCAGCAACTATACCATGCAGCAGCCTGAAACTTTGCATATTGCTTCATCCTATAGTCCCATGTGGTGTAAAGCGATTTCATGCTTCTTGCTCATCTACTTCCTGTTTGTCGCATATTTTTAGATTTTGGCGGGGGTATCACTAGTGAGCATTAGCTCACAGATTTACTTGTTATTTATGCTGCCAACTCCAATATCAGTCATGGCTTTACATTTTTTGAAGACTTGTCCCTATTATTATATGTTTATTCATATTAAAAAGAGAAGGGTAAAATAGCAGACATTCTATTGTATATGTTATCTATTTGTCTTTTTACAGATCATTATTCAAGGGTTCCGTAGTTACAGGGAACAAACTGTTGTTGAACCATTTAGCAGTAAACACAATGTAATAGGTAAATTAGATAGATTTATTTTTCTATAAAATGTGAAATAAACATGGCAATTTCATTAAAACATACATAATAGTATATAACAACACATGCATGGAATAATACAGCCATGTCAACCAACATATAGAAAGGATGACACAAAAAAGACAAAATATATTCCCTTATTTCCATTGTGGTCCTTTAACTTAGCAGTGAAAGTAAAAGACTTCTAATATAAATTTTAAATATTATCATTCCCTTTCATTTATCGCATAAAATAGATGGAATATTTAACTTAAAGGCAGTCAAAAAAATAACAAGTCGGGCGTAGGAATTCTACACCTTTGGTTAGTAAATTATTCAGACTTTCTCTTAGGTAACCAACTGTCCATAGAGAGGCTTAGATCCCCAGAGCAAAGCTTTTTTTAAAAAACTAAGCACCAAGTTTCTGCCATGATGTAAATTGTTAAGATTTTTAAATAGTTTATAACATTAATATGTTAGTTGTTGAGCTCTGACTTTTTTATCATGATAAATAATGTTAATATTTTCAGTGGGAAGAAATGGTTCAGGAAAGAGTAACTTCTTTTATGGTAATATTTTTATTATACATGTTCCTATTCATTACAGAAAACCAGAAATCAGTTTTAAAATATTCTAGCTAGCTAATATTTTGAAATAATTTTATTCCTGTCCAAAATAAAAAATAGTTACATAAATGAGTTTGAATTTTACATAGTCCCAGACTGGCAAACTGTAACAATTGCAGTCAATGCTTTATACCTTCTTGAGCACTAGCCAAACATATTTGTAAAAAGGAGAGGGCTAAGTCCAACTATATGAAACAAGCAATTTTCACCAGCCAAGGCTCACTCCAGGCTTCCAGGTATTTAACCTAGGCTAGTGGGGCAATGGCTACACTAATAAGAGTTGAATAATTGATCATTTGTTGTATAATTTCAGCTATCCAGTTTGTATTATCTGATGAGTTCAGTCATTTACGACCAGAACAACGTCAAGCATTGTTACATGAAGGAACTGGACCACGTGTTATATCAGCTTTTGTTGAAATCATCTTTGATAACTCGGATAATAGAATTCCGGTCAGTATGAGTTGAACATTTTTCATGTTCCTAACTATTTAATCACTTGAAGTTCTTAGACCTCCACATTTTTACGTCCTCAACAAACACTGTATATGTAAAAAAATCAATCAACCCGGGTCGATAGCCCAGTGGAATAGCCTTGTGGAAGGGTAGGTGAGTACTGGTTATAGACAATGGTCCAGGAAAGCTAGGTTAGGTGTGCTGGACGTCGTAAATGACCTAAATTGTGTTGACACGGCGTTAACTCAAATAAATAAATAAAAAAGTCATGCTATTTATTGAAAAGTTTTCGTTTTATTTATATGTATAGATTGAGAAAGATGAAGTTGTGTTACGTAGAGTTATTGGATCTAAGAAAGATCAATATTTCTTGGATAAAAAGATGGTCACGTAAGTTTTTTTTTTTTTTTTACAGAATAAACATTTATTTCTCAAATAATGAAACATGATACATGAGCAATAATATAAACCGAAATACAAATACAAAAAAGAGATCAAAACTACATGCATATACCAATTTAATGATCTTTTATTTTGAGTAGGTACATATACCAATCTGATTAAAACCCGATCTAAAATTTTCCGCTCGCTAATTTAGATCTGGCCTTTTTCAAACGAAGGTCACGTTCAGGCGACCTTTTCTCATCATAATATTCATGACGAAATTGCTATGATACGTAACTTTTTTTACATCATCTGCGTCACGCAATTTGAAATGAGCCGCCCAATCGCTGACTGTGAATAATATCGCTGTTAAATTAGCATGCTAAACTTGGTCTAAAAATAGAAATTACGAAATCAAAATGTGATTAATAGTGTTTTGTCTAGATGAAAGCTACGCATTGATTGGTCGAAACAAAGTTCATCTTGACGTGACCTTCCATGGAGAAAGTAGAGATCCTGTACGACAACGCTCTACAGGATATCTGTTTACGGAGATTGATACATATACATAATAAATAACATAAGTTTTCGTGAGCTTTTAAACAGACTATGATTAACATAATGTGTAAAGTCAGGGACCCTTTATTTACAACCAATCTAAGCATAGCTTGAAAGATGAAAGACTATTTAAAGCATTGAAATTTTATTTCTGATATCAGGATTTTTTGGTTTTGACATTCATGTGAGGTGTTATGTGAATTTACAGGGAGTTGCTTTATGAATATTGCGGTTAATTTATGGGTAATGTATCTTTTTGAGGCATCAAATAATTATTGTAAGATGTTTGTAAAGTGATATGTTTTCAATATTTCAGGAAAGGTGATGTTATGAACTTATTAGAAAGTGCTGGATTCTCTCGTAGTAATCCTTATTATATTGTGAAACAGGGAAAGGTAAATTATATATTGCATTATGCTATTATTTCCTTAAGTTAATGCTCGCCTGTTGCAAAAAGTTCCTCAGAAAAAGACTGGGGGGGGGGGGGGCGGGAGGGTCAGCATGCATAAGAGGGTCAATGTTTCAAAGTAACTATATCTGCATATATTGAGGAGCAAAAGAGATAGGAAGAAGAGAAAAGATGAAGAGTGCATTTCCCTTCTTTTCTGCTTAAAAATAATCATAATATTCATTTAATGTAATGTGTAGAGTGTTAAAATAAACCAGTCCATGAAATAAGGATATGAAAATAGCACACACTAGTTTCAAATCTATTTCCTGGGATACTGGTTTGAATTCTATCAGGGGCAGTAAAACCTTTCCATGAAAGTTTGACTATAATTTTAATTTTCCGTCATATATATGGTATATGGAAAAAGTTTCCAGCTTTGTGGAAGGGTAGGTGAATATATGTCATAGACAATGGTCCAGGAAAGTAAGGTTAGGTCTTATAGCCACCATATACAGTATAACCTCTGCAGAGCAGCCCTCTACTGAGCAAATCCTCTGCACAACAACATCTTTTGATATTTCCCTTAGGTGTAATTTCAATTGAATTTAACCTCTGCAGAGCAACAACCTCTGAACAGCAACACACTTAAGTCCCTCCCAGTGGGTGTTGCTAGAGAGAGTTTGTAATGTAAAAACCTAAATGATGTTGACATGGCATTAATGTTGACATGGCATTAAACACAGTATGTAATAATATAAGTCATTTATTGTATATAATATATTGTAGATTAATCAAATGGCTACAGCCCCAGATTCTCAAAGATTAAAGTTACTGAGAGAAGTTGCTGGAACTAAAGTTTATGATGAGAGAAAAGAGGAAAGTAAAGAAATCTTGAGAGAAACTGGTAAATTATCTTATGAAGTTAATTCTTTCTGTTGAAATGCTCATCTTTAATGTTGAGCTTACTCCAAGTTTCATAAAGGTTTCATCATTATCAAATCTGCACTGGGCATCCCACATACTGGGGCAGGCAGCTGGATCAACTGACATATGAATTCCATGAAACCCTGTTAGAAGCATCAGTGTGAGGATGCAAGCAACTCGGCTTGTTCAGTTGGTAGCATGTAAGTCTACTGATTGAAGGGATTCTGAATAATGTAGGGCAGTTGTCAGTCACTGACGAAAGTATGCACCAAGTAGTTGGTTAACAGTTAAATCCAGAGATTTAGCCTTTCCAGGAACAGTGAGTAGGTTGACTGATTGACATTATATGACCAATACAATGTGTTGCTACAGCTTTAAACACAAAAAGATATAAAAAATAAAATCAGTCTTGACACACTTAGGCACTGTCTATCTGGATGCCTCATTTTAATTGCATAGGGAATTGTTTGTGAGTTCAAAAGTGAAAATTCACATCAGCAGAGTCAATATTTGCTGCACTTGCAGTTGAATAAAACTTGACAACATGTTTAATTATGAAACCTTACTTGGAATTACATGTCGTGTTGTATCTATGTTGCAGAGGGTAAGAGAGAGAAAATTAATGATTTATTAAAGTATATTGAAGAAAGATTGGCTACATTAGAAAATGAAAAAGAAGAATTGAAGGAATATCAGAAATGGGACAAAATGAGGAGGTGGGTATTATAACGAAACATATCTCAACCTTCTAGCGACAGTCGCTACTCCATAACACCTTATATAGTCATGGCTAGTCATTGATTGGGCTTGAAGCTTATTGACAATATCAATATATCGAGAAATAAATATTGGCAATTCACTGATATATATCGATTCCTTCTCTGCAGTACTATGCAGATAATTGTATATTTGTCATGAATGTTATACCTTTTGTGGACTAGAACTATTTCCTCAAAGGTGGTTTTGTCATCATTTAGACCTATCAGTTCATATTTTGACAGCGCACCTGTTTCTACTTACGATAGAATCTCGCTAATTTGACTCTTAATAGTGACTTTTATTTATTTACCTACATAGGATTTATTATCCATATTTCAATATGCATATCGATTATTTATCAGAAAATAAATAACGATGATACATCAATATCGTTGGAATCAATGACACCTCTAGTCATGAATGTCTGCAATCTCAGTAAACAGTTATCTTATAGACCCTTGCCATAGCATCTTTCCACATTGCTCAGGGGGTTCATATTCATGTGACCTTAGAGTCAACCACTTAGTGCATAGCTTTTATCTAGATATAGAAGACTTAGTACATGGGTGCAAGTTTTCAGGCATATGCCTGAAATTCAGGTTTTTCACAACAAATTAGACAATGTTTTGCTATTAAATTATGAGGAAAAATGGTTTCAAATTACAGTTTTCAGGTTTTTCAAAATTTTCATCTTGCACTCATGTTAGTTGCATTAGGAGGTCATACCTTCTAATTTTATATAAATTTTTTGCTTATTTTTATGATGCATGTTATTTATAAGCTGTGACAGGCCTTTTCATAATGCAGACGTTAAACGGCACTTTAACTTCTCACTATCATACAATATATTATTGTTATCAGATCTCTGGAGTACACTATACATGATCATGAGCTACGTGATACAAAGAAGAAGTTAGATGAACTACAAGAGAAGAGAGACAACAGTGGAGCTCAGTCACAAAAATTTAGAGATTTACAACAATCTGCTAATGATAGAGTTAAGGTAAGAAATAAGGGCTGCATACATCTGTATTTTCAAATGAGTTGTGATACGGTACGAGTCACAATATTGTTGTTGTGATATTTTCAGCCGGATTATTCACCGAAAAAATTCAGCTGATAGTTTGGCGAACATGGGTGGGCGGGTGTTGTAGCGGTCAGGCGGGTATCTGTTGTCGTTAACAATAGCATCAAAGTTTTCAATTTAGCATATATCTCTGCCAATTATTGTCAGATATTTATGAAACTTCATACAATGAAAACATACAGTAAAAACTCTGAAAATCGGACCTGGCTTGGACTGACCAAAAAGTCCGGTTTTCAGAGGATTCCAGTTTTCAGAGGTTTATATAGAATCACTAATTAAACATAGCTATGGGTTTGTTGGGACATTTCCCTACATTAAATGGATGGTGCAGCTATATCTTGATTTATTTTTCATTAAAGTTTGGTTAATTTTGGTTAGGTAAGTGTAAATTTGCTGAGAAAAGAAAAAAACAAAATATTATAACTTTTCTATACTACTTACATGTACATGTTATCAATGGACTTTAAATGCATTCAAATAAATAATTTTAAATAAATGCATATGATCACATAACAACAATAACAACATCAAATAAACTATTTTCTAATATCTTAATCGAAATAAAAAAGATAGACATCATTATTTCCTTACAACTATTGTGAAAACAAACATGTAGCCTTTTTATTTGTATAAAAACAATATTTGAAATCAAAATATTTTCACAAATTATATCTGTACAACAATACATGTTTATACAAAACAAACATTATAAGAATTCAAAACAATGACAGACAAGTGTTTTTCACACCTGTATAGATAACATGCTTGGATATTTAATTAACAATTGACATCTGCCAGGGATTATGATTAACTAACTGTTACAATACACAGAAAGTTGACACTTGGTGTCCGGTTTTCAGAGGATTTTTATGCATATTTATCATTATAAGCCATGGCAAAAAGGTCCGGTATTCAGAATTCAGAGTTTCCGGTTTTCAGAGGATATTTTTCAATGCATTTAATTGGGGAAAATATGGGATTTTAAAAATCATCCGTTTTTCAGAGGATTCTGGTTTTCCGAGGGTCCGGTTTTCAGAGTTTTAATTGTATCATGTGATGAATAGAATGAGACAGTAACCACAACTCTACCTGCCTTTATTATGGATAATTTACCTTTGTAATTCTTGCATTAAAGTTTTTGAATCTGTCTTTAATGTGGTTTCAACATTACATTTCTGTTTTACAAAAGTAATTATCAAATGAGAAATTTGATTTTAAATTCTTTCCTTCAATTAACGAATGAGCAACATTGAAAATGTTGTAAAAATGAATAATACTTTCAGACTACAAATTTGAAGTGTCTTCAATGGGAGGTAACTCTGACTGTTTTCATGGAAAGGCACAGAATGTTGGCACGTAGATTGTCACTGTAGAATGACAAATAAAACAAATTACCTGAAGCTGTTCCTAAACTATCTTTATTCTCCATGATCATTTTTATTGTTCTTTAAAATTTGAGAGGAATTTTTATCCAGGATAGGGGAAAAATCATATGATTTTGAGAGGGGAATGGGGCCCATTTTTAGCCCCAAAATATGCCAAATGAGTGCCCTGATATTGTTTTTTGAATATCAATATGATACAGAATCTAGTTTACTGGTGAACCTTTAAGGGTCTTCAGTGCCGTCTTGTTTGACTTTCAACATTTTGAACTTTTACCTATGTATTCAAAAACTTTACATTGTAGTCTATCAATAAAGATTTAAGAGATTTAAAAACAAGAATGCAGACAGTGTTTGATGAAAAAGAACAATTACAGTCTGAGAATCAAGAACTTACAAAACAAAAAGCTAAATTAGAACTTACAATGAAAGATATACAAGATGATCTGGAAGGAGACGCTAAAGCCAAGGTTTGTACAATATGTGTGTCCCCTAATTTACCATAATATGTGTATGTGTGTCCCCTGATTTATCATAATATGTGTCCCCCTAATTTACCATAATATGTGTGTCCCCTAATTTACCATAGTATGTGTGTCCCCTAATTTACCATAATATGTGTGTCCCTTAATATACCATAATATGTGTGTCCCTTAATTTACCATAATATGTTTGTCCCCTAATGTACCATAATATGTGAGTCCCCTAAAGTATGTTAATAGATATCTTTTAGACCCCTGTCCTAGGATCTCCCGACACAGCACAAGGGTCACATTTAGATGACCTTTGTTTCGTCCTATCTGCGTAGCTTTTAATTTGACACTATGAACACTATAAAATTGAATTTTTAGCCGGATTTTTCTACAAAAAATATGACTTATTGTTTGGGCGAAATTCTGGCGGGTGGCTTTTGGTCAGGCAGGTGTCCGGTGTCATTAATAGTTGCATTAAAGTTTTTCTTTACCATATATTTCTGCCATTTATTTTCAGATCTCAAAATATAGAGTACATAAGAGGAGAACTGTAGATTGGGTTTTAAACAAGTCAATATATCACCAAGTCAAATGACTTAAATGAATATTTTAATATTCAGCATAAATTTTTTTTCTTGATGCTCCAAATGCAATCACTGGATCTGCTTAGCTTTCAAGTTTTATAAATGTTGACTGTTTTTTATTATAGAAAAAGTTGGAACAAGATTTACAGAAAGTCAATGAAAAGATTGCTAAAACACAAACTTCATTAGAGAATATAACACCTCAATATGAATCTCTTAGAGATAGAGAGGAAGTTTGTACACAATCGTAAGTTTAACTGTAGTGTTTTATTTTACAATGTTATATTTTTTTAACCCTAGATTCTTTATTAAAGTTTTTTGAGTTTTTCATTCAAACAGTTGGTTAAATGCAAGGTCTAAATTCTCAGTTATTGTTTTGAAGTTCTATATTTTTTGAAATGAAGGTAGGAATTTTTCCCTGATAAATGTATCAGCTTCTAAAGTAATGATGTCATAAATTTTCTGTAATTTGATAATTTTAAACTTACTTTTACATCCATTAAATAGGTTTCTGGATGAAATGAGAGCAGAACTGATGTCATGTAAAATCATGTAAAATATCTCTAACAAAACACTGAGAAAAGCATGATGGAAAACATAATATTCACTAATATTTGAGTGAAATCTCTTTTATTTCAACTCATGAGCTCAGAAAATGATATTTTTTACTTATGGTTATGCTACTCTTAAAAAGTATTATTCTGAGCTCACTGTGTGAAATAAAAAATGATAATACATCAAATTCAATAAATATTGTTTATAGGAAAGACTGGGCTTGCCCAACTGAGTTGCCTCATTGTATAAAGTTATTATTATCATTATTATCATTATTATTATCACTATCATTATTATTATCATCATTATTATTATTATCATTATTATTATTATTATTATTATCATCATTATTATTATCATCATCATTATTATTGTCATCATCATTATTATCATTATTATTATTATCATTATCATCATCATCATTATTATCATCATCATTATTATTGTCATCATCATCATCATCATCATTATTATCATCATCATTATTATTATATTTGTAACTCAGATTGGCAGCAGCTGAACAAAGAAGGAAAGAATTATATGCTAAACAAGGACGAGGAAATCAATTCACATCTAGAGAAGATAGAGATACATGGATCAAAAATGAACTGAAATCTTTAAATAAAGCAATTAAAGAGAAAGAAGATCAGGTTAGATTTATAAAACCAGAGCTCGACAAATCCACTTGTCCTATCGTAATTACGAGTAGAAATTGACTCAGGACGAGTTGATCTATCTTCTGGCAGCACTTGTCCTACAGGACGAGTGAATTTCTAGCTACAATAATCAAATTTTAAGTTTGAAATACATAGTCTTATCAATAACACAACAAAATCAGCATATTTCATTACTTGCAATCTGAAAACATTGATTAAATGCTTTTCATTCCTATAAATAGCCTTCATATTCAGTACAACTAATAATATGTTTGTCACTGTTTCATACAAGTTCACAATAAATAGTATTATAGTTAAGTACAGGTCGAGTTAGAATTGCAGCAGGACAAGTAAAAATTCCAAGCTGCTTGTCCTGCAGGATGAGTTGCTTCCAAAACATTAGTCAAGCACTGAAAACAAACCTTCATGATTTTATAATGTTTATGATAGTTCGCAGATGATGGCCTTAATAAGAAGCTCAGGCGAATGTATTCAGTATTAAAACTGATTTTAGTATTTTGAGAATAAAATTCTGTCTATTTCAGTATTTTTTTAATGTAGGTTTTCAGTATTTTCAAAACTTTCAACTTCTACCCTTGAAGAAGAACTATAATTATAATTCATACCTGTGGGACAACCATTGATATCCTCCCTGCCTCGGTCATTGATCCTTAGAATATTTTAAAAATCAATTTAAAATCTGTAACTTAAATATGTCTAATAAAAAAGTTGTTTTATCTTTTCAGATTCGTAAACTAACAGAGGATACTGGTCAGGAAGAAAAACGTCGAGAAATGTTAGAAACCAGAATAACTGTAAGTTTTGTTTAGATGTGTCTATCCCACATCTGCATGTCTGTTGTATAAAAAAACCTTAAAAATCTTCTTGTCCAAAATGTTAAGGATTAGAGATTTAATATTTGGCATATGGCTTCACCTTAAGGTTCTTGTCAACGACTATGTAAATTTTGCTCCTGGGTTCATAATTAGCTTTCACAGAGTCTATAAAAGTTTTCATATAACAGCCCTTTTTTAGTTCTAGAATAATTACTTTGAAACAGACATAGATCTGTTGCGTTCCATCACTTTATCGAGTATTCAAATTCTTCAACTTAAATGTTTTTATTGCTTATTTCTTATGTTAGCAATAAGAATATGTTGGTCAAAGTTGTTAACAAATATTAAAGTAAACTCATTTGTAGTCTACAAAATAAGGATATAAAAATGGTTGTCCAAACAGGTCATTTCAGTAGCAAGCACGGTATCTAGTTAGAAGATTTTTGGTTGCCAAAAGGAAGTTATTGATTGCCAAAAGGAAGTTATTGATTGCCAAAAGGAAGTTATTGATTGCCAAAAGGAAGTTATTGATTGCTCAAAGTGAAAAGTAGTTGTCCTAGGCAACAACACACCCGCTATTTTCATAGACTGCACTTTTGAGCCGGATTTTTCAACAAAAAGTAGTCTAATAGTTTGGCAAAACATGTGCGGGCGGGTGGGCTGGAGGGCGGTTGGGCGTCTGGTGTCGTTAACAATTGCAATTAAATTTTCAATCTAGCATATATATCTGCCATTTGTCAGATCGTTATGAAACTTCATACAATGATAACATACCATGCCATGGACAGAATTAGAAAGTAACCACAACTCTACCTGGCTTTAATATGGATTATTTCCCATTGTAATTTTTGCGTTAAAGTTTTTAAATCCAGCTTTAATGTGGTTTCCACATTACATTTTTTGTACTTTATTTACAGGAAATCAATCAGAAAGTTGAGCAACATAAAGAAATCATTGATACCAATAATAAAAGTTATAATGAAATGAAATCTAGAAAAGATGAATTACAAAATGAAAGAAGGTTTGTACCCTTATCCAGGGCATTTTATCCCCTATTACCAGGGGTCAAGTAAAAGCCCTTTCTCAGTGCATTAACTTATCAAATTTTCCCAGTTCGAAGAAAATAAATGTCAACTTTTTGCAAAAATAAAATCTGTAAAATTTATGTAGATTGATTAGCATTTACAGCTTTGCTCAAGAGCTGCACTGTTATATTAACAGCCAACCAAATTTTCTCAAAGTAAATACAATGGAACCCCTCTAAATCGGAAACCCTCCAAACCGGAATTCTCTCCAAACCGGAATTTTTTTCAAGTCCGGAATATTTCGCCTCTTTGTTCATATAACAAAAACCTCCTCTATTCCGGAAAACCCTGTATTCCGGAAACCGGACGAGTTTTAGCCTAAACTTCATATTTCGTCACGCAAAATGACCCCTGTATATCGGAAGTCGAAAGGTGAGAATTGATAACGGCGAGCTGGATATACGACTCTCGAGAAGGTGATTGTTTCCTTTGTTTAACAGGTGTGCGTGAAATTGACTATTCGTGATAATCGCTATGTAAACATTGAAAGATGTCTTATTGAATGGGTGTGAAAACTATCAAATGTAAGGTAGGGGTTTGTATGTTTTTAGCGATAATTACGCTGGTGGATGGAACATTTAATTGATAATTAAGGATTTAATTCGTTCACTAATTGCATTTTGATCTAAAATGGACCAACCTGTGGTAAACATTGATTGTAGAAAATGATTTGAAAGACGTATGTAATCGATCAATTACGGCGGTGTTTAATTGATATACGATTGACCAAAATTAATTGTTCTATGTTTGAGTCGTAAAAATGACCAATGAAACATATTTATTCACGAATTTAGAGGTTTGAGTAAAATTATCATGTATTAGTCATAATTAAAGCTTTGTGTATTTATATCTGTTTTCTGTTATCTTTCTTTTTATCATATTCTATATTGATGTATCCAGATTTACTCACTATAACTTGCATATAATGATGCAATGTGGAATGGTACAATAACAATGAGTTCTACGAAGTTGTTATCAGCATAATGATAAAGAGCTATAGTTTATGGTGCTATACTTGTTTAGCTTGATTATTCAAAGGTTGTTGTAACAACTTACAACCTTCCAGCCAGCATCTTGTCTCTCAGTACTTAAGCAATAAGATAGAATATAGGTTGTTTTTAATAGAAACAATGATGCCTATTATGGCAAGGATGTAAACCACTCTGTAGATGGCTTTCCAATGAAAAATAGTCAAATATTCACTGACTCAGTCATGTCTACAAAGATTTCTAGTATGCATATAAGACATATTAATCTACGAATATAACTACAGCACAATACTACATCTTGGAATACATGTAGATTGAACTTGTATCAATAGTTAAATATCACAAACACTTAATACAAGATCAATACAGAGTGCCAACGAACACACATGTTAAATATTATAGTCAGAATGTAAAACCCCTCTATTCCGGAAACCTCTCCAAACCGGAATTTTTGCCCGGTCCGGAGCACTTCCGGTTTAGAGGGGTTTTACTGTATTGATTTTTTTTCATGCATCTGGTACATACTAACTGTTTCAGTTGGAAAAACACATAAATTTGAGTTCTGAATATGAACTATTTGGCTGATCAATTGACTCTTTTTTATTAAATTGCCTATCTTACAACCCTACTTTTTGGGGAGATGAAACAAAAAAGAACTCTTTTCAACAGATTATATTTATATAAAACTTGTATTGTATATTTTATATAAAACTTGTATTGTATATTTTATATATCATACTATTTTGTATATCAGTGCTCTATGGAGAGAAGAGAATGTATTACAACAAAATCTTGTATCAACTAGAGATGAACTTAGTAAGAAAGAGCAAGCTTTAAGATCTATGACTGGAAAGGTAATATAATACGTATAGAGTAAAAGAGATGTTACAACCATAACATTAAATTAACCCCTTGCATATTTCATTTGCCCACCAGTTACCTAATTATCAAGGATGCTTTAACAATCTAAATATGCATTCGGAACTCCTCGGCCATTCACTATGAATAACCTCGGACATATTTAGACGCCATTTTGAAAAAAACGGTGTTGAAGTAAACAAATACACGGTCGTTAAGGGGATGACTGAAGTTTCGTTTTAAGTCCGTAAATTTGAAATTACACATTTCAATGATACCGATGAACAATATTTGGTTCAATTTAAAATGAGTAAATATGTTTAGACAAAGATCTGTGTGTATACAACAGAACTATTTTGTGTAACCGTTATGCGCTTCGCCTCGCGTAGGTAGTAAAATCTCAAAAACCCAGGGAAGACCCCCCCCACAAATCCTTCCAAGATTATTCATTCATGAAAGGTCGAGGTGTTCTGAATGTCTAAATATGGTGTCGTGTTACTAAGAAAAGTTGTGTACACATCTTTCAAGAAAAATTACATAATCTTATTGTATTATATTTTTGTATAACTATCTCAGACAGAACAAAGAAAAAGTATATAAGAGACAGAAAATTTGTACATGTTGAGATAAGATCTTTAATTTCAATTCCTGAGCAAGCCAGTTAATGACATTTTCATTAACATTAATATTTTTTAGCATTAACATTCCTAAAAACAGTTGTGTAAGCATACATATGGAAATATGTTTCTGAGCTTTAAGGCCAAATAAAGTTACGTCTTATACCAAAAAACTTTTACATCATTAAAGCAGAAAAACAACATAAATAGATAAAATATATGCAATAAACATAGTCTTTTCCATCAATAGGTTGTGCCTATAAATATCTTTGATTTTTTCAGGCTACATTGAATGGTATAAACAGTGTACAGAAAGTATTACAATCATTCAAAGATCGTAATATGCATCCTGAGTTAATCAATGGATACTATGGCACACTTATACAGATGTTTGAATGTGACAAAACATTTTATACATGTGTTGAAGTCACTGCTGGTGGAAGGTAAATTTTGTTGTTTGGTTTCACTTTTAGCAGGAAGATTACAAGGTCCCTTTTAATGGAGGAAACACAGCTTCAAAAAAGACATCATGCGAAATTTTTGTTTTCATTTTTTTCACTACTGATTACTTTCAATAATTATACCCCCGCTTCGAAGAATAGGGGGGTATACTGTTTTACCCTTGTCCGTCCGTCCGTCCGTTACAAAATTTCCGTCGCAGTTTTCTCAGCAACTATAACATGCAGCAGCCTAATACTTTGCGTATTGCTTTATCCCATAGTCCCATGTGGTGATAAGCGATTTAATGCTCCTTGCTCATCTACTTCCTGTTTGTAGTCATATTTCTCACAGCGGGGGTATCACTAGTGAGCATTAGCTCACAGATTTACTTGTTCTGTCTTTATTTGTTTGGGAAAAAAATCAACTTATGAAGCATTGGTTATTCATGGCAAATATCACCTACATTGTCACAATATCAATGGTGCAGAATTCCAAGTTTTATTTACTTGTCCTATGACAAGTGCAACCAAAAGCAATGTCTACTTGTCTGGGGTTAAAATGCATTTTGCCTAGAAAATCAATATTTTTTAAAAAACAATGAACACTAATATTGATTTAGCTGTTAATCAGTTACCAGTAACATACTTCCATCAGTGACTGAAAACTGCCTGACATGATTGAGAATCAGTGGTAGAAAGGCTAATGACTATAGAAATTATTTCATGATCAAACTCCACAAAAGTATGCCCCACCTGGGAATTAAATTTTTGAACTCAATTGGTAGATTTTTATGCTTCCAACTGAGCTAGCTAGGGGTTTATGGTAACTCTTCTATAAACTTTTAAATGTGTAGTATTATTCTATTATATTACAGATTATTTCATCACATAGTAGACAGTGATAAAACAGGTACAGCTATACTACAAGAAATGAACAGACAACATTTACCTGGTGAAGTAACATTTATGCCTTTAAATAGACTTGATAACAGAGATACAGCATATCCTGAAACCAATGTATGTATATCTGTAAATATATTAACAAAATATGAAAAAGGTTTCTATTTATTATACCCCCACGGCTAGGTTTTATACTGCGTTTAATGCTGGGTCAAACAATTTTAAGGTTATTTTTCAGTGCACCTAACCTAGCTCTACTGAACTCTGGTCTATTACCTGTTCTCACATACCCTTCTACAAGGCCGGAAACTTCTCCATATATATTATTAATGGAGGAAAGTTGACATTATTGTCAAATTTTCATGGAAGGGTTTAACCTTCCCGGGTGGAATTTGAACCTGTACCCCCCTTGGGACTCTAGATATGACCCAGGCTATGAAAAAAGTAATACATTTGTTTCAGAGTACTTACAGAAACATGAGTCGTGCTAAAACTTGAATTTCCGTACTGTTTCGGTTAAAAGGTCAGCATTACATCCCCTTTAGGACCCTTTAATCAAAATACACTTTCCAGAAGTTCAATACTCAAGTGGAAATATTGAGAATATGATATCAAATATATACTATAAATGATAATAAATTATTTCACAATTTAATATAATTGAAACATCTAATTTTTTCAGTATTGCTTTGTTAGAATTTTACAGCTTAAACATATAACTTGTCCACAGACATGAATGTATGAGTCGGCAAGTCAGGCATAGTAATTTCACAACATGGATGATACATTGTTTATTAATTGTATGTAATATTTCTAATTGACAGGATGCTATACCAATGATCAGTAAATTAAGATTTGAAGATAAATACAGTCCAGCATTAAAACATGTTTTCTCTAAGACTTTAATCTGTAGAAGTATGGAAGTAGCTACACAGATTGCTCGTACACAGAATCTGGATTGTATTACATTAGATGGTAAGTGATCTAGCTGAAACATCCTGTGTATCTTATCATTATTGTGTGTAAAGTTTGACCCCAATCTGACCTTTCACGTTTGCATCTGATAATTATTTACACAAATCTCGACGAAGATCAATACCACGCCCATTTTTCACTTCAGCATGTACACTTTAATATATTTTAAAAATTAATCCCTGTTTAACAATTACATTCGAGCTTTGATGATATACTCTGATCTGTAACGAGCACTGTATCGAGCATTAATACTATATTTGAATTCAATGTAATGAACATTCTTGCATAAAGGTCAGATTGGGTCAAACTTAATGCACAATACCTCTCCCTGGCCCTGATTTTTCTATTTTCAATTATAAAATTTTACTTCAGGAATATTGACAAGATGAGAAGACTGTTAGTGAAACTCACAATTGGTTCTGTTTAACCCTACCCTACTTTACCCTACCTAGCTTTTCTCAGACCTTTGACCTAAACACAGGAATTTATTTTCTTATCTATGTCACCACACCAAGAAAACCATTCCTTCCAGGCCTTTTGGGGAAAATTGGACCATTTCATTAATTGTAAAATTTATCAATTTTCTCCAAATAAAATGTTATTTAATATAGAACAACCCTTTCTTGAGCAGATATTGAAAAAAAAAATTGATTATTGGGTCATTTCTGTTTCGTTTTTCACTTGATGAAATAAAATTTGATCTTAAACCAACTATGACAAATTTCCTCTATTCATTTAGGTGATCAAGTATCTAGACGAGGAGCTTTGACTGGAGGACATTATGATAACAGAAGATCTAGATTGGATTGTTTTAAATCTAAGGAAGATTATGCTCAGAAGGTATTACATTCCTTTATTTTATTGTTCTGACGGTTAACTAGGGGCATGTTCCACATTGCGTTCGCTAGCCAGTGATTTTTGAAGCAATTTTTTATAGCATAATAGCTGTCGGAATGGTTTGCTTCAAGCTAGCAAACCCAAGATGACGACTTTCTCAAACAAAAAGTTCAGAATTGTAACTTATGAAGAACATTCAAATCATAACAATTTCATCAGGAAGATTATGATGAGAAAAGGTCACCTGAACATGACCCTCGATTGAAAACAGCCAGATCTAAATTAGTGAGTTGGCGAGTGGAAAACTTTAAATCGGGTTTTAATCAGACCTGTACAATATCTTTCAGGTATCTGTTCAAGACAAAGAGTACAGTGAACATAAAAGTAAACTAGAAGAATTAGAAGGACAAATAAACAATCTTGTATCAGAGATGCAGAAAATGGAAACTAGAAACAGTAAAAATAGAGATAACTACGAAAAGATGAAAGCTGATGTGAGACTTATGACTGAAGAATTAAAGAATTTACAGAAAAGTCAACCTGGAAAGGTATACTATAAAGTTTTCAAGTTTATTTGTATTAGGCCACAACTAGTTGATCATGTGTCCTACTGTTTTTTCTGGGAGCAATGGGGTGAGTGAGCGAAAAAAAAATCTTAATGCAGTTGCTTTATAGCAATTTGACCAAATTTGTATGAGCGAGCGAGGAAAATATTATTTTTTTTATAAAAACCGTCAAAATTAAGGTGCTAGCGAATCCATAGAACATATGATTAACTTGTTGTGGCCTTACATTGGAAGATCTTAGATTCATGCAAGTTTGTATCAAGATGCACAATTATGTAAAAAACTGAGGTGAAATTGCCCTTAAGGCCACAATAAGTTGATCATGTGTTCTATGGATTTTTCCGGAAAAAAATGGGGCGAGCGAGCGAAGAAAAAAAAATTTAAAAAGTCTTTATTCACTTGCTTTATAAAGCGGTTTGACCAAATTTTTATAAGCGTGCGAGGAAATAAAAATATTTTTTTTTGTAAAAACCGTCAAAATTAAGGTGCGAGCAAATCCATAGAACATTTGATCAATTTGTTGTGGCCTAATGAGAACACTTCTAGGGAAACATCACAGAAATTATTAAAATGTTGTATGGTTGTGTTTTTGCATGGCGCCCGGCAGGATGAAGATACGACGAAAAGACCATTTTGTCATACTTTCATGTTTTTATTTGGGGCTCCGGGGGACAACTATGCGACTTGGCATAAATCAGCCACCATAATATCCTAATTTCAATGACTGTTGGCACATTGACTAATTTAATATTATATATATTTTTTTATCCCTAGGGAAAGAGTGTAGTAAATCTACAAAGTAGTCTTGAAGCAATGAAGGGGTCAGCTTTGTCCCTTAAAGAAGAATTAGGTACAGATTTGTTATCACAACTAAGTGTTGAAGATCAGGAAGAGATGGATAAACTAAATGATCAAATAAAACAATTAACTCAACAAAATAAAGAATCTTTGAAGGAAAGAATTAAGGTTAGTACTTTATAAAAGTTGGGTTTAATGCTGTGTAAATGCATATTATGGTCATTACAGCCAGCTCACCTAACTAGTGAAGACTGATCGTTCTCGATCTCAGAAATAAATTTGGGTCTCTTAGAGTCGCTTGGAGGGTCACGTCCAGATGAACTTTGTGTCGACCAATCAATTTTTAGCTTTCATCTCAAAGATAAGATATTAATAGTATCTTGATTTTGTAATTTCTATTTTTAGACCAAGATTTGAGAGCTAATTTGACGTTGGTGTTATTCACAGGCTGTAATTGGACGGCTCCTTTCAAATTGCGTGACATAGATGATGTAAACAAGTTACTAAACATAATGATTGCGTCACAAATATTATAATAAGAAAAGGTTACATGAACATGACCTCCTCTATTCTAAGACTGTCCCACTAAGAAGACAAATTTTGAAGAAAAAAAATTAAAAATTCTATACTCAATGGCATTTAACCTCAAAATGTAGACCACTGGCCGATTATGTAGTTACAACCAGTTTTGCTGATAAAAGATTTAAATTTTATTTTCTGTTTCTAGTTGGAAGGAGAAAAGAACAAATTGGAGAATTTGTTACAAAACAATTTAATGAAGAACCGTGAAAGAATATTAAATGATATGCAGGAAGAGGCCGTGGTGACCAGGAAAGAAAAACTGGACGATTCTAAAGAAAGTTTAAACAAAGTTGATAACAGGCTAGCTGAGATTAAAGCCTCTATGAAAGGTTGGAATAGTTTAGAAGTTTGCAGACCTTTTTTTCTCTTATGTAACAGTGGCCATTAACAGGCATCTTCCTCTATTGAAATTTCTTTAAAATCATGCAGTTTTCCCCAAATTTGGAGTTTGCCTTGGATTTTTTGTTCCCATATCAATAAAGTTTCCCCAAATGTTCTATATAAATAAAGGCCCTAGGCCCCTCCCCCAAATACTGAAAAAAGCCATGGTTTGATTCACAGATAAATTTAAAATTTAAATTTATGCAAGAGTATAAAATGCAATTTTTCGGTTTCTCTATAAATGCCATGTTTTCATTTGTTTGACATCTCAAATTGTATTGAATTTCTTTACCAATGTATCTATGATAATGTGTACAGTCTAAGAAATTAGGATATGAATGTGGTTGTCCAAATAGGCCATTTTAGCAGCAAGCACTGTAACTTATTTGTAGAATTTTGACTGTCCAAAAGAAATTTTTGGTTGCTTGAACTAAAAACAAATTTGTCCTGGGCAAGCGGAGACCCACTTATTTGTAGACTGAGTATACTTGCCAAAAATAGGTTGATATTTATTATAAAAGTGATTATTCTAGAACTGGAACAGGGCAGGGAGACAGAAGAAAAGGGGGCAGCGCACATTGGAGAGTTGATGTTTCAAAGTAACTTTCTCTGCTTGAAGAAGATGAAAAATGTCAGGATACAGTGCCTTGCTATTCTGCTTTAAACTTATCACTAATATTTTATCATGATATTTTACAGACACTGAGGATACTCTAGAGAAGTTGAATAAAGAACAGAAAGAATTACAGAATAATATAGAATATTGGAGGGTAAATATATTACATTACTTTAATACTTTAACTGTGATCAATTTTAGTTTGTTAGATTAACAGTTGGTATCATGTGACTGAGTCAAGTCATGTGATACCAGGAGAGTGTCAAACTCAGGTGACCAATTTTTTGCTGTGCAGAGAATTTCAGAAGTAAAAAATGTCATTGTGTGATTCAGATGTGATAAAAACTAACCAGGAACTGGCTTACATCGACAGCTCCCTTATACCTTATAGGTTTAGTTGTTTTTTTTTACTAATTTATTTTAGCTTGATTGTGAAACAAGTTCTTACAACTTTATTTATTTTAATCAACTTTAATCACATTTGTGTCCTCTTCCTGGTCCCCCAGTACTGAGCTAGCAGGATAAAGTTTCTTGCTCGGGGAAACAACGGTAGGTTTTGGATGGGATTAGAACCAACACAGGGCTGGCTATCCAATGATTACCCGTCCAACTTCAAAACCACTTGGCCATGCCTGTTCCATATAAAGTTAATTTCTTTTATGTTTGTAATAAAAATTATATATATATTTCTAGGGACAAGAGAAAGAGATGCAGGACAAACTGGGTGAAGATTCCAAGGAATTAGATAAAATGACAAACAAACAAACAGTTCTATTAAAAAAGGTATTGTGTAATGTTTGTTTGTATTTTCACTTATGTCTTCTACAAAGATTTGATTTGCATATCTTTATTGTTTTATTGTTGAAGAAATACTTCTTAGTTGTTCTTTAAGATTAAATTTAGTTAAATCCCAAGTATTGAATGCCTTGTAGTGAAAAGAATGATTTACTGTTTTTTTATTTATCTACATGTATGTTTTACAAAGGAGTATGGAATTGCTTTACTTTACTTGTCTGTCTGGAACGTCTGCTAGTAAACATTTGGTTTTGGCAAGTAAAATACAAATCTAGCTGTATAACTGGGCAATTTAGTTAGAAAATTGAATTAATTAAAATTAATTAAATTAATGCCCGGTTAGGTAAAGTTTGAATGTTGTTTATTTGATTACACCTTTTTTTTTAAAACTTTGTTTTGTTTTGTTTCACAGAAAGATGACTGCATGAAGAAGATAAGAGAGTTAGGTTCATTACCAAGTGATGCATTTGAAAAATATCAAAACCTTAGTTCTAAACAGGTAAAATATAGTATTTTTTTAGCGTATGAAATACTGAGAATTGTAGATTTTTGTCATCCAGTCTTTGACTGTTAGTGTTTTTAACTACATAAAAAGTGTAGTAACAACCTAATTTCGGTATTTTGAGACTAAATTACTTAATGTTATAGATCTAATTCAGAACTCAAATTTGTGGGTTTTTCAGTCTATGCCCTGGTGGTATAAAACAGAGTTAGTGTTACATTTTTGCCAAAAAGCACAAAATACAGATTAATTCCTATTATTCTTTGTACTCATGTTATCATTAGGACATTGAAAGTTTGTTTCTACCGCAGGGAAAACCCAAATTTTTTAATTCCAGGTATAGTCTTTTTCTATGAAATCCCTCAATTTCAGTATTTTCAAAACTTTTTGACTTCCACCCATTTATCAGCAGTGATAGTGAACTGAATTCATTGTTATGATACCCTACTGCCTACCTCAATTCTTCCGACACCATCAGTTGTATAAGCAAAGAATCTGGATCAAGTCAAAATCTATGTTCATGTAATTTATTACATAATATATTTTATTCTCTATATTTTCAGTTATTTAAGAAGTTAGACCAATGTAATGCTGAACTTAAGAAATATAGTCACGTTAACAAGAAAGCTCTAGATCAATTTGTTAACTTTACTGAACAGAAATCTAAATTGATCAAAAGAAAGGAGGAATTAGATAGGGCTCACACTGTAAGTATTTTATTATTTTATTATTTTTATTTTACATTAAAATATTCAATAAATACAGTGCCTTCCAAAATTTCTTGGACAAAAACTGTTTTTAGAATAGTAGGGGCAGTAGTCCAGTGGTAGGACGTGCTCTTAGGGATCAAGAGGTCCTGGATTCCATCCCAACTTAGGGCACTTTAAATTCCTTGAGCAAGAAATTTACCTTTAATTGTTCCACTCCACCCTGGTGGAAATGGGTACTGTGAGGGATCTCCTGCTTGAGGGTGATTTAAATGATCAGGAGTTATTGTACAAGATTTTAAAGTCGGCTGAACATGTATATGGAAGTAAATTTCAATATTATCAAAACTTCCAACTTCCAGCCATGTATTACGATGTTTCTGTTTTATATTTCAGTCTATTATTGATCTCATAGATAATTTAGATCTACGTAAATATGAGGCTATACAGTTAACTTTTAAACAGGTAAGATTCTATTGTAGTATTTATTATACCCTCGATGACCAGGGCTGTAAATTATCGGGGAATTAACCTCCTTTTTCAGAATTATCACCCCTTGAACTTAGAGTTTTCTTTAAAAAATATTTGTTTTTACTGCAACTGTTTTATTTTTTTAGGTATAGACTTTAAACTTTAAATATATGTTCCTTATTATCAACCTCATCTCATGTGACAAGGTTCATAAGTCCAAATAATTTTTCTTTTCAAAATTGTCTCTGATGAACTTAAAAGTTTCTTTATATTTTTTTATACGCCCGTTTTGAAAAAACGGTCGTATTATGTTATGCTGTTGTCCGTCTGTCCGTCTGTCCGTCTGTCCGTCTGTCCGTCTGTCTGTCCGTCCGTCTGTCCGTCTGTCCGTCTGTCCGTCCGTGGACAATTGCTTGTCCGGATGATAACTCAAGAAAGGATGAACCTAGGTTCCTCAAATTTTATGTGTTGATAGCCCTTGGGTGGAGGAGGTTCCCTATTGATTTTGAGACCCCAGGGTTAAAGGTCAAGGTCACTGGGACTTAAAATAGGTAAAACTTGTCCGGACAATATCTGAACCACCAATGTACCTAAGTTCACCAAATTTAATGTAAGAGTAGCCCATGTGTCAAAGATGTTCCCTATCGGTTTTGGGGCCCCTGCGTCAAAGGTCAAGGTCACAGTGGCATCATATGGGAAAAAAACTTGTCCTGACAATAACTTAACAACCAATCTACCTAGGATCACCAAATTTTATGTGAGAGAAGCCTATGTGTCAAGGATGTTCCCAATCGGTTTTGGGGCCCCTGGGTCAAAGGTCAAGGTCACAGGGACATCAAATTGAAAAACCTTGTCCGGACCATAACTAAACAACGCCTGTACCTAGGTTCACCAAATTTTATGTAAGAGTAGCCCATGTGTCCAAGATGCGCCCTATAGGTTTATGGGGCCCCAGGTTCAAAGGTCAAGGTCACAGGGGCATTATATGGAAAAACTTTGTCCGGACAATAAATGAAACACCAATGTACCTAGGTTCACCAAATTTCATGTGAGAGTAGCCCATGTGTCAAGGATATGCACTATTGATTTTGGGGCCCCTGGGTCAAAGGTCAAGGTCACAGTGGCATCAAATTGAAAAACATTGTCGGGGTAATAACTCACTAATGACTGTACCTAGGTTCACCAAATTTCATGTGAGAGTAGCCCATGTGTCAAGGATGTACCTTATCAGTTTTGGGAAAACAGGGTTAAGTTTAAATCTTAAACCAGAAGATATCAAATTACCAAGCTGTGACTTCAAATGTTCTATCAATATGTTTATAAAGTCAAAACGGCAAACAATGAAACACTTGTCCAGACAATAACTGAACCACCAATGTACCTAGGTTCTCCAAATTTTATGTGAGGGTAGCCCTTGGGTAAAGGTTATGCCCTATTGGTTTTGGGGTTCCTGGGTCAAAGGTCAAGGTCACAGAGGCATCATATTGAAAATCCTTGTTTGGACAATAACTCATCAACTACTGTACCTAAGTTCACAAAATTTTATGTGAAGGTAGCCCTTGTGTCAAGGATGTTCCCAATAGGTTTTTGGGCCCCAGACCCAAAGGTCAAGGTCACAGAGGGATCATATGGAAAAACCTTGTCCAGACAATAACTGAACAACCAATGTACCTAGGTTCACTAAATTTGGCGTGAAAGTAGCCCATGTGTCAAGGTTATGCCCTATTGGTTTTGGGGCACCTTGGTCAAAGGTCAAGGTCACAGGGGCATCATATTGAAAAACATTGTCTGGATAATTACTCAACAATGATTGTACCAAAGTTCACCAAATTTCATGTGAGAGTAGCCCATGTGTCAAGGATGTACCTTATCAGTTTTGGGAAAACAGGGTTAAGTTTAAATCTTAAACCAGAAGATATCAAATTACCAAGCTGTGACTTCAAATGTTCTATCAATATGTTTATAAAGTCAAAACGGCAAACAATGAAACACTTGTCCAGACAATAACTGAACCACCAATGTACCTAGGTTCTCCAAATTTTATGTGAGGGTAGCCCTTGGGTAAAGGTTATGCCCTATTGGTTTTGGGGTTCCTGGGTCAAAGGTCAAGGTCACAGAGGCATCATATTGAAAATCCTTGTTTGGACAATAACTCATCAACTACTGTACCTAGGTTCACAAAATTTTATGTGAAGGTAGCCCTTGTGTCAAGGATGTTCCCAATAGGTATTTGGGCCCCAGACCCAAAGGTCAAGGTCACAGAGGGATCATATGCAAAAACCTTGTCCAGACAATAACTGAACAACCAATGTACCTAGGTTCACTAAATTTGGCGTGAAAGTAGCCCATGTGTCAAGGTTATGCCCTATTGGTTTTGGGGCACCTTGGTCAAAGGTCAAGGTCACAGGGGCATCATATTGAAAAACATTGTCTGGATAATTACTCAACAATGATTGTACCAAAGTTCACCAAATTTCATGTGAGAGTAGCCCATGTGTCAAGGATGTACCTTATCAGTTTTGGGAAAACAGGGTTAAGTTTAAATCTTAAACCAGAAGATATCAAATTACCAAGCTGTGACTTCAAATGTTCTATCAATATGTTTATAAAGTCAAAACGGCAAACAATGAAACACTTGTCCAGACAATAACTGAACCACCAATGTACCTAGGTTCTCCAAATTTTATGTGAGGGTAGCCCTTGGGTAAAGGTTATGCCCTATTGGTTTTGGGGTTCCTGGGTCAAAGGTCAAGGTCACAGAGGCATCATATTGAAAATCCTTGTTTGGACAATAACTCATCAACTACTGTACCTAGGTTCACAAAATTTTATGTGAAGGTAGCCCTTGTGTCAAGGATGTTTCCAATAGGTATTTGGGCCCCAGACCCAAAGGTCAAGGTCACAGAGGGATCATATGGAAAAACCTTGTCCAGACAATAACTGAACAACCAATGTACCTAGGTTCACTAAATTTGGCGTGAAAGTAGCCCATGTGTCAAGGTTATGCCCTATTGGTTTTGGGGTACCTTGGTCAAAGGTCAAGGTCACAGGGGCAACATATTGAAAAACATTGTCCGGATAATTACTCAACAATGATTGTACCAAAGTTCACCAAATTTCATGTGAGAGTAGCCCATGTGTCAAGGATGTTCCCTATTGATTTTGGGGCCCCTGGGTCAAGTTTAAACCATCATCCAGAAGATATCAAATTACCAAGCAGAGACTTCAAATGTTCAATCAATATGTTAATAAAGTCAAAATGGTAAACCATGGAAATAATGCTATATTTAATAAGTAAAATGAATTTAGTTCACCAAATTTTATTTGAGGGTGGCCCATGTGTTAAGGATGTTCCCAATTGGTTTTGGGTCAAAACTGGGTCAAAGATCTAGGTCACAGGGGCATCATATGGACAATCCTTGTCCGGACAATAACTAAACAATGATTGTACCTAGGTTAACCAAATTTTATGTGGATCAGCCCATTTGTCAAGATGTAATGTGTTGATAGCTCTTTGGTATTTGATGTTCTCTTTTGATTTGGAAACCCCAGGGACAAAAGTCAAGGTCACAGGGACTTAATTCATACTGAAACATTTTCCGGACAGTAACTCAATATTAATTGTACCTACATTGTAGGTTTTCCAAATCTTATTTAAGGGTAGCCTTAATGTCTAGCATATGCCCCTTTGGTTTCAGGTCCCTGGGTTAAAGGTTAAAGTCAAAAGAAAAATCATGAGGAAAAACCTTGTCCAACAACCAACTTTACCTAAGATCACCAAATTTTATGTATCAATACTCTTTGGGTCAAGGGCGAGAACTTTTGGTTCTGAGGCCCCAGGGTCAAGGTCACTGGAAGTTTGTATGGGAAAACTTTGTGTCGGTGATAAATCAACCATGGCTGTACCTAGGTTCTCAAAATCTTTGCTTTGGATAGCCCTCCTGTTAAGAATGGGACCTATTCTGAGATCCCGGGGTCATTGGTCAAGGTCACAGGGACTTTATATGAGATAGAACACAGCATGGACTGCACACGGGCGTATAATGCCCCGCCTAGCGGAGCTCTTGTTTTACTTTAAATTTGTTAAGGTTATATTTTCAAATTTTAAAATATGTATGTTCTTTATCATCAACCACATCTTGTGTGACAAACATTTTCTTAGTCCAGCATGCTGTCTCCTTTGACAGCTCTTGTTTATTTATTATTACTTGTTTATATTTATATTTCTCTGATATATTTCTATTACACAGGTATCAAAATACTTCAGTGAGATATTTAAGAAGTTAGCACCAGAAGGTCATGCTGTATTAGTTATGAAGAAAGGTGATACAGACCAAACTGTAAGTTTTATCTTTAAATATATTAGCCTCAGATGCTGTTCTATATGTTTGTTTGCAGTTTTCAAACCTACCAACTGAATTGCTAAAAAAATTTATCAGCAATTCCAAAAAAAAGTAATATGATTTGTTGAGAAAATAATTGCTATTTCAATTGAAACTTTATTTTTTTCGCTAAAATGCTTACTATGTAGTTGTCAGATTTAAATTGTTGCTTGAAAAATATAAACAAAAATATATTTCCTACCTATCCACCATAAAAACTCAACAAGTTGTTCATTTTTGGTCTAAAAAAAAAGGAAAAAAAATGCTTCATTTTATTAGTCTAATTGTTAAGAAAAACATTTGGCTGATCTGAAATTAAAATTGTCAAGCTTTTAGATCTAAACATAAAGATTTTAATATTAATAGTATAAAATTGCATATAAAATAGTTACCTTTGAGATATTTCATAGAATAATTTCTTGATAAAGGTTTCAGCGGAATTATTGATGATAGAGATTTATTTTTTATATTTAATATTTGAATATTCCTTTTGGTAATATGTCGGATGTACTATAAAATTTTCAGGGTGAAGACGATGAATCGCAATCTCAGGAAGTTGTACCATTAGTTGAACAGTTTACTGGTGTTGGTATCAAGGTATGATTGTTGTTTTATTTCTAGGGTATTTCTAGTTCGGTGGCTGTTTAGGACACACACAAAAAAATGTTAATGTAAAAATATTTTTTGTAATTTTTTAAGCGTTTTGAAATTTCTATGGGTGGCTTTTATGGCAGAGCTTTACTGTACAGATTAAATTGTAAAATGAGAAACCCCTTGTTGAAATCAGATAATTGATGTAAACAAGGTTGTACAGTTTTGCCACCTGGCAGAAAAAAACATAGTAAAATAATGGCAAGGAAAAATAAAAAGATCATCGTGTTAGGTGATTTATTTAACATTAAAATTTAAAAGGAAATACATGTATTTATAAATTTGAATTTTAAACGAATTGAAAATGCCAATTACTTTGATATTAAATTCAAGATTGATTGAAACAGTACTAAACAAATTTGTGCCCAGGGTCTGACAGTTTTTACTGCAGAGGAAAAAGTATGATAAGTCTATATACATATATATGTTAATATTACAGGTATCATTCAGTGGTAATCGTGCAGAGATGAGAGACATGCAGCAATTATCAGGAGGACAGAAATCTTTAGTTGCTCTTACATTAATCTTTGCTATACAGAAATGTGACCCTGCACCATTTTATCTCTTTGATGAAATAGATCAAGCTCTAGATGCTCAACATAGGAAGGCTGTGGCTGGTAAGTTATTTAGAGGGGGCGTGGCTGAGCAGTTACAATGTTAGACTGGTAATTATTGGTTAACCAGCTCCATGTTGGTTGGTTTATTTGTTTATAATGGGTTTAATGCCATATCAACACTTTTTGGTCATCCCCTTACCTGGCTTCCTGGACCCTAGTTTACAACCAGTACTCACATATCCTTCCACAAGGCTGGAAATTTCTCCATATATCTTATTAATGGAGGAAAATTGACATTATTGTCAAATTTTCATGGAAGGGTGTAACCTACCTAGGTAGAATTCGAAAGGGTACCCCCTTTGGGATACCAGATTCCAAATCCTGGCACACTACCAACCGCGCTATCGACCATGTTGGTTGGAAGTTAAATCAGGCTTCCATACACTAGTCAATGTTGAATGTGGAAGGCTGCTTAAATGGTTATAAATAATTGAAGACTTTTAAGGTAGAAGGCTTTGTACATGTCTATTTCCAAAAATTGTGGAACACAGTTCTTTCTGATTTTGCATTAAAAGAGAATTATGAGAAGAAATTGGTTTGAGATTTTTTCGCACAAGTGTTTGGATTGTTGGATTGCTGGAATGTTTATGATGTTTTTAGACTTTTATTTTATAATATAATATAATAATTATTTCTTTCAGATATGATTCATGAACTATGTCAAGAAGCACAGTTTATTACAACAACATTTAGACCTGAGTTATTAGAACATGCTGATAAGTTCTATGGTGTTAAGTTTAGAAATAAGGTAAATTAAATTTGTATAAACTAATGTATAGTCCATTTTTTCTCAACTGTCAAGGTTTGAATAATTTCTTGGAGATTGAATACACACAATCAGAATAGCACGAGTGTTGCACAAAGGTCACAACGTCACTGTGAAATTTTTTATGTTTTGACAGATGAGAAAAAACAAATTATTAATGTATTGTATAATAATAATAATAATAATAATAATAATAATAATAATAATAATAATAATAATAACTTTATTTTCTGAAGGTTACATTTAGGCACACAAAGTAAAACTACAACATATGCCTTCATTTCAAATGGCCTTCAACAACAATTAAATGGCATGAATCAAAGTATGAAATTTAAAAGAAATCATACAATTGAACTAAAAGTACAAAAATCTCTTGCACACATACATACACTAACGAAGACAAGACACTAAGACAAACATGTGAAAACAAAAACAATACAAAAATATTTATAAAGACAGACACTCACAATAATGTACTCGTATTTCAAACTAAAATTATAAAAATACCATAATTTTAATAATTTTAAATTATAATATTTTAGGTGAGTCATATAGATTGTGTAAGTTATGAAGAGGCTCAGGATTTTGTTGAAGATGATACGACACATGGATAGATAGATCTAGTTTTAACATCTGATAGCTAACAACAGGAATAGAGAGATCTGGATTCTTCAAATGTCTATACATCTTATAGTAAACACCTTGTGGATAGATCTTTATTGTATTTACATTTCATAAATTGATCTACATAGTGTTTACATCAAATATTGTTTCAAAAATATTGAACTGATACTCATTGTGTCACAATCTATTGTATTAAAATATAGACAAATGTAAAGGCTATCCCTTTTGGAAGTAGCCTCTGTTGATTAGCTATTGATATTGTTATGTAGGGCTGTCACCATATACCGGTATATTGCAATACGCAGCTGCAGCAATATGTACCTTGGTATGATATTAATGTATCGGTATTTGGCGATATTATTTATTTTATTGGAAAATTCTTCCCTTAGCGAAATAAAAGTAGCAAAACGTCAGTTTTTCCATTGTTCATTCCATCTAACCTTGAGTTACAAGAATTTAACCTATTGGTGCACGTCACAGTCCTAAATGACTGAAAATGCATAAAGAGGCTAGATTCTATCAGTAGCTGCATGTAAAATTTGCAATGTTTCTGTTAAATACAACGGAGGCACAATGAATCTAAAAGCCTACTATATATCGTGGTACGTATCGCTATACGATGCCAGCGTATTGCAATATATCGCGATATGCTTCTGGTGTATCGTTACAGCCCTATTGTTATGTTATAAATCTACAGCATTTGAAGAAATAAATATATATGTAAAATATACAATCTTGGTCAGCCTACATAAGCCATTAAAAAAACCAGGGATGTACCTCTAAATAACTATCATTTTGTGTAATATTAATTTTATTGTCCTGTGTTTAAATTCATTGTTTATAATGATAACCATTTTGTTTTCTTGTTTATTTGGAAGATAGTGTTTAAAATATACATATGTATGTTTGTTTGTTTGTTGTATTTAAATGTTTTGACTTTGAATAAATAATCATACTTTTGATTTGAAATTAAGACATTAGCTCTGCAAGATTTGACACTTATTATTTTCACCAGGAATCCTAAAGGAATCCCCAATAGATACTCCGGGATTCGTCTTAAGTGTTAGGGATAATAAAATTGGATGCAGATTTGCTGTCATAAATTGTGATAAAGGATTCATGAAAACTCAAATTCACTTAAGAACTAGGAAACTTCCTTACAAAATCATCTGAGAATCACCGCAATTACTCTGTGTTTGTGGTATCTTCAGAATCCCGGGACACAGTTAGTAGTATCAAACCTTGCTTTGTGCAAAGTCTATGTATCATTTTAAAGGAGAGTAAGATATTTAGTACTGAGCTTGAAATTTTTGTTTGAATGATTTAGTGAATTAACTAAGATTGTGTTCACTATTTTGAATGTTTGTTGGATTAGTTATGTACAATACTAGTATAATTTTTTGTCATTTAGAGTTTAGTCATGTTATATAATTCAAATATATTGTATGAAGAGATGTAGAAAAGAATACAAGGTCAAATGAAATATTCTAGAACTTGCTTTTCTTGGAAATTATTTATATCCATACATATTTCCATACATGTTAGGAGCTGTACTTTGTCTTGATGGCCCTGGTAAACCTGGTCATATTTTTGTGATTTATTTGAGATTTTTTTCAAAATTTTGGACACAAATGTTCACAATGGATGGGGAATCCTGAGATATTTGTGTCAGAATTACCCTCCTCAAATGTCAAGGTCACTTATTGAGGTCAAATGTTTTAACTATTGGTGTTTTTTTAAGTCGGCCATTATCGAATGTGTCATATACTTTATATGAGAGTATTCTTCACTTTTCTTGCAAATTATTGTATCAAGTTGTCATTCAAATTGGATTTTTTGTTCGGAAATTCAAAACGTTAAGTATTAATCTGTAAATGTTTAATTTTGTTTTTGTCATTGTTCATTTCTAATAGTTGCTATTGTGTTTTAGTGAAAACTATGTTGTATTTTTAATGTTGTTTATATTTTAATTGATTACCGAGGCAACAATATATCATATGCTTTGTGTTCAAACAACATTTTATTGTTCTTGTAAAATATCATTATTTTCATCTGAAGTTGGAACTGTAAAAAAATCTTATTCATGATTCAGTCTATATTTTGCTGATAAAAAGAATTTTTTTCTTCTCAAATTAAATTTTTTTGACGTTAACATTATTCTAGCACACATGATTTTGCAATAATCCTTTTGTCTCTATAGAAGAACTGTATTATACATTCAATCATTACTTTGTATTTTTCATAACCATTATTTCATTGTTGATTCAATTTCCAGGTTATATATGTTCTTATTTTGCTGTAATATCACAAACTTGCAATTTTCTTCAAACTTTAGGATTTGAACTGCAATTACAAGATTTAGAGGCTAGCATACTTCCACTAGTATATTATATAATAAATATTTTTCCTTGCGCAGTGGCAGTACCATAGCCAATGAGGTTTATCCGAGGCATGGTTACTGGTAGTTGAAAACAGAACTACATGTATATTGATGTCATGTATATGTATTCGTAGTTTCATTCATTCATTTAAAGAAGGTTAAACCTTTTATTTTCATGGTTTATCAATAAATATTACAATAGTTAATATTCTCTTGTTATATTTCTGTTTTATTTTGACATTATCCGTCATGGCTGAGAGATAGGCTAAGAGACATGACATGGGTGAACGTTTTCAGTATTAATACTGATTTCAATACTTTTAGTATGAATTACTTGATGTTATTTATTTGAAGTCTATCTAATTCAATATTTTGAAAAAAAAGATAAACAGTATTTTCAAAACTTTGAACTTCCACTTTCAGCAGTATAATGTATGAGACTTTACCCTGTATTTTGCTATTTTCCGCCATTTTGTTGAGGTCAGTTGTTGTACTCACAGTCCATGGATAAATCTTCATTTATTTCTTGACCTAGGCTTGAACCTTGTGCTTAACTCATACCTTCATCAGTGAAGTAGGTTGGAGAATGGCTGTAAGAATATATCATGACAAAAAACTCTACAAAAGTACATAGGATCCTTCCTGGAATGGAAACATGACTACTGGACGTGTAGCAAGATGCGTTATCAACTGAGTTAATTAAGAGGGTATAGGGTAAGACAGTATTTGTAGAGTCCTGGAAAGCTGGTTAGATGAACTGTCCATTGTTGATGACTGAACTAAAGGTTGATAATTACTGTACAAACCAAAGAAATATAATTTAAAGTTTAAAGGATACTAATGTCTTGAAGATAAAGATCTGGATTGAACCCTGAATAGACTTTGAGTGTAATCAAAAGTTACATAGCTCTGTGGCCAAATGGAAACAACATCAGACTGGTAATCATTGTTGTGCCAGCTTCATGTGGTTCGAATTCCATCCAAAAACCTACCCCGTTGTTCTTTGAGTAAGAAACTTTATTCTACTTGCTCCATACTTGTTTCACAATCCAGCTGAAATAAATTAGTATAAACTAAAACTAGCTCTGAAATAATATGTAACAATACAGACACGTGTATCAATGCCATGACGATATAATTGATAGCTAGTTACATTATGGACCAATGAGAGCATGCCTGATCAATATGTGATCTTATTATTGTTTGGTAACCCGTAGGAGAGAGAGATTATAAGCTGTATTCTAGCTTTCATAGAGATTGGATGTGTGTTACTTGAAATGGGCGTTAAACCCAGTATAAAAAATGGACTTGATTTAATAATCTTCAAGCCGAAGTACCATGTTCACAACTCAAGATGGAATTATTTGCTGTATGCATTATTCATTTCTTATCAACAAAATTCTATTTATTCAAGATATTTTGGAGTATGTACAGTAATAAGAAGCAAACATGAAATAAATAATACAAAAAATTGCGTCGATTAAAATGATAATTTAAACGTAAGCATATGCATTTTTTCATTCTGTATTTAATTTAACAGTCAAACTATTTATTTTTCTATTTTAGAATCGATTTTATACATTTTTCGAATGACACATTATTACTCAATTATAATTACATAAACTCGTGCTAAAGTTCGAAATTTTGAACACGACAATGAGTAAACACAGAAAATAATCAATTTCACTTTCGCACGTGACTCATGGGACGAATCAGTCCCAGTATCCGGTATTGACATTTTCGCACGATTTTCATGTGCACGAGTAGAAAAACAGATAAATACGCATGTTTGTACACATTTACTCAATCGTTGACATGCAGATTGAAAAAAAACCATGTAAAATGACCGAATGACCTTTGTGGATCGGACCCGACGGATCTGGACCCTGGAAGTTGGCTCTATTTCACGCAAGGTTTGTTCAAGTTCATTATTGGAATGCGTATGTTTTATTTTTTCATCAAAACGGTACACAGTGCAGTTTCACATTAACGACCATCTCAGTTATTGCAAAATCATGCGGAATTTTTGGTTTTACGAAACCCAAATGCTTATTATTTTGTGAAGAAAAATGTCTCTATATGAAGACCGTTCCGCTAATAAAACCATTGATTTTGATAGTCACAATAGAGAAACTGTACTGTGTTACAAAATTGTACAATCTTTTCACCAGTTTTATAAATCATTTATTTTTATGCTTATTAATACTTTTGGCAGTTGATACACAAATGTTTACGTCTCATACGGCGTTTTACTAACTTGGAAACTATACAAGGACTATAGTCACGTAATCTACAACAACAACTAATATGGTCAACAAAAGTTTGATTTTCGCTGATTTCTTTTCTTAGACCAATAGTTGAATATCATCAAATTGCACATAAGATAACTACAGCCTTTCTTTCCGCGAAAAATTCCCAATTGATCCTGTGAGTTTTGGTCGTTAGTTCTAAGGATCCTATATAAGCATGTATAGGGTCCTTTTTAGTTTCAATTCCTCCACACAAAAGTGGAAATCTAGGTGATGTGTAAAAATAACTTGTGCTGAGCTAAGATTCATAGTTAGCCATCGCCTCTAACAGGCGCATGTTGTTGGGACAAAGAAAATGTAACTCGTACTTCATGCAAGATTTGATTCTTTATTATGTTTTTGCTGCAGCAAGAATTAGACAAAAATCAATTCGTTTGTTTACATTCTGAAGATCATATGATTATGCGTATATCTTACGATAGGTAAAGACAAATTTATACACATTTATTGTACATTCTAAACTTGTTAATATTGTTTAAATCTGTTCTTGTATTTTAATACCAGGATTTAAATTTATCAAAATATTGTAACGTGACCACTAGAAATTGTCCTGTCAGTTTTTTACATTAGATTTTAACATTTATGACATATCAGACAAGACTGTCAGGGTTCATTCTAATATACAATACCCTACAAAAGTTATTGGTGAAATATTTGTTTAGAATTATTGGTATTGCACACTGCAAGGAATTTATCTACATGTATAGGGATGATATTCCTCAGTTTTTATTTCATCGAGAGAGCTCTGAAAACATATTTTCAAGACAACTTTATAGCCAGGCATGAAACTGTCATTTTCTGAGCTCACGAATTGAAAATGGAGATCTTTGATTTAGCATTCTGTTTCTTCCATGCTTTTCGTTGTGTTCTGTTGAAGGTATTTTCGCTTCTAAGATGGCATCATTTTGATGTTGTATTTTCACTACAATGAAAATACAAGATTTTATATTTCCATCGTTTATTTTTATGAATAACTGTAACACCACATTTTATTGTCAATCATGTAAGAAAATTTACACTTATTCATGTAACAATATTTGAATCATATGTCGATAAACTAATTGACACTGAATTTGAAATTTGATCCAAATGACTCTATTTTTTCATAGAAAAATGTGATTGTTTTTAAATTCTGAAAAACAGAAGTTTGTCCTAAGATTTTTGGATGTCACAGTAGATAAAAAAATATAAGAACGAGTATAAGTATTTTAATTCAATATCGAAATTCCTAAATTGTTAATAAGGTCATAAAAAGATCGTATACGTAAAAATAGGTCGTGACCCTATTAGGTCTCAATTTGTTTACAAATATTTTATAGTATTTCATTATCAATATATAATAAAGCATTCATCCGCACATAATGTAAAAATAACTGAATTATGAATGAAAAATATGTAGATCTACTATTACAAGAGACGAGGGCGTTTTTTCTTACTTGAAATTTGATTTGAATTTAATGGAAAATATTATCAGCACTCATTGCTACTTGTTTTCATATTTTTATTTTTACGTCAATACATTGAACTGTCAAACTTGTCACATCTTCCATGATCTCGAAAAGTTGAAGAAATAATAGAACATTTATGGAGCCCATACTCTGACATCTTGAAACTTTCATATATTTTCACGATTATTTCGTTTAAACGTTATATTTCGAGAAATCGTGATAGTTATTTCGAAAAAATACAAAGTACTTTTTTTTCGTAAAGACGTAATATTCATTTTGAAAAAACAATATTTAGAAAAATAAAAAAACTATTTCGTAAAAACGAAATGTCACTTTTAGAGCTTCGTAAAAAATTTGATTAAATATGACACTGACGTATAAAAACTGGAGTCAAAACTTGATATTTAATTTTTATGATTGCTAGTTTTATATAAAATAATTTCTTACCGCAAAACACGAGAAAGGAGAATGGGTTCTAAATGATAGCTGAGAGCAAAACACTCTTGTGTCAATAGGAAAAAACTAAATCAACATTAATTAGTTTATTAACATATAATTTTAACTATTTTACATGAATAAAATTTAGTCACAGTAAAATCCTTGCTGTATCCATAAAGAGTTTCTCTCAAAATTTCATTTGTCAAGTACCTTTTGGATAGCACTGTAAAATGTTATTGTAAACTGTTCTTTAATCATCAAATTCAGATATTTGAGGTCCTAAAGTTTCTTTAGACAAGTAATTTGTCATATTTTATTTTATTTTTCATTGAAAAATTACTGCAGTGGCACATTTTGTTAAAAATGATTATTATACATACAGATTATACGAAAGAACATAAAAATGTTGACACTTCGTGGGTTCGATTCCCAGGTGGGGCATACTTTCGTGGAGCTTGGTTATTAAATATTTCTACAGCCATTTTCCCTCCTACAATGATTCTTAATTATGTAGGGCAGTTGTCAGTCACTGATAAAAGTATCTGCTTAGTAGTTGGTTAACAGCTAAATCCAGAGTTTTAGCCTTTCCAGGAACAGTGAGTAGGTTGACTGACCGCCATTATATGACCTATACCATGTGTTGCTACGGCGTAAAACCCAACAAAAACAAACAAATAATTGACAGTTCATGATTAATTGTACATTAGTTGTGAAACTAATGACGACATGTTAAGTATAATATAAGTATACATGTATTCAAAACATCACATTTTAAAAAGTTAAAAGAAACTTTTGGACCCCAGAGTATATAGTTACATGTTAAACTGTCCCACAATTACCTCCCTGATTTATATTTTATATAAAAGATAATTAATTATCACAATAATAATATTACAATAAAAATATCATTATGTATAAAAATACAGAAAAGAACAGTTTTAAATGAACTATGATTAGTGTCAAAATTTAACAATAGAAATTATATAGTAATCTATTAAGTATTTTTTTAGTATAAAAAGTTCTGTCTCAGATTGCATCAGAACTACAGCTGTGGGTTACGAACTTATGGGTGGTACGTTAAAGCAACCCAGTCATAGATTTTTTTATAATTCAAAAATTACCTTGTCAATGTGTGTAATTGTGTTGAGAAAATGAGGTCTTAATATTTTAAGATAAACTGACCTAAAGATTGTGAGAAATATAAAACAAATGTCACGAAAAAATCACTAAAATCTTTTATACTGTTACTAACTAGGGTAGAGGGTAGTGTATATTCTTATACATGAACTTACCGTATATTTACAGAGAAAATATTGTATATCAATTTACAATAAACTTGTCATTATCAAAATTGCTCAACTGCTTTCAAAATGTTTCTATACGTTTCTGAGAGTTTTAGAAAAGTTGATTTTAAAGTTGAAATCTTTAAACGAGCAATTTTAAGTACACTTTTTTAAGCAAAAGTCCTCTCTCAGGTTGCAAGAGACCAACACCAGTAGGATGTCAAGTAAAATATAGTACAATTATTTATTATACTTAAGTGGGTTTGTTATAAAATGTTACATTGTAGATATCAAATGTTCTATTCAGGTAAACAATGTTACTGTGACATATCATATATTGTATCTTATAGAGCCTATGTCATATACTTAATTCAGGCCACCATAACAAGATCTATTCATTATCAGCAGACTTGAGCACTGTCTTACAATCGTGAAGTCATTAAAATACATTCTCATGCCTATAGAAAACCCATTGTTTATTAAGATTCTCGATCTAACGTTAAATCGAGAAACTTGAGAATCTATGGGTTCGAGAATTATAAAACATAGCATATATTAGATACACATTACACATCTCAAACCATTTTGCTTTCTATATTTAAGTTTAACGAAGTATCCATATCCATTTCCAAAAAATAGTGAGTCTTTTTATAAAGGCACTCTATATTCATTTTTTGTCAAATGCCCAATGTTGTTCAACTAAGGTTAAATGTGACTCAACATTCTGTTTAATCAAATGTTCAGTTACTTTACCGATAAAAGTATTAACCAATTACCAAAAACATGAAAAATGGTTTATTGCATGAATTGATGTATATAATTATTTCAATATTAAAAATATTATATAAGTAATGCAAGCCATAAAATGTTACATAGCGACAAATAAATTATGCATATCTGATCGTTTTCTTGATAAAAAAAATCGAACTTGGATATCTAAATCGCAATCCATGACCCCTTTGATGTATTAATGCGACATAAATAAGTAAACTATTTTAAATATTGCATCAAAATGATTGTAGTCAATAAATATTACATTTTATATGAAATAAAAATGATATATGCAAGGATTTTGATGATTTGTAATATAACGTATACGAAATTAAGTATTATTTTTCAATGATCTCGATATCGTCACGCTCAATTAATATAAAATGTTATTAGCGAAGTTATAACCCTATAAAACCATTCTCTGAATATGGAATGCATCATATAACGTTGAATCAAATATACTCATGTATGCCAATAAGTTGATTGCTTATTTGTGATTATTCGTTGGCCTAATTTTAGCCTGGAAGTTTGTAGGAACGTTGAATGAAACAGCATTTTATCCTGATTCAATTACAATGCCACCCAAAAGTTCTTAATCAATACAATACAATATTATATACAATACAGTCATACAATATTTCTTTATTTAGCATTATCTATATGCAGACCATTGCCTTATCTATAAGTCATAAGGAAATGAAATTATGATAACGCTTGTATCAAGCATCGTTGAATATCGCAAGTGAAATAACTATAATTAAAGCTGTTACATATTCATGTAATATACATTTTCTTTGAATCATACGTTAATAAACTGAGTGGCAACGGTGTTGGACTGGTAATCTTTGGATAGGCAGCTCAGCGTTGGTTCTAATCCTATCCAAAATCTAACCTGTTGTTTCCTTGAGCAAGAAACTTTATCCTATTAGCTCAGTACTTGGGGGGGGGGGGGCAGGAAGCGGACTCGAAAGTGATAAATCTAGGTTGAAAGAACTTGTTTCACAATCGAGCTAAAATGAACAAGTACGAGTAAAAATAAACTGATTACCACTGACTTGTACAGATGACCATTTGTGAATCGTTTTAACCTTAAATGAAGTCATTCTCGTTCCCAGAGTCTAGCACGATTCTCAATACTAATATATATTGAGAATCCTACTAGACTCTGGGAACGAGAATGAAATGAAGTTTGCCCATAGACCTTTTTGGGGGTATTGTCTATATATTCTAACTATCATAAAACAGGTGCATTCCAGTTAACTGTACTCATTTTACCTTAAATAATTTACGACAGTCATGTAACAGGTGTTAGAATAAAATCAAATACATAACAAATCAACGCAAATCAATATTAAAACATTATAGATCATTCTACGGATCAAAATTTTCAATTAATCATAAGTTGCAATAAAATATTAGGTATATTTAGATAATGGGTAATTCATTATTATTGAACATTTTTCTGATGTAAAGAATTATTTATGCTTATGGGTTTGTCGCTTCGCCTCTACATACTCTAAGTTATTTCATAATACTTATGAATTTTGTCCATTTTGAGAACACTATTGATGGTCTAAGGGTTAGGGATTCCCTGTACCGCATTGCAATCTGCGTTGTGTCGCGGTGCGGTGCGTTATATCCTATAGTATTATATTGTATCGTACCGTGTCGTTTCGTATCATTTCGCATTGTACTGTTTCATATTATTTTGTATCGTATCGTATCGTATCGTATCGTATCGTATCGTATCATATCATATCATATCATATCATATCATATCATATCATATCATATCTCGTATCATATCATATATCGTATCGTATCGTATCGTATCGTATCGTATCGTATCATATCATATCATATCATATCATATCATATCATATCATATCTCGTATCATATCATATATCGTATCGTATCGTATCATATCATATCATATCATATCATATCATATCATATCATATCATATCTCGTATCATATCATATATCGTATCGTATCGTATCATATCATATATCGTATCGTATCATATCATATATCGTATCGTATCGTATCGTATCATATCATATCATATCATATCATATCATATCATATCATATCATATCATATCATATCTCGTATCATATCATATATCGTATCGTATCGTATCATATCATATCATATCATATCATATCATATCTCGTATCATATCATATATCGTATCGTATCGTATCGTATCGTATCGTATCGTATCGTATCGTATCATATCATATCATATCATATCATATCATATCATATCATATCATATCTCGTATCATATCATATATCGTATCGTATCGTATCGTATCGTATCGTATCGTATCGTAACGTATCGTATCGTATCGTATCGTGTCGTGTCGCATTGTATCGTATTGGTGCCTATTTGGAATTCTACAAACTGCTAAAGAGGGAATGTAGTTTACCTTTTTTATTGTTCTGTAAACATTTGTATTTTGTTTTGTTTTCTTCAATATAAAATTGTTATTTTTACCACCTGTATAGTAGAGGATAACTATAACAGCTATGATCCAAACACTTAAGAAATATTTAAACATTCAAAATACTAAAAAGTGCGATACAATTCAGTTTTGTAAATGTACCGTAAAATAATTATGTTCAGTAAACCAAATATTACATATTCATACATAATAAGGATAATATGTTATTTAAGATTGTAATATCCGCGTGTTGGGTCATAATGGCCAGTGGTCAGATATAAATGGTCATGGGTTTTAATATTATACCACCCGTAAGTTCACCATACTCTCCTCTGGTCCCAGTGATCAAATATTTTATTGGATCTAAAACCTTTGTTTCAATGTTAATCTTAGAATCAATGGTCAATAAACAAAACGTTTATACGGAAAAACTGCTTCTTTCATGTAAGGCCAGATGTCTTCATAGACTTTAATGTTGACATAATTAAATAGATGAGACAGTCGACGGGTTACTAATTTCAAAATGTATTAAATACCCCATAGTTGTGGAGCTTGTAATTATGTATATAAACAGAGGTTAAAACTATGTACAGGGCTACGACTGACTAGGCTGTTTTAGAGGGTGAGGCTCTAAGCTGAGCTAGAGCAGTCTTAAACCCTTCTAGACAGGTGGCATCTGTGTCTGTGACTGGTAGCTGGTTCCACTTACGAATGGTGCGTGGGTAGAAGGAACTGTTCAGGACAGTATTTGCTGCTTGGGCGCGCTGTAACATTAACATTGCTTACAACGTTGTGAATCTAGTACCATAATGGTAAAGAACTATACTCATATCTATATTCCAAATATTGTGAAACAATGTTGTTCTCCTATTTTGAATGAAAAAATCAATTCTGACTATATAATTTATTTGAGAAGCGTTTTCATCTTGGCACACAAAGTCATAGAATGAAGTGACTCTGTCATAGTCTAATTATATATTATTCTTTACATGAAGTGCTGACTCTTTCTCTATTTTCTAAGTTTGTGAAACGCTTCTTTTCATCGATTCAGCATTTACAAACCTGTTCGATAGAAGTTCACATAGTTGGTGTTTAATTTATACCTACGACGTATAACTTTCTTTCAACTCATCTTTTACTGTAGAAGTTTGATTTCATGAACACCATGCAATGTGTAAAAACCAGGACTAGCCAAAATGAAGTCGTCACATTACCAAATTTACAAAAATGATCAATGACCGTTTATAATCGACTGATCCATTTAAGTGTAGTACTTGCTGACATGAACAGTTCAATGATTAAAATGATGATCGATTATCTCGGTAACTGATCACAAGGAAAGATAAGACCATCTTGTCTGTATAGACGTACGTCATGTTTTATAAACATTGTAAACATATAGATCACCAGACCTCATCAGATCAAAGTTTCTTGTACAATGTTAATATGAGAAGTGTCGTAAAGATCACGAACATTGTCACATGTCACATCGTTCTTCTTAAAGCTCATTGCTCACAGATTAACTTTTTTATGATTTTTAAATTACTTGTCAATGACTGTACTCCTCTGAAGTTAATAACTTCTTAATACATCTTAAGGCAAGTGAAATACATTTACTTAAAATGATTGGACATTGGTGACGTTTTCTTCATTCGTTGTTTTATCACAATTTTATGCTGAAATTCGGTCTACGATTTATCCTCTGTTGGCAATAATCTTACTTGCATGCATTCAATTCGGGCGGACTTAAAAAGACTATATTGGGGGTGGGGGCGCTAAACTGAAAGCCAAGGCTTAGGATACTGTCTGAAAGACTTAAACATGGTTGAAACAAAGTATAACGGATTTTCTCGTTGATAGTGTCATCACCCTCCGTCCTATCACCCCATTCGGAAAACCGCTCGGGTTACGCAGTGATATCCTAGGTTGTTCCGAATGCTGTCACCGAAATAAGCTTCGGTATCAAGACCGCTTGGTTATTGTAATGGTATGGCGACTTTTGAACATTTTTAAGACCAAAATGCTTAATTGGAGATAGAAATTGGCTCTACCATTAAGGCCTACAAGTGGAGTTTTAGAACCATTGATTTAATAATTGTCAAACTAGTGGAATTTTCTTTAGTAAGTTAGTAACATATGAAATCTTTCTTGATATAAAAATTGTAATTGATTACGAAAACCATTTTAAGATTGTAATGGATTTAATATTAACATACAAATATTGACAATAAATTTAATTCTTTAGTTAAAAATCAAGTGGACATTCATTGAAATTAAGCTACAGAATAATGCGTTAAATTGCTATTACCAAATATTTATTAATCTTTTAATGTATTAACTTCACAAAATAATGATATTAGACATTTTAAGTATTATTTTATAATTTTTCTTGGTGTGAAATATGACCCAATTGGTGACAAAAATATAATCTTCTTAGAGGGACAGGTTCACTAGACGGCGATAGGATAAAATATAAAATATTTTCTACATAATACGGTTAAAGAACCCATTCGACCGATCATATTTTATTCACGGTATATTACTTCCATTTTAAAAAAGAAATGATACAACCTTACCTATCATGGATTTACTTCTATGGGTTATTACTCCAAATTGTAACTGCGCTGTTTTTGCATGCGTTAAGAAATACAAATGTATGAACGAGTTTGAATGGTACATCGTGCAGTGATTTGCGTTATTTGTTATTTCAAAAATTATAAAAACTCGCCAACACTGAGCCTAGAAACGATTTAAATATTTCGATCTTTCGGATTTGAATGTGCATGAATCTAAATATGAAAGGATTATTTCTTATAGTATACATTGTTACAAGTTTTTTAATTGACAACAATGGAATATTTTGTCAGACTAGAAAAGACAATGACAACTTAGAGCAAGGCTTTGTTGATCATAGACTGAGTCTACTAGAAGATGGAATGAACGTCTTTGTTATGGACGCTAATGAAAAAATCCGCGATATGGAAAACGAAGTGGCTTTTCTTACTGCGGAAACTGCTAACTTGAAAACAATAATCGAAGTACAGCGTCGTGAAATACGAACGCTACAATGGGCGACGGCTGATGCCAAAATGAATCAGCTCACTAAAGAAGAAAGGGACTTAGTGACGGAATTAAAATGGACGATATTTGATTTGAAAAATGCCAATCAAGAATTGCAAGAGGATGCGTGTCGTCGTAATACGGAATGCGGTGACTGGGTAGAATGGACAAGCTGTTCAGTTAGCTGTGGGTCGGGTACGAAGATTAGATCGCGGCCTTGTACACAGACTGGACGATTTAGTTCAATGTGTGAACCAGTCAACGTAGAGGAAGGGAAGTGTCGAACTGAATGTTTATCGCCTCATGGATTGTTTAAATTCGATTGTCCGGTCGGTTATTCATCATTCCAAGGTTACTGTTTCCGGTTTTCCGGACGCCAGGACGCACGGACTTTATCCACAATCCTCTGCGAGGAAGAGGACGCGCATATGGTGGCAGTCAATTCTCCTGAAAAACAGAAAGTCGTCAAAGATTTTATTGACATTGTCGCGCCTGAATACATGGTGGACATGCATGAAGACTTTAGTAAACGCGAATACTGGGATTTTCATGATATTGATCAAAAAGTGAGCGTCGCTATTGACGGTGTAAGGCGACATCAGAAAACATACTTTTTAGACTGGCGTGAGGATAAGATGACGTATTTTAACTGGGCTGTTGGACAACCCCGCAATGATCATAGTGATGGCGACTATTGTGTTACAATGAATGTGCTCACTGGTGACTGGTATATGAATTGTTGTGGAGTAACTTTCTTCTATATTTGTGAATCTGAGAAACGAGTGTAACACTTTAAAACACTACTGTGAAAACTTTTATATGAAATAATCCTACGATAAAAATCGTCGTAAGTTAAATGCAAGATACATTCATATAATAATATGGAAACAGTTAAGGCTGTATCAATACATATATATATAACTGATGACGAAAATGTTGGTATTATATGACAGTGTTTTATGCTGTCTAGTCCATGTATGAAGAATACGAATGTAAGGGCCTCGGCGACAGTAGCTGGGAGTCTATTCCATACAGGAATTGTATATACATGTATTTCTTAACATATAATAGTAACATTTGCTTTACAATATCTGAACCAATGTTGAACATTTATGAATTTACTAACGATGAATTATTCACAAAAAAGTTTATGAAAAGATCTAGAAAACTGTATACAAACTTTCGCAAACAAAACGCAAATGTGTCAAAGACTGTATCAATACTCAAACTTGGGACGGAAACAGTTTAGTATACATTGTTATCGTCCCCTTATACCAATTACTTACTTCATAAAAACCGAGTTGATTTTGTATTCAATGTATACTGAACTTTATTGTTCTGGAGTTTTATATTTATGAGTGTTATATACTGAATTGATCAAGACTAACAAGTATTCAGACATTTTTTTTGCTTATATAACAGGGGCCATTTACAGGCGCCTTCCCCTCTTGAAGTTTCTTTAAAATCATTCAGTTATCCCCAACTTTGAAGTTGTATTTGAATATTTTTGTTTCCACTATCTATGAAATTGCGGTAAAACTTCCCCAAATGTGCTATATGAAAAAGGCTGCAGACCCCTTCCCAAACACTGAAAAGGGCCTGGTATTAACAATTTCATATATACAGTCACAGCTTAATGTTCTCTAAGTGATGACGTCACATGCCAGGTTTACCTTTTTAACACGGTTCGTGTTATTGTCCAGTCTACAAAATTAAATGAAATTCACTTGCAAACTTGTTAACTATTTTTCTAACAAGTATTTTGATTGTACTGCAAAATTTGGACCATTTTGTATATCATTATTTTGCTGTCATTGGCCGGTCACCTCAAGTCACCTCAAGTAATTTTCTTTATTAAAACATTCTACATTGTGTAAGGCGTCGCGTGTCATAATGCAAATAAAGTTTTTCGGACAAATGAAATTTTCGAAAAAGCTGACCAGCCTTGCGTTCAGTTACCGCGAACGTTACAAAACGTTCCGTAACGATACATTCGAAACTCCTCGGCCATTCGCTGCGAATAATCTCGGACATATTTAGACGCTATTTTGAAACTACCAGTGTTAAAGTAAACAAATGTATGATCGTTTAGGCATTTAGTGATGTTTCGGTTTTAGTCCGTAAATTTTGAAACATCACTCATTGCCTTGACGATCGTATATTTGTTTATTAGATTAGATTATTCGCAGTGAATGGCCGAGGATTTCCGAATGTATCGTTATGTAACGTTCTGTAACGTTTTGTATAATTGAACACGCTACAGGCACATCACAAGTAATTTTAAAGGTACTCATTCACAGATTGCAACTTGAATATCAACATTTTCCTTAGACTATCAAAATTGTAAGGAAGTATTTTTGGAAGCAGGAAAATAATGTTCTGATAATGACGATTATAGTGCAAATTGACTTACAACTACAAATGATGGTGTTTCATGTAGTAAAAATCTATCCCGTATGTCACGTTATAGAAATTTTAGTCCATTTTCGTGAGTTTTATTGTGTATTTCTTGCAACCTATAGGTCTGGGTTTTTTTAAATATAAGAATTATTTTTTACTAAATTACAGACACTGAATGGTATTTTGAAAGTACGGGAAAAGTTAATATTATCTGTGAACTAGTACCTTTAAGCTTATTCATGTGCATGTATTATATTTTAAATCATAAGTTGATTAACTAATTACGGTCGATTTTAGAATTTGGCTAAAGTGACTTATTACTTCTTTAATTCATGTGTAAATATGAATAGCCTTCTCAAAATTCTCAAATTCTTTGCGTTTTTTGGATATTCACGCGAAGTTCTCGGCCATGTTGTTCTGCTACAGAAAACCCCTGCACTCAGTTAATGCACGTCACACAAATCTAGCTAAATGCAAAATAATGTTAATTCTATATTAGTAATATGTACAAACGTATTATGTACTGACATGCTTTGTTTAATGTATTATATACATTGTATTTGCATTACACTGAACTGTTACAACTATTTTTGTATAATAAAATTTACACTTAATACCACGAATGAGCTTATTGATTTGTCATAGTAACTTTTGAGTTTCAGATTTTTATGATACAATGTTTGACTGAGACAGTCAACTAGTCGTGTGATCATTTTTGGAAGGAATTTTTTTCAGTAGAATAATGGGCCTGTAAAATGAAATATGAAACACAGTTGATAAAGAGATAATGAGGGATATCAAAATAGTATCTTTGAACTCTAAAATGATAAAATCCTTCAAAATTTCCTTCCAACAGTACTTTCAGTACTTTGATTAAAAAAAGAAATTATACGCCGTTACTAACATTATTTGGTTTAATTGACCCAGGTTTGTCTCTATGTCTATTGATAATAATGATATTCTAAAATCTACGATTCGTTAGATACAATGTACCTTAATATGTATCATAAGTATGTATTGCAGGGAAAGTATACATTGTGTATTTAAGTTCACCTATTGTATAAAACTATCAACATGAGTTCAAATAAATATACTTGTGCTTATTAAATAGATTTGTCCACTTGTATCTGTGTCTTATATAAACTTTGATTCAGAATGATATGTTTAACCCATTACTAGTCGCCATCTGGTCACATCAATACACCTGAATCATATTCTAATTATTTCACTATCTTTGCGACAGAGGTGAAACACAGCAAGAATGTTCCCTAGACCTTTCTTTGCAAGAAATATACCTTTGTTTATCGTCGCAACGTTGGGAGGGAGCAACATGACCTTAAAGTGAATTTCTGCTCATTTATAGAGTCAAATTCCCACTTCAGACAGATGTACATGTGCAATCACTGTTTTATCTTGCCATTGTATTTGTAAACATGTATAACAGAATGTTTTGTAAATGAAATCAGTTCTGACTTGCACAGTTACGATACGAATGACCTTCATAGTTATTTTTCATATGAGTTGGTACTGACGTGCACGCATTTTTTTCGGAAACCCTTTCTGATTAAAAAACGTTCCCTTTAACCCTTGAAGTCGATATGTAATTAAGAAGAATAGGCGGAATAATCAAATGAAAAAAAACCGTTTAAGTCTGTTCATTTATTAGTCGGTATCTAGATTAACATGTGTCGTAAAAAAGCATGCGTAAGGCAATTAAAACAACAACATATTTTTAAGAAAAATAAATACGCTATACGGATCGATAGCGAACGGGACTTTCTAATCTAGTTTCTCGAATGATGAACTGGTTCGAATCCCACCTTCGAAGGTAATACCTTTTCATGAAATTTGAAAATTATGTCAGTTTCCCTCCATTAATTAGGTATATGGAGAAGTCCTTTGTCGTGTGGAAAGGTAGTGAGTTTTATTTATAGACAAGAGTCCATGAAAGCGATATCAAGTTCCCCTGCCTCTGTGAAATCATTTAAATCTGTGTCGACACTATGTTTTACCCAATTACAGGCGCGTATGAAGGATATGAATATTGGGGCCGCATATGGATGGGTACATGAGGGGTTTCCCCTCCCGACGGTCGATTTTTTGTGAATGTGAGCCACTGAAACTCGACTACAGCACTTTAAGTACCCCCTGTTTAAAAACAAATCCTTGTATTAGACCTGAATTTTCAATAATTTTATGTGTCACGAAAAATTAACTCTTGTCCCCATATGCGCTGCTTGCGAGAATATTGGGGCCGCGGTCACCCCGGCTCCTACTCGCCTGAATTAAATTAAAAGTAAAAACTGGCCTTACTTACTAAAGTACAGGCGTGAAATTCCAGTTTTTACGAGATTGGATCGTTTTGTATTTTGTGCGTTTTATTATGATTTTACAATGGATACAAATATAATAATTCATAAACATATGTTTTTTATGAACTTGATGACTTTTGAAGTTTATTATACTTGATTTTATATCCAGTGTCCTTCAAATAGACGACATTGTATATATTTGACTAAAGCAAAGTCCCAAAGCGAGCTTCCGAAATGGGCAGTGTGGTCTCAAACCCTGACGTCCGGCCTTTTCTTGTAAATATAGGTATTTAGTAATATATATTTTTAAAATACATTATTTTTTACTTAACCTGGTCTGAAACAAGCTGTATTGACAGATGACATCATCAAGTTAAATGCTTTTAATAGCCGGGCCCGTAACAAAACCAGACTTTATGGAACTGTGCCTACGAGCCGAATTTAGAGGCATTATACCAAATTTATGGGTCTGAGACCATACCGTAAACTACAACAACAACAAATTTTCAAGCGGCCGATGTAAATTTTGTAGAAAACGCTTTTGCAGGAGATGTAGGCATTGTCATGTTTCTATATTTGCTGGAATGATAGCCGGGTATGTAAGACAAATGTTTATACGCTGAAAAATGCATGCACGTTATTTTTCTTCGTCACTGATAACTATTTCAATCATTGAGTAGTACCCGGATATCGCGAAAATATCGGATGCGTTTTTCAAAGATCTGTTTCTTGAATTTTTGTAGAGTTGAGTTATAAATGATACAAACAGCATTCGAGCAAAAGCCTCAAATGATCGTCCGTGGTAAAAAACTTAATTTGTCTTGCGATTAAAATGAGGTTTGGAGTCGTTGAACAGAACAGGTATCAAGAATGAATGGGTCAAGTTTGTGACTGTCGACCAAGCGCTTGTCGCAGATTTAATCGAGTTATATGCCATTTTCTTATAGATCAATCTTTCTTTAATCAATCCCAATTCTTTATTTGAAAATTTGATCATGATGAACGAAAATAGATACTTTTTAAAACAATACGTCAAAATGGGTATAAGGGAGAAAACTCTTGTTCTTGAGTCACGGAACCCGTAATGGGACCGTATGACGTGGGTTTTAGTCGCATCAAAAGTAAAATACAGAATTATTAGGCTATTTCGATGTGTTTATAGTATATGGATACATAAGCTTTCTGTTTAAAACATATTTATATATTTCTAAGAATTTGTGTCAAATGAAATTCGTTTTTAACTGTAAAAATCAATTGTCATATGTTTTCGCGACTTTCCGTGGGTTTCGTCCCACAACTTATTCGCTCTAATAAGATTCGTCCCAGAACAAATATTACAGACAAATAAAACTATATATTTATCGTTTTACGGTTTAAAGGTGTTTTTAATTTTTATTTTTTTGCGAGGTTCTATCAAATTTAATATCACAATCATTTTTTTTTCAACTGCTGATTAGAAAAATTCAATGTCAATGTGTCAATTTATCCAATTGTAACTTGTTAGTGATAATGTGAACAGGTTTATCTGATTGCCTGTTTGCTAAGCTATTGCAGCAAACTGAATGTACTTGTAAATGAAGGACTTTAAATGGATTATTGAATATCTAAATTAAGAAATATAGAAATTATTTTGGCCTTACTTTGAATCCTCTGCACCAATATTTTATTAAACAATGTAACATTATGTGTTTTGGTCTTACTTTGAATCCTCTGCACCAATATTTTATCAAACAATGTAAAATTATGTGTTTACTTCATTATTAGGTAAAATCAACTTTGGTACTATCAGACTTTGAACATGACTGTGTCTGAACATGTGTGTGGATTTGGATATTTATTACCATAATGTGGACTAAGATAAGTTCAGCCTTTAACAAAGCTGAAATGAGGGGTAGAGAAATGTTCAAGCTTGTTCGTGACCTGGGCAAGCTTCACTGTATGATTTATTAGTGCAGCTTTTCTAGTTTGCGGGTGCTGCTTGTTACTTTCACCTGGATTCAACTATCCCCTTCTTTGGAATACATTGACTAGGATTGGAACACATGTAAAAGGAAAGATATGGATTTGAGATGTGGTGGACAACATTACTTTCATGAGGTATAACTGTTATATTTTTCTGTTTGATGTACGACTATGCATATTTTACATCCGACTATTCTTTTATTATTATTTATCTATTTATTATTTCAACTTTATATGTAAGCTGAGGACACCAAGATAAATATCCAATATTTTACTGGAGATGAAATCTACAAACTTGACAAGCAAGAATATTTCACTTGAGTAACTAACCAATGACTTATATAAACATTGGACGAGCAACAGCCAGAAACACTCGCCAACTATTCCTGACGATTTTCCTTGCTACTCAAAAACTAGGTGAACATGTATTTTGCCGAAAACTTCCAATAAAGCACAATTTACAAAAACAAAGACAAAAATAGACAGTAAATACTGAGTTTAATATATTCTTGCATAAAGGTCAAGCCCAAGTTAACTTTGTCAGACTATACTTCAGTTACACATTGTTTATATCATTATAATTCAAAATTACACATTGATATCGTTGTATATTATTGAACAGCCAGTGATGCATACATTAACCCCACTGATGTAAAAACTAGATATCAACTTTTACTTTTATTGAGCATAAGTACAGAAGCACTGAAGTGAGTGTTTATGTACCGGGATTATTGAATAGATATTGAACATTTAAATCAGCGGGGTTACTGAATGGGCCATTGACAGTTGAAAGAAATTTAACAATTTGTACTGACTTTATTGAAACTGTCTATATGATTGATCATTGTCTTACATCTTTGTTATTGATTGTAAAATAAAATAAATAAAAACTTTGTTTAAATCCATACCTGGTTTGTTTTATTTTTTTGTTGAATAAGGGACTTTAGTCAGTTATTTCCCCGTGTATACTCTTCAAAATAGGTAGGTCTAATTAGTTAGATTACTTGGATTTTACCCTTACTTTTCAATGTTAATTTGCCAAAGTTAATCTCAAATAACTTTTTTGTTTAACATTTAATTTGTTTGAAATTCAAGCTAATCATTTTTAAGTTAAAGAACTATCTAAATTCCATCACTTCTGTCAATATATTCATTGTTCGTATTGTGCCTTGTTCAAGTATTTTTCTATCCCTGAATTAACCTAGATCTCTGGACCAAAGATTTTTACCTAGTTCTTACAACTTTTTCTGATCAGTTGCAGAAACCTTAGTTCAGAGAAGGAGAATGACCAATGAAAATATTTCATGTCCAAACTGGAGGACAGAATGTAGATATGGCTCGGGGATACAATCCATGACCTGGATTTGTTGGGCAATGTGTTAGCGACTGAAATGACATCTTATTGTTAAAATTTCAAACTGTTGGTGGCCCATACATTTACCCTGCTGATTTAAATACTCTATAATTGTTCTCTAATCCCTGTAAATAAATATTTTATATTTATTATTGATGGTGAGTGCTGAAGTGTTGCAGTGAGTAATTAAAGCAGTGGGGTAAATGTATTTTACTCACAGTTGAATAAAATTTATTAATATGTATGTCTTGCTGTACAGTGCATGTTATACATCATGCATGTCAGTGTACTTACTGAATAAACCAGCGTTATGGAGCAGTTCATTCTCGATGATTGGGAATTTAATGTCAAGAGTTGACTAAATAGTGATACTAAAAGTATACTTCAAAAACCTTACTTTAATTAGCTTTAAATTCATACTTAAGTAATCCACACATTTTAAGCTTGCACAGGGACCTCCTTTTCCAATGGACCAAGGCCACGATGTTGCCCAGGGGCCATAGGGCCCTTCGTTATCAAAATTATCGGACTTGTGACAGAATTGCTCTAAAGTAACCAGTTTGGCTCACAGTCTTATTAATACTGCTTGAGTTCCTTATATGTTTGAAAGATTAAAATCTTCAAGTTAAATAAAGTCATATGTGCATTAATTTATTGTACAAAATTGCTAGTAATTTATCATTTTTTTGCTACAGAAACATTTTTCCAAGAATTTAATTAATCTAGATGATGATATGAATTTAAAGTGAAATTAATTTTTTATTATATTTTTACTGGGTTTAACGCTGTGTCAACACAATTTAGGTCATTTTACAGCATCAAGTGGACCTAACCTTTCCTGGACCATTGTCTTTAACCAGTACTCACCTACCCTTCCACAAGGCTGGAAACTTCTCCATATTATTTCATCAATGGTGGAAAATTGACATTCTTGTCAAATTTTCATGGAAGGGTATAACCTCCCCGGGTGGGATTCGAACCTGTACCCTCTTCAGGACATGAGATTCCAAATTCTGGCACGCTACCAACTGCGCTATTGACCCAGCTTAAATTAAAATAAAAATTTAATTGACAGTTGTTTTTGAATATGACCCTGATGCCCATAATACAGTATTGCCTACCATAGGTCCCTCTGCAAAAAAAAATGTTGCAAAATTGGGAATTTTATTGCGTATATATGTTCTAAATGTCTAACTCTATTACTCGGGGACCTTTTTAAACTTCTCAAAAATTTAAGATAAGTATATTTTGCATTTAAAGATTTTAAAACCGGAGATTTTTCCTATATTTCTCCCATACCCACAGTTCAAATTATCTCCCTTATTCAAAACCAGAATTTTGCATATTTTGGCATTTAATGATATATTTTCTATGAAATTTAAAATATATCATCTTAACGCATTTTTCTATCCATTCAAGAAACAATTGTTGTGACAGTATTTTGTTCCTTTGAGACATTGGTACCCAAAGGTCCCAAGGACCGTGGGAATATTTTTTTTCAGTTAATAAGCCAATTTTTCTGTTTGTGTTACCTCCCTTAGATAAAAATACTCATTAATGTCCGTAAGTCACAACAACAAAAATTTGTTTTTGTTTTAATTTATTGTATTTCACATTTTTTAACTATGAAAATGATTTTTTCATGTAAAATTATTCTTATAGAATATACCATTTGAAAATGGCATAAATTTAATTTGAAATTAATTTTATTATCACGATTATTCGCTTTCATATATTTCAACCCATCTGCTAGTTATTTGTAGGTGGTACAAAGATTGATTCCTTCACCATTGAATGTTGCTACTTGTTTCAAACACGTAGACAAGCGTTTGCCTACTCCTGGCGAAGCATTTCACTGGTTCTGGTCGTTCCCAAACACCACGCCCATCCTTTTTTCATAGTGAAAGGAAACGAGGCGTGGTTTCCAGAAATGGAAATGTCTTCGTCGGGGATTGAGCTTACGCTAGTTTTTCTGTTAGTCTTCATGAGCATGAGTCGTGCATGTGGTCGCACGATCATGTGGCTCTACCCAGACCAGAATGATTCACTCCCATGCTCTTAAGTTTTTTTTATTCTATAAGTCAGAAATCATGACAGCCTGTAATAGTTTTGGGTCATGTAGTATCATACACTGAAACTCGTGAGCATACAATGTCAAACACTTTATGACACATTATATTAAAGTAAATTCAACTATTTAAATTCATAATGTCTTTTAAAGAAATCAGGAAGAGTTCCACGGTTAAAATGCTGTAATGTATTTTGTATTCAATTCTTGAAAAAATGTAATTGTTTCACACCAATGTTATTACTTCTCTCCAATTAATAAGTAAGACTATCTTATGGTAGTTATTTAGAACGATAATTTATTTTCTGGGTGTGTGTTTCACCAAAAACTTAAACAAATTTCGTTCATTATTGTATACGTATGGTCTATTCGGTAAAATATATTTCATACAAAATGTGTGACCCAGAGGCAAGGCTTGCATCCATAAAATTGCATCCATAAAATAAACATTGTCATTTTAAGTACATGTATCACCATATTTTATGTAACATACAAAATAATATAACGCCTCTGTTAAAATTTTATCTTATACCAATGCACGTCATTAATTTTGAGTCAAAAAGATCTAAACCTGCGTTAGATTGAAGTTGTACTGGCATCCTTGTACCCCGAGACAGTATCGAGAATCCCTCTAGACTCTGGATACGAGAATGTGTACTGAAAGTTATGATGCTATTTTGTGAGATAGCTGTGTTTAGTATATAACTTTAGTATATAACTTCTGTAGAGCGACCCTCTACTGATCTTTAATCCTCTGAAAAACAACAAATTTTGATATTTATATTCGGCGCTATTTTAATTGAAATTAACCTCTACAGAGCTACGAACTCTAAACAGCAGAATAGTTTATTTCTACCTAGTGGGTGCTGTTCAATAGAGGTTCCACTGTACTAGAAATTTCCGCGGGAGCCAAACAATGTTAATGTTTAGAATATATCGCCGTTCAGAACCCTCAATGGTCATTAAATTAAGGCGTATAAGTTAGGGGCAGATCCAGGATTTTTTTCCAGGGGGGGGGGGGTCTGAACTTTTATAGAGGGTTTGAACCTCGAACCACAGCCACATTATAAACATTTTGCAGAAAAAAATGCTACATTTTTTTAATAAAACTACATTACCATTAAATCTATGTTAAGCACCAAGAAAAATAGCTACTAGGTTCTTACAAATGACTTACAGGTTAGAAATACACAAATGGACAGGTACATTTTACAAATTCTAAGGGGGTCTGGACCCCCACGACCATCCCCGCTAGATCCGCTTATTTAAGTTGTCCTCATCACTCAATACAACCAAATTAAAATGAGACTGTATTATTTATTTTAAAATGTCTTTAACAGAAAGAGTTTGTCAAGTACGATTTATTTCAAACTTTTCCCTAACTAAAATGTAATCTTTTGGAATTGAGAATTGTTTCAAATTGTGAAGTAAGCTTCCTCAATGTTTAATAGTAGACAAAAACAAAGCAGTAACTTTCAAGGACGTTACCACAGTTCTACATTGCCTGTCGAGATTAATTGTTTAATTTGTACCAGACTTTCAGGTTTTATGAAAATTGTTATCAAAGAGAGACAACTCGTACAAAAATTTAGACTAAAATGTTTCTGTATTTCACAGACGTGTAGATATTACGCAACTGTAAACAAAAATCCCGGATGGCATGGTATCACTTTTTACTTAAAACTTTGGCTTACAGATCGTGAGTATTTTAATGTTATTAGTTGATTTAGATAAAGTTTTGGTGACCTGATTGCCATGATCCAGAATAAACGCGCGGCATTGCTTATTTCTACGTTAAAATGCTTGATCTTCTGAGTGTCACCAGTATTCGCGACCTTGACACTTTCTAATAGTTTATATTATTTAACTTCACTTGCACTGGTCTCGCTCATATTTGAGGTACAAGATTAAATTTTTTGTATTACTTGATGACATTAATTTTGGACCTTCAGATTTGAAGATGAGTTATGGCTGAACATGTTTGGATAAGAATCTTCTATCTCCCGGGCCGGTCGTGGATTTTGAAGAATGGTAACAGAAATGTGTATTTGGAAATGCTTGGCACTTAAAACAGTTGGAATAAGGGGAGAGAAGTTCAAGCCTGTTCGTGACCTAGGAGAGCTTCACTGTATGATAAATTAGTGCGGCTTTGTTAGTTTGCGGGTGTTGCTTGTTACATTCAACTGGATGCAACTCTCCTCTTTCTTGGAATACAAAGACTTGGATTTGAATACATACAGAAGGAAGGATATGGTTTTGATATGGAAAAGCAATATTAATATCCTATTATTTGCAGGAGATAAATTTACTAACTAAGAATGTTTCACTTGAGTAACTAACCAATGGCTTAAATAAACATTGGACTGGTATTTAATCTCTTATCAAAACACACCTTGAGAATTCATCAGAGAAGTATACCTAAATGGGACAGGGGGACGTAAGTTTTTATGCTGATTTTTGAGATTATTTCCCTTTACTTTAATTAGTAAAAAATCTTAATTAGCACCTTAATTAAGCAGTTTTATGGTTCCAAATTCATAATATGGTATTATGTATATATACCAAACATATTCTGAGAAGGAGAAGAAATCTTTCAACCAGGAATTTAGTAATTAAATATTTTTATAAGTTAACATCATTTTCAAACTCAAAATTAAGAAATTAAATACATCTATACCTTAAATCGCGAATTCGGGGGGGGAGCGGGGGCTCGGTGGGCGTTACCGAGCGCTAGCGAGAAAACACTTGCCAGCTTTCCCTGACGATTTTAATAAAAAAATCTTTGATTTTTTTCCTTGCTACTCAAAAGATAGGGTTTTTTGGTTATAGAGAGTGTCTATAAAAGAAAGAAACTAAAGAATTCTATACAGTTAGGGTTACTAGGGTTATGGTATCAACAGTGTTAGAGTCTCCCCTTGCATTTAAGTGGAAAATTCCCCATTAGGGAATTCAAAAATTGACTCACCCAGGCTAATGCCACAATGGTGAACATGTACAACTAGTGTTGCTGAGATATATACACTTAAATTTTTACTAGTTTATTGTTTTAATAATTGTTTTTTTACTGTAATTTATGCTTAATTCACAAGGGATTATATTGTTTATATGTAATTATTAAATATTATATTTTTAAATGCTTGATTAAGATAAAAAATAAGGGAATTTTTGCATTTTTATTAAAGGGAGATAATTCAGTTTTTTAATTAAGTTATGTTAGTATCTTCATTGATTGAGTTCTAAGGTTTATACAGTCACTATTTATAATGTTAGACTAATTTTATAGTCATACCATAGTGATTAGCTTACCTAATCATCTTTAATAATGTTAACTTAGAATATACACCAAACACATATTATCTTCCATAATAGATGGTTAGGGTTAGGGTTAGTTGTAGTTCAGTCACCAACCAGAGTGGATGTGAAATGTCCCTGTCTTTACAAACATCTGAGACGATCATTCTTTAGTTCTGTATATTTTACATCCATGTTGAAACAACTGATTTCTTACAACTTTCAACAACAAAGCCACAAGCTCTAGATTTCTAAGTTTTATACAATCTGTATTGTTGGCTTTACACAACACTTCTCTAACTCGGCTTTTTCAACAAATTTCAAAATTCTAGAAAAAGTCATTTTGAAAAATTGAAACAAGTTATTATAGAACAAAAAATAGTTAGAGCAGTGATACATAAAACCAACAGAAATTTACAAACTACATACGTATAAGAAAAAAAAACCCACAGAATTTCTTTACAATTTTTAATGTTATAAATTTCATGGAACATATAACTATAATTGATACATCAAAATCACACTGATAATAGTCGATAATTACATGAACTATTCATAGATCCATTAAGTGTATAACTTTAGATTGGATTTTAATCAGTTTGTCATGTACATCGCCTATACAGTACCCACCCAAAGTATGGAGACAATTTCACTTTGTAAGCCTACTACATAGGTTTGAACAAAAATTTAATCATCATTTATTTTAAAATTCTTTTTAGTTTTTCATTAATTTTTGGTTATCATGATAATTATAACTAAGACTACAAAAATAGCATGATTTTTTTGTTATGGAAAATAAATACAGTAAACATGGATTAGGAGGCTTCGGGGTATAAGATGCTGAATCTTAAAGGTGTATTGCATTCATGAAATTTGTTTTTATTGTTATCACAAACCATCTTTAAACATATCAAAAATTATGATTCTGCATCAATAATCATCAAAATTTAAAAATTGTAGTAAATTTTGTTTGTCTCCAAACTTAAGTGGGGAATGTACATGTAAGCAACCAGTATAAATACACTTTTACTAACTTCCAAAGAATATCATCTAAGTGCCAGTTAAATCATTACAAACAATAGAAATAACAAACATACATAAATAACAACAATGATGATCTAATGATAAAATGGCCTCATTGAAATAGGTAAGTTGATTACATTATTAGTTTTGGTTGAATTAATCAACACTTTGCATAAGTCAAACTACGACATTCAGTCAACCTACTATTCATTCCTAAAAAAGCTTAATCAATGTATTTAGTTGTTAACCACTGACGCTGACAGTTTAATGAAATTTTACAATGAGGGTTTTTGTAAATGAAAATGGCAGAAAGGCTATCGCAAAAAAAAGATAATGGCACAAAAATAACAAATGACGACTATACATATAGTTTTGACAATATTTTAAATGATAATTCAAAAATCATAATAAAACAGTAAGCACAGGAATGTTAAATCATGATGCATATAAATTTCATTCAGCCGTCAGGGGAGCCTACATAAACCCTGCTAATTTAAATACTCACTACAGTTCTTATTATCAATAAATATAGATACCTGTATATATATACGGTCAGGGATTATTTAACACATATCAAGTATTTAAATCAGCAGGGTTAATGTATATTCTACTGACAGTTGAATAAAATTTAACAATATCAATAATACATGTACATGTCTTGTATACTTACAAAATTATGACATAAAATGCATTAATCTTGGCTGCAAATATGGAACTGAAATAAACTTTCAAACTGATCAATTTTAGTCCATATTTGCTCTTAGAGAATTATTTTAACATCTATTATTAGATGGCTATATTCATGTATGAATAAAACTTACATCTCCCTTCATTAACTGAACTTTGGTTTAATTTGCACATTGAGTCACTTAAAAATTTTTATTTCCAAATAAATAAATGAACACTTGGTTATTCCATACAATTAACAGGAACAAACAATACCCGTACTTTATTATCAAAGTAACGTTAAATCTGTCCAAAAAGCTAAACAAAAGCTAGTGTGATAATTTTGATTTAAAAATGACAGACAAAATACATACAATATACAGAAACTATTTTTTATCATAGAATAAGAATAGTACCCCTTTGAAATGAACTCATTAAAAATTCACATGAACTACGCACATATGATTTCATTTCTACACATCAAAACTTGTGTCTATATATTATACCATAATAAAAACATAATGAAAATTAACATGTTTAATGAATAACATAACAATTAATTATTGTTAAATTTCATTCAACTGTCAGTGGTGCAAACATAAAACTCCTCCGATTTAAACACTCCATAATTGATCATCCTTCCCACTTAAATACTGATATATATTTTTTACAAATCATGATTACTTAAGTACTGTTGTAAGTATCTAAATCAGGAGGAGTTATGTATGCCAAACTGACAGCTGGAATATAATTTCACAATATCACAATAAAAAATAAGCAAAAATGTTCAGTTATTTCTTGAGTAACATTACAATAATACAGTAAATACAGTTTGTGAGTATAAACTCTAACATCTTTTTAAAAATAATACTTAGTGAATAAAGCAGATCTGATTATTAACAGAAAGTGTCTATGTAAGTACACTGAGGTCCAAAATCTGTACACTTATCAAATGTTGATGTTTTGAAGTACACTTTGATATGTTTTACATGTAGTTATTAGTTTCACAGCTAATATACAGTTTTACATGAACCATTAATGAGGCTCAATATTTATAATAAAGACAAATTAATATTATAAAACAAATATGTCTGCAATAACTTATAATGAAAAATAGGAGAAAATATGAAAAAAAATACATGTGTAAAGAAACTTATGGACCCCAGTGTATGGTACAAGTTTTATTAAACTGGACTATCAGGGTCTAGTCAAATGATCTACACACAACAAGTGTTAACCTAAACCAATGAATAATGTTTCTCTTTCTAGAAAATATACTTGAAATACATTAAAAGGGGTCATAAAATAATTACTACATGTATAATTCCAAATTGTTTCCATCAACATTTAAAGCTAGCTCCAAATTCTCTGCACAAAAAATAACCAAACAGAAAATTAGGCCAATTTTTCGTTATAGACAAATACTAAAATGACATTATATAGCAACTCCCTTTCGTGACCTGAACATTACCAATTAGTCCAGTGAATATTAATCATTAGCTCTAAAACCTCTGCACAGAAACATTAATCAAATCATAAACTACATCTTGTGCTAATCAAGGGTTGCCCACAATGCACTTACTACAGTCTTGCGGACAACCCTCGAAATATAATTTATGCAGAGTATTCAGAGTAAATAAGTACAGTTTACAGGCTAACACAGACATTCTCAGACAAATTGGTATTTCATGTGCTACTTGAATCTTCTTCTACTTTTTTTACTGCTCCAAGAATATTGATGAAAGCAAGAGTTTGTTAACATATTGAAGATCACATGACTATGTACCTTGACTATTCAACATCACAAAGCACATAATGACAACATGGTCAGATTAGAACACTACCGTACTATCATCCCTGAGCATGTTTAACACACACTGTACCGTCAGGTTGACCGAAGTAAGCACTTTTAGCCATGTTAACAAATAGACCAGTCTCTACAACACCTGAAATGTAACAATTATAAAAGTTACATAAATACAAGAAATGTAATGTGAAAACCACATTAAAGCCGGATTTAAAAACTTTAACACAAATATTTTTAAAGAGAAATAATCCATAATAAAGGCAGGTAGAGTAGGGGTTACTTTCTAATTCTGTTCATCACATAGAATGTTATCATTGTATGAAGTTTCATTAAGATCTGACAATAAATGGCAGAAATATACGGTAATGAAAAACTTTAACGCAATTATTAATGACACCAGACCGCCCATGTGTCGCCAAACTATTAGCTGAATTTTTTTGTTGAAAAATTCGGCTAGTAACTATACATAGGGACATGTATAGTCTGTAGAGTCCAATTTCTGTATTCTTTGAATATTTTTATTTCTGCAGACACAATTTCTAGACAGACGCTCAATGAATGACCTAGATGTCAAATCACCAAGTAGGTCTGGCCACCAACATCTCTGATTGTGTTTGGTGAAGATTGGCCCACCATCTTTTTGATAACAATTCTTTGATTTAAAATAAATTGATGTCCAGGTTGCTACCAATTCAACTCAATTCAATGTATTGAGTTCATAGCACTGATGAAAACACTGGATTTATTGCAGCAACAATATCACACATGTACTCACCACTTGCCTTCAGATTACCCTACATAGTGACAAGGTAGAGGGTCAGATTACTACTCAGAATGTCGTAAGTTCAATCCCAGTTCTGTACATGGATTTTTTTAAGAATATATATGATTAATGGGTATGGCTGGGACTGGCAATCAGCATCTTGTCTGTTTACTAGGTCAATACCTCAGAAGAGTTTACAACTGCTAACCAAACCGGTCAAGGATGTCCAGTCAACAACATGGCACAAGCTCCAAGGTTTCCACCCAGACACCAATCACTACATGGTATAATAGACCTAACTTGGAACTCCAATCTATGTATTTTCCGGCCTGTAGGCAGTACAAACAAGCATTTTACACATTATTGCAGAAAAGCATAAAAAAGGATTAAACTCTGCAGACAAAAACCTAAATATTTGAACACGGGTTATAGTCTATCAGTAAGTTATAGCATAAATATAATAAGTTACTAACCAGGAATCATTTGTATTGTTGTGTTGATTTCTTTCCAGTCACCAGGTTTATCAAATACCCAATCTATTATAAAATTACCATTATCTGTGACTACTGGACCCTTAAAATAGAGATAGAACAAAAAATATACATATGACAACAAATGGACCCTGAAAATAGAGAAATAACAAAACATATCCAAAAAACAGCAACAGGACACTTTAAATAAAAAATAACAAACTTATACACAAGTCATCTGGACCCTTTAACTGAGAAATAATAATTTTCAATCTAATTTAAATTACGATGTATTTTCTCTTTTATCGTCTTAAGTTTTTTGCTCTTGCACTCTCTGATTTTATAACTGACAAGCTCACAGTATAGGTCATGTTTAGCTGACCTTTGGTACTGTAAAGGTCAGCCATTAAGACCACTTTTTGTTATTTCAAAATCATGCAATTTTGAACAGTTATTAAGACCCAAATGCTTAATTTGTGAACAAAATGGTCTCTATAATAAGACCGTTTCATTATCAAGAGTGAAGACCATCAATATTGCCAGTCTTAATAGCGGAACTTTACTGTATTATAAATATTAATGAATAAACTCTAAACAACAAATGTCTAATCAACACAAAATAGCTAGAAAGATCTCAAGTCAAAAAAGAAATATCAGAATTTATGATGCTATATTCTAATTTATAGCAATTCTTCCTGATAAAATCAATGCATTCATTGGTCAACACAAAGTCATGTGTATGTAGCCCTCTGAGTGATGTCAGGATATACAAGCAGGCTATAATTACGAAGATTGAATAAACTTGCCATTTTGTTAATGAAATAAAAAAATATTTCATAAAACAATTTGCATAGAATTAAAGCTTAAAACTTTTAAAATAAAGCACATGTAGTCCACTTACACCACTAAAAATGATAAGCATATTATAGTGTCTATATATTTTAGAGAACATCTTATACTATATGTAAAGTACTTCTGACTCTACGTAGACCAATGTTCTATGTCAGCAACTCACAGAAGTTCAGGCAATTATTTTGTGTAGGTATCAATGCAGAGCTCAATATTAAAGGTTGTCCTATTTCCCCTGACAATCTATATTTCTGACAACTTGTTATTGCAAGTTAACACATGGTTCTGGCAAGTAAAATTAATAGTCAGTAGTCCAACCGAACCCTGCAATGGAAATACAATAAAATATAAAGTTTAAATACAAACCATTTTCTTTGAAGCCATACGTAATTGTGCATTCCCACCTAAACGTTTCATAATTTGTAACAATACAGGTTTATAAGCCATACCAACAACTTCTATAGGAACACCTTTAGTCCATGTGGTTCCCAATGTGTCAACATCTTTCCTGGAGAATATATATATATAAATATGGCATAATTAAGTAATGAGAGAGAATAACCATAGACAATGTTTCACAAAAAGGCATAAAGTTCTGTCTGAATATAGAACCCACACCCTTAAGATTAGAATATTTTACACAGATGTACTACTGACTGAGTTAAACAGTTAGTTGGGTTATAATAGAAACAAATCTCAACTAGACCTATCACTGAATGTTGTAAAATACCCCCATGGGTCAAGAAATTGGGTGCTGAGAAAATGAGCAGACATGATTTTTCATCAAAGAATCATAACCAACATGGGATATGCACATGTCTGCCTGATATCTGGTAAATGTGAGAAGTTTGAATCAAATCTGTAAAATAGGTGCTGAGAAATGGAGCAGACAAGTAAAAGCAACCTTCAAGCTGACTCCTATATACCCCCCAATTTTTTTGGGGGGGTATAGTAATGATGATAATAGTGATGAATGATGATAACTATTATGATAATGACAACAACAATAATAATTTCAGGCAGATAACACTTCAACATCATTGTGTTATTGCCTTGCCATTGACATTTGATTGCCCCTCATCTTTTGTGCACATGATATGCTAGAAACGACTGACATCTTATCATTACAGCATCACATCTAGGTACTTTAGTTAACTCTTTCGACCTGCATGGCACAATGTGTGTCAACCTTTCTTTATCTAAGTTTACGAAATGTTTAAAGTGACTTTGTAGATACTTAAGAAATTGAGAAGATAATCATGTTATATTATAATAAAATACCTTGCATCAGCAATCAGTATCAACTCTTTAGCACAACCAGCAATAATCTTTTCTTGTGTAAGACAACCCCCACCACCTTTTATACAAACTAGATTTTTATCAACTTCATCTGCTCCATCTATCGCTACATCTAGCTGAAACATTCAAGAGAGGATCCGATATTCATCAAATGAGGGGATAGATTAATTCTTATTTCACCGAGTAAGCTCAGAATACATATTTTCATGAGTGGCATAAACAAGAGTGAAAATGTCATTTTCCAAGTTCATGAGTGGAAATAAAAAGAATCTTACAACAAATTTGATGAATATTCTGTTTCTTTCATGCTTAGTTATACATACATGTATTATACTCAAATTATAATGTGACCTAATTTCTTCTCCAAGATGACGTCATTGACAATAAAAACATAAGTTTACATTTATATTTTCATCGTATATTTTCATCAAACATTTCAATATAAAGCATGAAAGAAAAATTGTATTCTGCAAAAAGTGATCAATAAGTTTTGTACAAGTGCTGCAAAAGCTGTACTTAAAACATTTTCTAATTTAAGTGTAAAACCAGTTCTGGGTAGGAGGTTCAGTAAACAAGGGAATTAACTTGTACTTAATGATTTTAGAGTAACTGACACAGTTGTACCCCTTAATAATATTTTTGGGTTATTCCTATTAAACCTCTAAACAGACTTTTGGAATAAGACCATGTAGAAATTGGCCCATGTGATGATCAAAATGAGACTCAATATGTTTGTATAGATATTTAATAGTTGGTTTCAAAAACATACAGGTTGCAATACTTTTCTAACAAAATCATTACTTGGAATTATGCAAACAAGACATAAGGATTGTAAGAACTAATGTCTCATATATTATCATGTAACATTAACATTAATTAAGAGATACAATTGTAACTTACCTCTGGATATTGTTCTAATGTTCCTAATACTAAATTATTATCAATAATCAACTGTTTAGCCTACAAATTGAAAATAATACATTATAATCATTGAGATTGACCTGTTTTAAAAAGTAATTCATGTTTAGATGCAAACATATTTCTCCATCGAGCCTTCTGTGCTTCTCAGTCATGTATTAACCTTTAAATACACTTAAAGTGATTAAGAAGAAACAATACACTAAAAAGAGTTCTTGACCTTAAGAAATAAAACATGACTGAGTCTCTTAATAGATAATATTTAACGTTTTTTATTCTTTCATACAGAAACCATCCTAAGTGTCTGCTGCCTTTTCATTCAATTCTAATTCCACAGAGTACTTGCTAAGTCTTCTATAAAAGTAACAAATAGACCAGGCTTTATTGCCAGTTCACAGTATTACTGAGAAATATACATGTACATCAAAATTAACTGAAAATATGTTAATAAATTTACAAGCTCATTTCATTTACAAGTGGCTTGTCAATAATGAGAGAATTGATTCAAACAGTATAAACATTGAATAAATGTATAAATAAATTTAGTATTATAATACCTGGAATGATGTAGGAATGCAAACAAGTTTTAAATTTTCTTCTTTTACTCTCTCAGCTAAAATGAAAATTTATCATGACATATGATTCATATATAATTATATTAAAAGGTTAGTTTATTAATACCAGTAGAAAGTAACTCTCTATAGAGAAATGTATACTAGGCCTACAGCCTATGTATTAGTGATATCCCTTTCCAAGATAGAAAATTCTAGCCATTATACCCGCAGAAACCTTGATATTTATAGTAATTTTGATAGATCCACATGATGCCTATTTGATATAAGTTTCATACTAATGCAAGTTCACCAACTTTACAGTGATTACCCCAGGTCAGCCAGTTACTGATATCTGTTAGTGTTTGATCCAGGTGGATGTTCATTAAGACATAAGAAGGCAGGGTCAAATGGTTAGGACATCGGACAAGTTAAAATTGGACAGCTGCCTTTATTTTGGATCAAATCACATGTCCAAAACCTACCCTATTGTTCACTGAGCAAGAAACTAGATATTTATGGCTCATAACTGGAAGTAGACTAGAGGCTGATTATTATATGTTTTAATATCTTGTTTCATGATTGAGCTGAAGTAAATCAGGGATGAGCCGAGAGGGCGATTCGGGCGACTGTTTCGCCCTTTCCGTGAAAACATCGCTCTACTAGCTAATCAAAGCGAAAACGAAGTCGGTGACATTTTCGGAAAATCAATGAAACAAATTATGACCCAGACTATGAAAGTCCTCGAGACCTCGATTTAACGACGGATGGAGCGTATGTTACATCCGCATTTCTTATGTAATCTACCAATCAACTACGCGGGGGTTGTGCTGTTAGTATACACGCTTCAAAAGCCGATAATTAGTGACTCATTTGTTTATCGTTTGCTATATGTCGGCCCGATAAGAGCAAAATCAAAATTAAACAGTTGCAAATAACAAACACATGTCAAACTGTGATATTACAATAATAAAGCTTTTTGGATGCTTGCCGTTAAATTGATAATTGTATTAAATTATGAGCATGTTGTGAGGCAGTTAGAATAGATGTAAAATTAGTAAAACTTATACCTATTCTATCTACAGCACTGACCACTGTTGTTCCACTTCCAATACCAACAACAAAATTATCCTGAAAAAAAAAACAAGCCTAACATAAATCATGATTTAATGTTAGTTATCTTTTATTCTCACTCAGCATAGTTATACCCTTTCATGAAAATTTATAAATAATATTGATTTTCCTCCATTAGTTACATTTAAGAAGATGTCAACCTTGTAGAGTGGTGAATACTGGTTTTAGACAAAGATCCAAGAAAGTAAGGTTAGGCGAACTGGTCGTCATGCAGTATTCTCAATTGTGTTGACATTGCGTTTAACTTGATTTAAAAAAACTTATCGAAGGGAAATTACTCTTACAAACCTGAGTCATGTTAAACCTTGACTAAATACTTTCTGATTATTTTGGTTATAAATCAATGATTGTTTCTTAAAGAGAAATACTGTACGTACAAAAGTTTGGTGATATCTTATCAACAACTGTAACTCATGTACTTGTTATCACAGATAAAAACCATTTATATTTTGGCACGAATGAAAGTTTTAAATATCAGCAGCTGATAGAATGCCAGAAACATTTTATTGAGTAGGCATAACTGTCTACACTCTCTTTATTTACATGTAGTAAGACTAGCTTTACACCAACTCACAATTGAAACAGTTTGTCTAAATTTTACAACTGAAAGACTTAATGTTGATTTTACTTCAACTCAAATTAGAATCCCAGACCATTTAGGGAGAAATAATTAATTCCAAGTGCTTGTCAACAGACCAAGTAATTACAAAACAGTCCCATGTTGGGCGACATATATCACCAGGTGAGAAAATCAAGTAGTCTGACAGGGACTCAAACCCAAAACCCTTCGCTTACACGGATAGTGATCTTTGGACTAAGCTATCTAATCTTACATATCGTGGGTTTAGTGCTAAACACATGTAACTCAGTCTTTTCTTATATTGAGTTACGACTGTTTCGTGCTAAACCCTCGATATGCTTCTCCCCATAATGTGAACAGTTAAGTGCTGTGACATAATTATGATATTAAACTTAGTAAAGTACAGGTCATGATTATTAATATCATATTTGAAAACTATGCTCTACTCATCATCATCATCATCATCATCATCATCATTATCATCTCAGCTGTGAAAGGCCTATTCAATCACCTCACTGTTCATAGAGCTTAATAAATTCATAACCAACAGCCTGCCATCTCAAAACAGCACGTTTTAATTTCAACTTCATAATTTAAGATAAAATATTCTAAAGTGAAAGTAGAAATTTCATCTAAAATGTAAATATTTTACCTTTATATGATTATTGACAGCTTCAATCGCCGCAGCCTTCTTCCCAGCTTCAATACCGTCCATTGTCGTTGAAGAAAACTTCACTACGAGTTTATTAGACAAAATAGGAAATGCTACACGACTAGCAGTAAGGAATGGTCGAGTTAAACACAATTGTCGTAAAGGATTAAATAGCATGTTTCATGGACCATAAACGTGCTCATTGGTTCTCGGCTTTCAGTGAACAGGGGAATTAACTCGTACTTATTGATTTTAGAGTAACTGACACAGTTGCTCCCCTTGAAAATGATCATTTTTGGTCAGTTTTATTTGAAACTGAAAACAGGCTTTCTGAATGAAAAACAATGTTACATTATTTAACAATGTTTTAAAATGTATTTCAGTTAATTTTGTTTGAAATTAGCCAATTAGAGACATTTTTTTAATATATTTTTTAAATAGAATGATTTTAATAACCATGGCGACTGCCATGGAGGCCCATTCAATTGATCTGGCACTTTCAAAAGTCGCTGTTCATGCTCAAATAGTATTACTGGGAGATTGACTATTAGTACTGGTACCAATGACCATCCATGCTGTGTCAGTTTTGTGAGTTCCATAGTAATATTTACAGTCCAGAAGCATGACCAGAGGAGACTAAAACCAGGCATTTAAAACTTTCAATTATTTTCCTCTATCTACCCGAAATATTCTTGTTTTTTTCACTCAACTTAATGTTTCAAATTTTTATCAGAAAAGTCAGTTGTTGACAAAAGTCTAACATAGATAAAATGATCATAAAGAAAGAGGGACTGACGTCCCAAGGTGAGAAAAAATATGCAGCCGGAATTAACTTTCAAAATTTTATTTGGTCCAATAAAATTTTTTAATTTTTCTGGACAGAATATCCATTGCTAAAGAAAATTTATTGTGAGTACTGATTGGTACACTGCTTCCCAGATCATTTCTTATAATATGTTGACTTTTTTAAACACACTACCAACACATAGCTTGTTTTCTCATTGTTTATTCACAACGTTTCGCCATTTAAGGCTTCCTCAGGTATAAACAACAGAGGGGGAAAAAACAGACGATGACGTAACCTCATCGCGCGAAAAATCACGTTATTAAAATGCAGCAAAATGCACAATATTTAATACATACCAATAGAACACAAATAACGGGTTTAGCGGAAGATGGTGGCAACTCAAAATAAGAAAATAGGGAGTTATAACCGTCTTGCGCCACAACCGCTATATGAACTCAAAACATTATACAAACATTAAAATATGTATATTAATACCAACATAAGACACAAACACAAATACAAATAACGGATCATTATGATTCAAATAATTCCTCTAATAATGAAGAGAATTTTTTTTTTCAAATCATTTCTTAGAAATTCTATGGTTTTAATAGATAACAAAAACAACTACAATAAATAATATCATCACAAGTTTATTCTCTCAATCACAAAAATATAAATCAACCATTATCAACATTACATCAAAACTTAAATGATGATTTTCACTATGAGCAACACATAAATATACAATAAATTTGATAACAAAAAAACACAGAAAGGCTGTCTCTCTAAATTAAAACATGTCAGACTGAATGATAGGGCGCGTTGCCTAATGATTTTCACTACGTATCGCTATGAAAAAGCGCTTTCTTGTAGCAATTCTTCTTAGGAAACGGCTTGCTATTTACGTCACAAACCAAGATGGCGGCCTTTGAAACTTTTGCGCTTATTGCAATTGCATGTTTTCGGGGCGATTTCAAACTAAATAAGGCTTTAACAAGTATAAAATCACTGCAAAAACATATGTTTATTTGAACAATTACCAATATCAGTTAATTTCAATTCATCTATAGTCAGTCAAACATAAAAACCAAATTGTCTGCAAACAGGAAGTCACACTATTGCGGAGGCAGCCATTTTGATTTGTTAAAGCGCTTTCGGGTAGCAAAGATTGTTTTTGCAAGCTCTGGCTATGTAGCGAAAAGAAGCGATATCTTGTAGCAAGCCATTTCCTAGGATTTTGCTACGAAGGGATGCCTAGCGAAATGCTTAGGCAATGTGCCCTTAGTATCTAAATTGATAAATTGTCAGCAAACAATTCTGTTTTATAGAATACAACCTCAGAAACCACAAATTTCTCCTTAAGTTCAATGATTTATCCAAATCAGAGAGTAAGAATGCATTCAGCAGTACAATGTTTTAAAACATTTTGTTTCTCATTCACTTTAATATGTGACAATTTGACAAAAGTTCACCAAGCACTCGGTCTGATGCGACCTTTGCAAATTTTGTCAGCCAACATCTTCTACTACTCAATGCTGTCTGTCCAAATGAAGTTCAATTTCCACAATTTTAATACAATTTAAATCATTACATACATGTAAATAACATACAAGAAATGATCACAAATTTAATTACAATAACTAATACACATATCACAGAGTTCTTATCATTTTACAAACATTAATGTCATAACAGGTTTAGAAAACATATATGGAAAAGAAGCAATAAAAAAAACCCAAAGACCTGCCACAAAACCAAAAAAAAAAGAGGGAAATGTTTTCAGCACTAAAAAAATATTTTGAAAGGGACGCCAGAAACAAACAACAAGTGCAGATCAGAACATTTAATTGGCAGAACACATAGGTGTCCATCCCCATCACAATAATTTGGTGGTACACTCATATATATACACAAGTAAATTGACAAAACAGCTAGTGTTCATAGTTCAGATGTGCCACAAAATATAATTAATAATTTCATTTATAATTCCAATAATTCTCATATTAACAAGATAAAAATTTAAGAGTCCATCTTCAACCAAAAGTAGTTTCTGCCTTGGAACAGACACAATAAAAAATAACAACATAGAAAAAAAAGCCATACAATTCTAAGGGTGAGCGCAAAACTAATCTAACAACATTTAATAAAGAAAAATTTAGACTAGTTAACGCTGATCCATTGATACATGCATATACAATACTATCTGCTGGGGTTTGAAGGGGGCACAGCACCCCTCTTCGCCAGAAAAAAAATCGGGGTCATTGAGTGCGGAGAAATGGCGCCAAATGCTGATAAGAAAACATGTTTTCAGTATCTGAAAAGACCTGCCACTTTAGACCTCTATTTTGGAAAATATTACGGTTTGAAATGCGAATGTGGGGTGGATAAAGAGCGAAAATTGCATTTTTTGCTCCGCCCCAGCATTACCATGGTAACTGGGATCGGGGCTCAACTTGGTTTTTGGAAAGACATTCACCCAGAGAATAAATTGGCCAAGTTGCATATCTGTATGATAATTAGTAATGAAATTAGAGCATCTTGAAATAGCCCTAGCGTGTAATGGTGAAAAAATGACTACTTTTCACACATGTCGCAACCAGTAAAGGGTTAAAAGTGTTGTTCCAAATCTATCCTCTTTCCTTAATTAAAATTAATATAATTATGTTCATAGCAACTAATAAACAATTTAACATGAACGCAAGGGGCCAGTTTCCTAAACACATTGCTACCTAGTGATTTACCCCCCCCCCCCTGGTACCCTGGTTTGATTATCGCATACATATTACTTTTGGTGTAAGAAGGGTCAAGAGGGCAAAGCGCTAAGTAGCAGATTTCTTAATAAACTGGTCGCTGGTTGTAAGTCAGAATAAAAATAGCTGACGATTCACTAATGTCTAATCAATATCAAGCAAAGTAAAATAAATGGATTTCAACGTAACGTAATCACAACAACCTTAATTCATAAACACAATGTCACCAGGTCTAATATTACATAATTCCTTCTTTATCTTTAAAATTGGCCAAAATTTCACGCCAATCTTCTGTACTCAGCGACAGTACGACAAACGGAGCAAGTTTCCATTGTTTACACATATCTTGTCGGCCATTTTTATCAACTATCAAAAAATTCTCAATCCTCGGGACTGGAAACTCGATCTTACGATGTATCAGAACGGTTCCTAAGTTGCCGCCACAATTTTTACAAATCATCTTGCCAACTAGTTGGATCGTCTCATTCTGGTATCTCGCCTGCCCTGCTGTATTTATTTTGACTCGCTCTTCTATACTCGGATCGACTATAACATGATGTGCGCCTTCAATCTTCTTTACATCTTCTGACCAACAGATAAAATGGTCGCATTTTATACATTTCAGCTCAAACTGCCCGGTTCTAATTACTTTACGTTTCTTGCCGAATGCTTTCAGTTCTCTATCAAGATTTGCTTCATCTTGATACCGATGTAACTCTTTCTTAAAAGATTCTTGGTTGTTTTTAATGTAGTTCTGAAAATTAAAAGAAATTTTAGCAAATAAGTAATGCCTCAGCCCCATGAAATCATGGCTTGTTGCGGACCTATACATGCAGACAGCTGTGGGCCGTGGGATGCCTTGCGTATTAAGGTGACAGTACTCACATGGCACAAATCAACACAACCGTAACTGGAAGATATGCAAGTTTAATCCATACTCAGACAGGATTGTGTTCACGATTTGACTTTGAAACTGATACGTGTATCCATGGCTCATCTCAAGGACCCTGGTAAAACCGTAACAGTCCGTACAGGTACGCAAGAGTTTGTACGAGTCCTTGTGTAGCTTGATCACACCGCGCCTGTACGGTGCCCTCACAGCTATTTTACGTTTGTGGGACTGTAGCATAACAGTATTTTATAGTCTAAGTTTCATGTCATGCTGATTCGTGTTCAACCGCTTTACGATTATTACAAACCATTGTCTACTACATCAACTGACATACTGTGGTCTAAACTATGATTCTATTCTACAAGAATTCTGCCTCAAGCAAGTTAGATGCCATAAGTCACTAAGATAACAGCACTAGTACTTTGAGCCACTCAAAATTACCCCCACACAGCTGGAAGGCCTACATTCCAGATAGCTTTAATTTGTATTCAAGTTTCTAGTCATATGAACAAGATTTTTTTAATGAATATGCTATTTATAGTATTTCAAAGTGAAAGTAGATCAAAACTGAAAGTAAAATTTGGTTGTCATTACTTGAAAATGAAGTCTTTGTTATTAAAGAAAAAAAAAACTACTTCAAATCACATAATTAAGCTCTAAAACTATTTTGGATCAGGTGTAAGGAATATTAGCATATAAATGTATCAAGTTTGCTCTTATTAAAGTATCCCACTTTTTTAAGAAATAGACACATTTTCAAGCATAAATTTAGAAAGCAGGATGCTTTGAACTGATTATTATGTTTCTAAAATGTTTTGACAACTTCATGGTTGTAAACAGCTTTCAAGTCTGCTGTTGATGAATAAATCTTCATATAGTGGCTTAAAAAACTGACCTGTAATTGTATGATAGCTTTTCTCATCATAACTTCTCTAATCATGTTTAGCTCTTCTTTCTCAGCCATACCAGTTGCGTCTTCAGCTATCACATAATATTTACTGTCTGCAGCTCTTCCTCTTCCTGTCATATGGACATAAAAAATGTAATGGCATGGTATAGTCTGAGTTTCATGCTTACGCACATTCACTGTCTTTACAACTTTTACCCCTGGTCACTGGGCTATGTATCTATCAATCTCACTGGGGAGTCTTTTTACTCCGCTTATTAGTGCAGCCGACAAATTGGTGCAATGGAATTATACCACCCTCACAGGTACCCATTTACACCTGGGTGGAGTGAAGCAATTGCAGACAAATTTCTTGAACAAGGAAATTAGCAGTGCCCCTAGAGGGATTCGAACCCAGGACCTCTCGATCCCTAAGTGCGCATCCTATCACTGGACTACTGCTCCAACAAAGGTGAAAGTTCAAGTTAAAAACATGTTAACAGTTGAATTACAATTTAAATAATCAGTATCTGACCTGCAAACAACTTAAAAATATCTTAGTTTTGAGAAACTGCTATGTAACCAGATAAAAATCCATGGTTCGAACCGAGATTCGAACCCATGACCTCTCGTGTCGTAAGTGGACACTCTACCATGTCACCATAAAAGCTAGCTTGAAGGCAAGGGAGTACAAGTGCCATACAAATACCTATGCTACAGTTTAACGACAGATTTCAAGGAAACTTTGTCTTTTGAGTAATATATTGTGATAATTTTCTAATATTTTATGCCAGCTGACTTATAAAACCAATTTAGGTAAGAACTGTCACTGCAAGGAATTGGACCTGGACTACAACAAGAGTTTAGGTAGTGGTAGAAAAATAAACCAGTCAGTTAAATGCACAGCACTTTGTCTTACATAGAAAATAAGAAAAGGTGGATAACCCAAAATCTACACTTGCTTGAAGTACATAGATCTTTTTATTTTCAACTTGCAAGGTCAGATAATATCATTTTCACTCATGGCTATGCCACTCTTGAAAATAAGTTTTCTAAGCCTACACACTGAAATATAAGTAGATTTTACACCAAAATCATAGAATAATCTTTTTATATTTACCTCTCGATTGAACCATGGCAATCTCATTGGTCACATGATCATATCTTATGACCAAATTACATTTTGATATATCTAACCCTTCTTCTGCTACAGATGTAGCTACAATAAGTTTGTGTCTCCCATCTCGGAAATACTTTAACGCATCATCTTGTTCAACCTTGGTCATACCTTGAAAAAAATATATATATATAAATATAAACTAAAAGAACCAAGATAGAAATTCATTGTGTAGCCTAGAAGAAACTCCAGGCCCCAGTTTCAAAACTCTACATTTCATTAACAGACTCAAATCAATACAACTAAATTAAACCATATCTAAACATGGTAGTCAGTTTTATTTCATATACTAAGCTTTTAAATGACTATTTGGGTTTTCTATTGATACAAAATTTGTTGTAACATTGATTACATAAGTAAAATTTTGAGTTTGAGTACAAAGTTGAGTTTTTTCATGAAACTGAGTCCTGACCAGTCGGCACAAATGCTGAAATATCAATATACACTATCAATATTAGTGTACATTGAATTTGCACTATTTGTGTGGACCTAGCAAAATCTGCATTGACTTTGGTGTTAGGAATGGTCTGATTACATTGTAATTTATTTTTTAGCGTATGCCAAAGATGTCAGTGTCATTTGAAAGGGCAAAGCCTAAACTATGCATACATGAATGAATCTATGAATAGAAATTGTAATGGAGAAACAGGGCAGCGTATTAGCAAAAAACTTACGATAATTTAACAAAACAATATAGAAGGATTTACGACTAAAACCGATCATAAGATGCTTGATAATAGGAGCCCCTGGTCCTTAAATGAACTTGAGTATTCTTAACAGTGAACTACCTTCAGCACTGAACATTCTGTCAAACAAACATGGAAGTTTTTAAGGAAATAGCCTGATCTAAATTAGTGTAGCCAGCTGATAATTTTAGATTGAGTTTCAATCACATTGAGTCAACTGGCTGACTTCTGTGACTACATTCTTACCTCCCTTATCTGCACTCATATTCTGTCCAACAAACTGTATAGGGTTTAGTTCTCGTAAAACAGGCATCTCTTTCATCCAGTTAACAACAGCTTTGGCAAGAGCTCTTGTTTTTACAAACACAATACCACGTGAATCAACACTGTTTCCACGGAATGCTTTCTCTACCATCTTTCCAAGCATATCTAACTTTGGATTGGGACATTCTTTGAAAGGGTACTTCTTCAATTCTGAAAAACAAAATAACATTTGATGGATTAGTGTGTTTAAACATTCGATACTCAATAAAATTGTCCTTAATACCTATAGGAAACCTGGTGCTAATGAATTGTAAATCTTTTTCTAAATAGGTTGACAGGAATGGGCATGGCTGAGAGGTTACGATGTTGGCATGGTAATCATTGGATAGTCAGCTCTGCAAAATGGTTCAAATCCCATCCTAACTATACTACAGTGCAATAACTCAGTACTGGGTGACAAAGAAGCAGACTCCAGAGTGATAAATCTAAGTTGTAAGAACTTGTTCCACAATAAAGCAAAATAAAAAAATAATTATAAAACTACTAACTTAAATTTTAGTGATTTTATACTAGCTAGCTAAGAGGGTCTACACATCTACTTTCTAGGGGTCAGGGCATTAGAAACTCCTAAGCCATTTGCTACGAATAACCACGGACATATTTAGGCGCCATTTTGAAACTACCGGACTTGAAGTAAACAATTACACGACCGTTAAGGCCAAGAGTGAAGTTTCGTTTTTAGTCAATAAATTTGAAATTACCCAGTTCAATGATATCGCTGAACAATATTTGGTTCAATATATAACATAATATAAATATGTTTTGACAAAGATCTATGTGTATACTACTAGAACTATTTTGCATAACTGTTACATGCTTCGCCTCGCTGAGGTAGTAAATTCCCAAGCTGCCAGGGTAGACCCTTCATGAATCCTTCCGAGATTATTCATTCATGAAAGGTCGAGGTGTTCCGAATAGGGGTTAGGGGTACAATTCCCAAGCTGGGGATAATCCCAAAGTACTGAAATAATATCTATGACCATTCTCCCACCTACAACTACATCATTTAGGGCAGTTGTCATTCTCTAGTAACTGGGTTTACAGCCTAATCAAGAGATTTAGCAAGCCGGCCGGCTCAGTTTGTAGCACGCGATCTACTGATCAAGGGGTTGTGGTTTCGATTCCCAGACTGGGCATACTTTCGTGGAGCTTGGTCATGAAATTATTTCTATGGCCATTCTCCCTCCTACCAATGATTTTTAATTATGTAGGGCAGTTGTCAGTCACAGACCAACTATGAGCTTAATCTAAACAAGAGATTTAGCATTACCAGGAATAGTAAGTAGGTTCACTGACTGCCATGATATGACCTATACAATGTGTTATCTACAGTGTTAAATCCTACCAAAAAAAATTTACAAAAATTTAGCTTTCTACTATTTTGCCAAGGCTGCGTAAAACTAAATATTGTAGGAGCAGTGGTCTAGTGGTAGACTAGAGATGAAGAGGTCCCAGTTTGAACCCAACAAGGAGCACAGCTAATTTCCTTGAGCCAGAAATGTACCAACAGTTGTTCCACTCCACCCAGGTGTAAATGGGTAATGTGAAGGTCACCCACTTGATGGTGATTTCAATGACCAGGAGTTAAAAAATTGTAAAGTCAGCTCAACATGTATATGGAAGTACACATTAAACATTTAACAAGCAAGAAACAACAACAAAGAAAATGAGAACCCATACATACTAGTGTAAGCACCATATAGCATATTTTCATTATCATCCATGACAGCCTCTTCCTTCCATGCGTTCATTTCTGTATCTAAATAATGTTTAGCATCCTCTAACCTCGCATCGTTATAAATTATCAAGGCATTGTTGTATAGCTGTAGAAATAATGTTAGCGTTCATTTACTACATATGTACTATACATTAAAAAAACTATGACATTAATACTTATCATCATCATCACCACCATCATCATCATCATCAACATCAACAACATCATCATCATCATCATCACCATCACCACCACCATCATCAACATCAACATCATCATCATCATCACCACCATCACCATCATCATCAACATCATCATCATCATCATCATCACCACCACCACCACCATCATCATCATCATCATCATCATCAACACCAACAACATCATCACCACCACCACCACCATCATCATCAACATCAACAACATCATCATCATCACCACCACCATCATCATCACCACCACCATCATCATCATCATCATCATCATTATAGATTATCAAGGCATTGTTGCACAACTTGCAACAAATTTACAAATTATTAGACAAAGTATGACATCAAATAGTTATCATTATCATCATTACCATCTTCAATGTTATCACCATCACAATAATCATCATCATCATCATCATTATAATGATAATTATAATTATCTTCTTCATGCGGGTACAGTTTGTGACAAGTAATTTAAAAACCCTTACATATATTTACACATATTCAATAATTATGAATTATTGGTAACAAAATCATGGTCTGGACTCAGAATTGCAAGTGACAGATGGACAGACAAAAAGGTGGACTAAAAAACAGACAATAACAAAATACAACCTCTCAGGTGTATTATACAATACAGAGCGCCTAAAGTGACATTTTGAAAAACTTTATTTATTTTTACAACTATTTCGTTTAAACGTAATATTATTTCGTTTTTACGAAATATTTCGTTTTTACAGAACATTATTTTGTTTATTCGAAATATTATTTCGATTAAACGAAAAAATATTACATTTAAATGAAATAATTATTTCGTTTTTTTTTAAAATAATATTATTTCGGTCTTTCGAAATACTTATTTCGTTTTTTTTTAAATAATTATTTCGTTTTTTCGAAATAATTATTAAAAAAAAACCGAAATAATATTATTTCGATAAAACGTAATAATATTTCGAAAAAAAAAAACGAAAAATAATATCACGTTTAAACGAAATAGTTGTAAAAATATAAAAAAAGTATTTCAAAATGTCACTTTAGGGGCTCCGTAATACAAAGATAAATGAAATACTTACATCTAAATGTTGTCTACATGGAGTCAGGAATCTTCTAGCATTCGGACATTTTATCTTAACAATCTCTCTCCATAGTTTATTTACCCACTGTGTATACTGAGCTGTACCTTTCTGAGATGGTGGTTTCATTATTGCTTCAAGCTTAGCAGACTCGGGGATCTCTCGAACCACTGAAATATTGATATGTAATATACATAAATTATGGGAAGAAGGATATATAAACAGCCAGATAGATCAGTCAAGAGCACACTAGCCTTGTAGGCAGAGGGTCTAACCCTAAGACATACACATAATACAGAGGATAAGAGAATTATGTTAGTCTTAGTTTTATTTATTTATAGGAGTTAACGCCGTGTCAACACAATTTAGGTCATTTTACGGCGTCCAGCTTTCCTAGCTTTCCTGGACCATTGTCGATAACCAGTACTCACCTACCCTCCACAAGGCCAGAAACTTCTCCATATTATCTAATCAATGGAGGAAAATCGACATTATTGTCAAATTTTCATAGAAGGGTATAACCTCCCCGGGTGGGATTCGAACCCATATCACCTTCGGGACACGAGATTCAGAATCCGTAAAATGACCTAAATTGTGTTGACACAGCGTTAAATCCAATAAAATAAATAAGATTTCTAACTCAAAATGAGTGTCATTATTTTTGTGAATTTTTCCTTAAATTATATAATTGACAGTTGTTTAATGCATACAGGATGGGTTGACTACTTTGGATCAGTGCAATCTGATTAAAACCCGATCTAAAAATTTCCACTCGCAAACTCGCTAATTTAGATCTGGCCTTTTCCAAACAAAGGTCGCGTTCATGTGACCTTTTCTCATCATAATATTCATGACGAAATTGTTATGATACGTAACTTGTTTACAGCATCTACGTCACGCAATTTGAAATGAGCCTCCCAATGGCAGACTGTGAATAATACCGCTGTTAAATTAGCGTGCAAACCTTGGTCTAAAAATAGAAATTACGAAATCAAAATGTGATTAATAGTGTTTTCGTCTAGATGAAAGTTACGCATTGATTGGTCGACACAAAGTTCATCTTGACGTGACCTTCCACGGAGACAGTAGAGATCCTGTACGACAACCCTCTACAGGATATCTGTTTACGGAGATTGGGATCAGTGATGAACCAAGGGCCTCCTAGTATAACTTACATGATGATTGAGACATTCTTCTTTCTATCGTACTAATCAATTTTCTTAAGGCATCACCATACGGGTCATCTTCTCTCCGTGGAACTTTACGAGTCTCTGAATAAAATATAATATTAATATTAATAATCTCATAATTATACTAATGGACAAAAGTCTTGTCCGGTCTACAAAAACCATGGTATCTTATTTGTTTGTTATTGCACACTCATACATTTGGTATCGTTAGAAAGAGAATGTTATTATGCATTGAATAAAAAAGAATTGTGAAATTTGAGCCAGTCGGTACAGTAATGTGTTGAAAATTGACATTGAGGATTCGCAAGTTACAAATGATTGCTCTGAGTCAGTTTTCAATGAAACATTTTTTTCAATAGTGTGTGTGACCCCATTAACCCGAATGAGGAATCTGAATCTAGCCGGAAGACCAGAAAACCCATTCAGGTTAATGGGGGTCACACAAACAAATAAGATATCATGGTTTTTGTAGACTTTTGTCCATTAGTATAATTATGCATCTACTGATAGAATCTAGCCTCATAAAGTATTTACTGTCATTTAGGACTGAGACGTGCCCCAATCGGTTAAATTCTTGCAACTTCAGGTTAGATGGAATGAACAATTGAAAAACTGATATTGCACTACTTTTATTTCATGAAGGGAAGAATTTTCCAATGAAATAAAAAATATCGCCAAATACCGGTACATTAAAATCATACCACAGTACATATTGCTGCAGCTGCGTATTGATATATATCGTGACAGCCCTACAGAAAACCCTAATATTTTGAGCTCTGGAATAAATAAATATTAACAAATGTATAAATTACCAACCTTCTTCAGGTAGACTGACATGTTCTCTTAGCTCAGTGATATTTTCATTAACTGTACAGATCTCATGAGCGTCCAGATTAGCCATTAGTCTTTTGATATGGTTTACAGCTTTCTCTATCGTCCTGGATTTACCAACTCCTACTGAAGCTGTCAGACCTACAATCTTTATAATTATATACAAGTTTAAAATCATATCAAGCAAGTAAAGACAAGAACAGCATTTTACAGCTGACTTTGGGCATGCTTGATTGGGCTGTCGGAACTGTGCCAGAATCAAATTCCGACTCTTCCACAGAATCTGCCGAACGAGTGAAATTGGATGTCGGAACTGAATCAAAAAGCAATATCTGTAGCAAAATTTTTAATATACTCGCTTCTTACTTTATTTATAGAAAATAGTTAAATTTTTATCGTAAACAATCGGGCAAAAGTATGATTTTAACAACATTCACTTTCAAAACACCCAACTCATATGTTTGTAGAGATGCCACTGCCATCTTGGGTATAGTATAAACAATGACTGATTTCTTTCACACCACCTATTTCAATGGACAATAATCAATAATCACATTTCCATTGCACAGGATTGGAGTTCTCCCAGTTCTAACAATCAGAATTTCCAATCCAGCACACCCTGATTGATAAACTTAGTTAATATTTGAGTTGAAATCTGTGAATGTGTACCTTTAAATGGGAATTGGTTAATCCTAGAAATAGGACTTTGTACAAAAACTTCTGGAGAGTACCATGGAATTATACCCAATAAAAGAAAATATAACAAACCTGAGGAAGGACGGCATCATCTTTATGAAATTTAAGATCCATATATCTTCCCATGATAGCGTTGAATGTGTGATTAGCATACGTATGGTGACATTCATCAAAGACTATCAGAGAGAAACAAGATATTCCCTCAATCTCTTTGTTTATCATAGCATCTAACAATACCTGGGCTGTAACCACTAAAATATCTCGTCTGAAATAGTTGAATAAAAAAAAATCAACAAAAACAAGTACGGGCTACAATAAATGAATTTTTGTTTTCAACATTTCGGCTTAATGTCATTGTCAAGAAATACAATTAATATGATGAACAAAACAATAGAACGAAAATATATAATATATAAATAAATAAAATTGTCACAATATATGTATGCTACAATAAATGGACATATGTTTTAATGTATAATATAATATAGACACAAGCTTTGATACAAAAAACTTTTTCATCACAAGTGCTTTAGAACACAAGTGATCTAATTAGGGCATCATATAATCCATTGTTGTTGATGAGCATACAGTACACAATAGCTCACTTTTAGCAATTTCATTAAATCATTAAAACACATTTAAATTAGCAATTACTAAAATTAGAAAAATTCAAAAAAACTTACTTGTGTATAAAATCTTTCAAACATTTCATTTTTCTCTGTGATTCACCAGTGATAACTTCACATGAGTATTTCTTCAACAATTCTTTACAAGCTTCTCCCTGTTGATTGGCTAACGCTACTTGATTCACCAGAAATATAACCTTAGCTATACTACGACCTTTCTGTTGTCTGATATGATTCTGTAAATATCAAGTATAGTCAAAGTTTATATAATAAATGACTGCACGATTCGATTTGATACACAGAAAATGAATTGCTGGAGGCATCAATTCGATTTTGATCCAACAAATTTTAATTCAACATAGGCCTGCATTTAAACATGTCTATAAAAGATATAAGGATTTAAGACAATTAGTTAAAGTGATAAACTAGAGATAAATCATTAGTATGAAAATTCATTTACTTTAAAAACACAAAAATTGTTAACAGCAAGGGATGCCGCCTGACCACACGGCCGCCCAACTGCCTGTGTTTCGCTTCGCTGTTGAAATTGAGATATCACCTCCCTTTGATATGAAAATATTAAACTTTTATTTTGTCCATACCTGGTATTACATGAATTAAAACATTATATTTTTTGTACATATATTTCAATTAGGGACTTTAGTCAGTTATTTCCCCTTGTATACTCTTCAAAATAGGTAGGTCTTATTAGTTGGATTACTCGGATTTTACCCTTACTTTTCAATGTTAATTTGCCAAATTTAATCTTAAATAACTTTTTTGTATATAATTAAATTTGTTTGAAATTCAAGCTAATTATTTTTAAGATGAGGAACTATCTAAATTCCATCACTTCTGTTAATATCTTCATAAACAAGAAAGATATTAGATGAAATATTTTGTTACCCTTACATAGGAATTCAATCATAAAACCCGAGGATTCCAATTGTAAGGACCTACTTACCAATTGGATTGCTTCAGATTTTATCAGGGAAAGATAATTGACTAAAGTCCCTAATTGTGACAATAAAATTTTGTACAGCATAGAAAAACCCAAATATTTGAATTCTTAACAACAAAATGAATCTCTATCAACTACAAAACGAACCTGTATAATTCTCATAGCTACTCTAGTTTTACCCGATCCAGTAGGTGCTACAATGATGACATTATTTCCATTTAAAGCCGGTCTAGCTAACTCTTCTTGATATTTCCTTAGAGTAACATCAATGTCTGGTATATCATCACGATTTGTTTCTTCAAGAGACTCGTCTGTAAATATACATACACAAAACATTTGAAGATTTTGGCATTACAATGATTGAATATCACCAAGTAAACTCAGAAAATATTTTTTTCAGTTGTGGAGTTGCTGTTAATATAATCTCATATTCCAACTAAGGTGATGTAAAATAGATTTTATTGCACTGAGTGAGCTCAGAAAAGATATTTTCACGAGTGGCATTCCTGTTAATATACATATGTAATCTCATTTTCTGTAATTAGCAATTTTATCAACACTTTTTAGCAGGTTACTTACAGCAATCAACTTACCCAACCAGGTTTCCTAGACATTTTACTTTACCATAGTTACTTGGTCACCCTCTCAAAAGGAAACAATAACTTCTATTTTATTCAATTAAGCATTGGAAATTTGTTTTGATTATGATTCACACATACTGATCGCAGCCAACTGGCTACTGAAAAGTAATTGTATTTTCTTGTCTAATGCTAATGAAAGTTCACCAACTTTACAGCTATTTCCTCTAGTAAGTTGATTGCTGATGTCTATCAATCTTAATGTGGAGTCCTTTACTCGGTCAAGTGTAGCTGACAAACTGGCGCAACAGAATTATACCAACCTCACAGGCACACATTTACATCTGAGTGAAATGAAGCAATCACAGGTAAATTTCTTGCACAAGAAAATTAGCAGTGCCCTTTGTAGGGATCAAACCTGAAACCTCTCAATCCCTATGTGTGTCTTACAATTGGATTTCAGCTTCTACTCGGCAGATTTCCTAGTCCCTAATTTTAACATAAAACATAAAATCCTTACCACTGGCAGTTATATTACGTTCTTCAAATCTTACATTCAAATCTTTATCTTTAAGTTGTTTGGATATTTGATCCTGTGAGTTCTCATCGTAATTAACAACTTGTTTATGTCCAGTGTTGTCTTGGTTACTTGTATCATCATTGTTTTGTGGATTCTTTAATTTACATTCTGTGGTTATATTCTGAATGTCTGACCACTGTTGAAAATATAGAAAAGTATGATATTTTCTTTCTTGTTTTATGGTGAAATGCGGCAATATTAAATCAATAGGAGAGGGCATGGCCGAGGGGTTACAACATTAAAAGTTGAAGTTAAAGTGTGTTTTAAAGTCTGCTTCCATATACATGTTCAGTCGACTTTACAATCTTCAACAATAACTCCTGATCATTGAACTCATCTTTAGGCAGGTGATCCCACACAGAACCCATTTACACCTGGGTGAAGTGGAACAATTGTAGGTTAATTTAGCAATGCCCCTAGTGGGGAACAAACCCAGGACCTCTTGATCCCTAAGCAGACAACTGAACCACTGCTCCCAGAACATCAGACTGGTAATCATTGGATAGCCAGCTCCCCGTTGGTTTGAATCACAATCAAAACCTACACTGTCAGTTCCTTAAGCAAGAAACTTATCCTACTAGCTCAGTACTGGGGAACCAGGAAGCCAACTCGAAAGTGATAAATCTAAATTGTAAGAACTTGCTTCACAATTGAGATAAAAATAAATTAGAACACCATCAAAATACAGTAGGAGCCACAAGTACTACACAGCACCAGACTGACAAACTGTTAGTTTTCTCAAATGTCCAGTTTTCTCAATGTGAGATATAACTTCACAATCTCAGGTATCACACATGTACAGATAAATATCAAGCAGACAAACAAGTTGGTTTACAAAGATGTTAACTTTCATTAAATGCATAAATGTCAAGTATTAAAATCAGCAGGGTCACAGGCTAATATGACCGTTAAGAAAACACTTAATTATTGACAATTTTATAAATTAACTATAATTACAAGACACATAAGTCTACACAGTTAGGATCTCTATCAAAAACACTCAGCTTGTACCAACATATGACATCATTTTTCTGTAGAAAGAAGTAACACAGCCGTGTTTTCCCATAATTGCCGAGTATTTGGTTATAAAGCGGTAGTGAACGACATAGAGCCCTGAATTTGAAGTCCAATATTAAACAGTTTATTAATAAATTATAAACAAATACCTGTATATCTTGCCCTCTGTCACCAGTGGCACCAGGCGTGTCTCTCCAACTAGCCTCTCTTTGAGCTAGATTTGAGTCTGTTATCTTAGTAGAGTCATAAGATCTTTGTGATGTTGTGTTGTCTATAATAGAGCTGGGATCAAGCTTTGTTAAGAATGAATGAAATGAATCTAAACCATTACCGGCAGATGACGTAGAGTCCATCATAATAGATCTATAAATATATGAAGAAATTGTATTTTTAATTGACTTTAAAATTTATTATTTGGTGAGAGCTTTAGATACAGGGTTCATTACTAACAGTGTCCTGGAATTCCATGGATCCCAAAATCTTTGAAGGAATCCCAGTGATTTTTGCAAGGGATTTCATCAGGATTCATAAAAAAAACCCTCATTTTCCAGAAGGAATGAATACAAAGTTGTTGTACTCAATTAAATAATACATAAAATATGAACCCTACTATAAATTCTAGATTTACGGCACATAGATATTCGTTTTTTCCTATTATCATTTTTTATAATTAAACCCTATAAGGAATATTCATATTTAATAATCCGATATCTATTGTGTCGTTTCGATGTGTTTTTTTTGATGATCTGTTTGACATGATTGGAATTGTTCGAAATTGCTTGTTTTTTCCGCTAACATGGGCGTGACGTTGGTTGTATAATTACTACGTCACATCCGTTAAATTGTTTACTATTTTTTACCTTGAAAAAGGCACAGAGCCGAAACATCGGATAGATAAATAAATATAATATGATGGAACGTGTTATTGTTGTGTGTATCATTACATCAGGATTCATATAAATTGCCAGGTTCTGACAAGAATTTCACTTCTAATGAATTGTTTACTGAAATTATTGTTTGCAAATCTGTATCTAAAATTTGTGTCTGTTACGGTAGGAACCCCTCCTATTAAGGAGAAATCCCTGAAAAACTGACTAGGGTTCCCTCTGGAACCCAGGTAAATATAGTGTCAATCCTTGCAGATATTGATGTTATGCAAAGCCCTGACTATTATTACATGACGGGATCTGTGAAATAGAATAATTTACAATGAAGAAACTGACCACTAATTGAACTTCCGTAAAAAACAAATATTTTTAGAGAAATGTCCATTACGTGTATATGCATATTAGGCCACAACAAGTTTTATCATTTTTTTATGAGAGAGCGAGGAGCTAATAGAGAAAAATATTATTTTGTAAAAACCGTCAAAATTAAGGTGCGAGCAAATCCATAGAACATATGATCAACTAGATGTGGCCTTAAGTGTTTTTTTACCCAAAACTTGCTGGTCTCCAATTGTCTTTTTTTTTTACTAGATTTAACGCTGTGTCAACACAATTTTTTAGGTCATTTTACAGCGTCCAGCACACCTAAACTAGCTTTCCTGGACCATTGCCTATAGCCAGTACTCACCTACCCTTCTACAAGGCCGGAAACTTCTCCATATTATCTAATCAATGGAGGAAAATCGACATTATTGTCAAATTTTCGTGGAAGGTAATTTGAACCCGCACCCCCTCGGGCACGAGGCGCGCTACC